>VXBT01009415.1:0-29599 GCA_013400235.1 Oriolus oriolus | reverse complement strand
GGGAGAGGGGAGGGGAGGGCCGCGGGGGCCTCATGGCAGCCTGCCGGGCACGCAGGGAGCCTGAGGGAGAGCCGCCCAGGGACTGCAACAGGGCAAGGGTTAAAGGAGTCAGGCTGAAAGACGGTGGTGGGCTCAGATTACACACCAGGAGGAAGTTCTTCACTGTGAGGGTGGTGAGGCACCTCCTCAGCTTACCTTCCCCCTCTGACTTCAAGGTAAGTGGTTGCTGGCTATGCTAGCCCATAGAACACGAGGAAGGCCAGACATTCCCTTACTCCTAAGTTTAACCTGCTGTGCTGGCTGCATGAGGAGAGAGAAGCACAATTTACATTCTACCAGAAAAGGAGGAAACCAAGAGACAGACCATTTAAGCCCACCGTTACTATTCTTTAAGCCCCTGGTCACAAAATCCCTTTATTAACCTTTGCTTAAAGAAGCTTTCATTACAGTTCTCTAAAACATCATAAAAGTGAATTATTTCCTGCCGCAGGAAAGTGAGCGCAGCCTGGTATCGTTGTAGGCAAGAGCTACTTTGTGAGGCAGAAAAGAGGCCACAGTGGGTCATTGCTGTGCTACGAAGACATAGAATCGTGGAGTAGTTAAGTCTTGGAAGTCTCTGAGCTCAACAAGTCCAACCATTAACCCAGCACTGCCAGGTCCACCACTAAACCATGTCCCTAAGCACCACATCTGCACGGTTTTTGATCACTTCAGGGACCTTGATTCCACCACTTCCCTGGGCAGCCTGTTTCAGTGCTTGACCACCCTTTCCTGACAAACACCAAGTATTTAAACTAAAGGAAGAAACAAGTAGGGATAAAGAAAAGAGGAGTACAAAATATAATGCAATAAAACAGAGGTTGAGAACTCAAAGAAGCTGGCTAAGCACAACAGCAATCACAGTCTGAGGTGTAGCAGGCAAAAACAGTGATAATTTTACAGAGGGAGCCAGATCAATTCAGTAGAGGGTATCTATCACACATTTTCTATGACAGAGGAACTGAATCTTAGGGCCAGGGATAATTTCTTCCAGTCCTCTGTTCCCATGCAGTGTCCCCAACTTAAACAAAGGTACAAATGTCCATTTGCAAAGGTATCCTGTACTTGTGGGATGCTGCATTGTAAAAGAATGTTCTGCATGTGGGCTTTAATCATGGTTGTCAAATGTCATTACAGTGAATGTGACCCTTTAATATCAAGGCTTACTGGAACCCAGCATCTGTGGTTTTTTCTTTCCTAGCTACCTCCTACTAAGTTCTTCTTGGAAGTGCTCACTTATGTACTCAGGTACCTGTCAGTAATCATAACCTGGCTTCCAATCTCATAAAAGAGAACTTTGCCATTATCAAAGGCTTTTGATAAGCTACAATATAAGAGGGCAAAGCAAATTGCCACAGAGCCAGAACAAGCACTTGTTGTGAGTGACCTGTACTGCTACTGCTAACATGACAACATTTTGTATTAGCTAGCACATTACTGAAACCAGTCCAAGTGCCCCAGTTGTTCTGAGAGAAATTTAACTAGGAAAGCAGTACTTTAGGCATACTGTGAAGAAGGAAAAAGCTACACTCAGAAGCTTACAGCATGAGAGGAAGATGAGGGTTTTGAGTGTTGACAGCACATACTGTCTATCTGAAGGGCACAAACTGCAGGATAGTACAATGTATTCATAGAGAGAAGGCAAAGGCTAAAAATGGAGGCAGATCATGCACAATCAGTCAAAGTCATGCCACTGTTTTCTTATGGCCCATAAATACCATAAAGAGTATGCCAGATGTTTCTTGAAGAATCAACAGCTTTGTGAAACACATACACATCATGGAAAGCATCAGTGTTTGTTGGAGGCAGTAGAGGGGGGGTGCTGAGGGTCTGCAGCTACACCCTGCTGTTGTGTGGGTCTGCAGCAGCCGCAGGTCTGACCCGGTGCTTCTTGCACTTGGCACGGTTACCTCCAGAGAAGTGCCTGGTGTGGGAGCCTGCTGGAAGAGGGGGTTGGAGGGCCCTGGAGCTCTGCCTTCCTCTGTGCACTGTGACTGCCTCTGTGTTGTCAATCCCCACTTGCCTCATGTTGCCAGCTGAGGAGCGGTTTTTGGTGGGCCGCCTGTGCATTTTGTAGTGCAGCTGTAGGGACTGCTGCAGGCCCTCTCCATGGCCATCCTGCTGTGCAGGAGGGCAGACAAGCCAGCTATATACTCCTTGTAATGGCTGTCCCCTCCCACTGGGTATGGCAGCTTCCCCAAAGACTGCTTGCAGGCATCCCTCCTCCTGGCCCAGCACCAGATGCAGGCAAAGCAGAATTTGTGCATGCAATAGGCCACATAGGCTGTCTTTTTGATATCTCCCAGGCAGACAGGGCATTGGGAGTCTACTGCTTCCTTTGCTGGCCCTCCTTGAGGTGGCTAGCTCAGGCTGTCATCCTTTGCAGCAGTGTCACCCTTCCCCATGGCTTCCTTGACACCCAGTGCTTTGCCCTGACAAGAGAGACACATGAACTGCTGGAACTTGTCTGGCAGAAGGGGCAGACAGACTTGTTCTCCGCCCACACAGGATGCATAGGTGGCAGAACAGGTGGAGTCAATGCATCAAGGTACACAGTTGGCCTCCTAGCTGTCCAGGAAGATGGGATAGTAGTTGTCCAGCTCCGTGGCCATGCTCTCCACTCGCTGCAGTGGCCTGTGGGGAGCTGGTGATGAGTGGCTCCCTCTCACTGTCGCGGCAGTAGTGGGTGTCACACTAGCAAGGGAAGAGGCACCATAGCCATCAGCTGACCTGGAGAGGGGTGATAAAAATGCCCAGGTCCTTCAGGAGGAAAACCCTCACAGTTTCCCGGAGTGTCCCCTTCCAGCTCACCTCTGCTGCTGTGAGTGCACCTCCTGGGTGTCCTGGATGCCTGAACCCAGCAGGGAGAGGGAAAATCCTCCAGCAGCTCTGGGACTGGGCATGGAGAGCTGCTACAAACAATTCTCCTCACTCAATGTCAGTACCAATGGCCTCATTCAGCACTCCAAACCTCGCCAAATGCTCAGCTGTAGTCTGGGTGTGACCTGGGTGAGTGGAACTTGGCCCTGAATGTAAGCAGCAAGATGCCTAATATAAAGTTTGAGCTTGCCCTGATGCAGCTTTGCACCATTCCTATCTGTCCTGTCACTGAATCACAGCAAGAAGAGATCAGCACCTCCTCCATGCAGCCAGGCAGAGGACAGAGGAGCAGTTGAAGGTCCTGCCTTTGCTCAGTGCCCAGACCTACTGCTCTCCCACAAGTCAGAGCTGCTACAGCAAGCTGAAGGTCCCTCTGGAGCCTGCATGCCTTGCATTTGTGCCCACTGGAGTCCACACAGAGAGGCTATGGCTGCTGAAAAGCAGCAAGACTGGGGGCTGTTTTAAACTCAGGCTTGTTAGGTCCTGTGATGGGAAGCTGGTGCCCCCAGCAGAAAGGCCTGGCAATAGGCAGCCTTGCAATGCAGAGGGCAAGTTCTGGAGACCTCAGTGCCAACAGGGCATCTCGACTTGGCTCCTGCATGGGCCTTCAAAGGAGAAGGCGGCACCTGTCATTGCTGGAGGCAAAGCCCATGAGGTGACATAGTGGTTCAAGTTGGAAGGGACCTGCAGAGGTCACTTTGTCAAATGTTCATGCTCAAGGAGGCTCATGTATATTATGCAGGACCACCTCCAGACAGCTTTGAATATCTCCAAGAATGTAGGGTACAGCAGCTTTCTGGGAAGCCTGTGCCAGTGCTTGGTCACCCTAACAGTAAACAAGTATTTCCTGATGTTGAGGGGGAACCTCTCCTACATGTTTCAGTTTGTGCCCTGTTCCCCTAGTCCTGTCACTGGGTGCCACAGGAAACAGCTTTTTTCCCTTGCCTCCACACTCTCCCTTCAGACATCTGTATACACTGAGGTCATCTATCCATAGCCTTCTCTTCTACAGGCAGAAGAGTCTGAGCTCTCTTATAGAGGATGCTCCAGTTCCTTTGTTATCTAAATGCAGCCCATGGCTGCACTCTCTCCCATAGCCCTGTCTCTCTCCTGTAGTGGGGAGCCTGGAACTAAGTATTGTGCTTCAACTGTGTCCTTACCAGTGCTGGGCAGAGAAGGATCACCTGCACATTGTGAAAAACATGAACCAAAGAGTCTCATAATCTCCAAAACCACTCTGATCTTGTATCCTGGTTTCAGCTAGGGTAGAGTTAATCTCTTCTCAGAAGGTGGGGTTGAGGGTGTCTGTGTGGTGTTTCATCTCCAGCTGGGCTTAAAACCACGACATCCTCATCAAAATTGAGCTGTCACAAGCATTAAGAATGGTAAGCCTTGAGTGGAGTAGTAGAATCTGTACTGCAAAATGAATGGAATCAATGCTTTTCACAAAATGTGTGTGGTCAAATTCTTATTAGTGTAAATGATAAAAATGAGCATAAACTCTGTCAGAAATGGCATCTGCTATGTATATTGTGCCTGTAGGAGAAGGATAGAGGGAATGAAAAAGAGGAATACAACAAATTTCTAATTAGGTTTTCTAGATTGCACCCATTTTTCCTGGCTGACTGCCCCTGTGTAGTCATAATTAAGCATAAAGATCTTCATGGCGCAAATAACTGGCATTTAAATAATTCTGCCATTCCAGATAGCCTCTAACTCCAGTGAAAACATCCCTCACAGTCATCCCCTAGCTCCCTCTTGCAATAACCATGGCACAAATGTACCATTGCTTGGAAAAAATTTTGCTCCCCTGCCCTCCCAATCCTTTGCCAGCAAACTTGGAAAGCTGAAAGTGGAAGTGCCAGTGTCAGTTTACCTTAAGCATAGTTGGCAGGAGACACTTTCTGCAATTCCCTCAGGGGAAAGAAAATGAGATTTCAGAGATCATATGCCCAGTGACCATGCTCCACTAAGACAGAGTTTCTCAGCAACAGTCTCCTACTACAGCTATTAAAATGAGAGTCTAATCTGATGATAAAACACTCTGAACAATACACAAACTTGAAAAATGGAATAAGGATTCTTCCAGTTCTTTAAGACTGGAGGACATCTTTTTCCTGTTCCTGTTTCAAATAAATAACAACTTTAAAAGTTTGTTCTAGTCACAGCAGGTTTTCTTATATTCTGAAATTCTGCTTAGAGCGCGCAGAGTTTTAAGATGAAACCCTCTCTGTTAAGAAACCTAAATAAACGGCAGTGATGCTTCAGTGTTATTGAAAAAGCAGAAGTCACCACTTCGCCTTTGGAAATAGAGTTAGAGGAATCCACAGGATAAAAAGGTAGAAATAGGAGCCAAAATTCAGCATTTAGATTATGACACAATCTAGGAGAGAGAAAAGCACTACATTTAAGTATTATCGACCATGGTGACAGTGAGAATATTTTTAAGGAAGGGGATAACGGGCAACAAGCACAAACTGAAGGAAGTTTCCATGTGAATGGAGGAAAATCTTCTTCACTTTGAGGGTGATTAAGCTTTGGAACAGGCTGCCCAGGGAATACAAAGTTTCTTTCTCCAAAGATAGCCAAAGCAACCTGCTGTAGGGAAACCTGCTTTAATAGTGGGGTTGGACTAGCTGATCTCCAGAGGTCCCTTCCAACCCCATCCATTCTGTGGTTCTGTGGTTGTAATGAGTTTGCATGGTAGTGGTGTCATGCAGGATTCCCATTCTTGCAACCTGGGTTAAATTCCCAACTGGCACACCAAAAAGATTGTAGTGGGTTGACCCTGGATAGATTCCAGGCACCCACCAAAGCTGCTCTAACTCCCCTCTGCAGCTGAACAGGGCAGAGGAAATATAGTGAAGGGTACATGAGTTGAGATAAAGATACAGAGAGATCATTCACCAAATACTGTCAAGGGCAAAACTGATTTGAACTGGGGATATTAATTGAAATAATTACTAAAAAAATCAGAGCAGGATAATGAAAAGTAAAACAAATCTTAAAACACCTTTCCCCTCACCCTTCCCTCCTTCCCAAACTCTACCTTCTCCCCCTGAGTGGTGCAGGGAGACAGGAAATGGGGATTACAGTCAGTTCATTGCACATTTCTGCCTCTGCTCGGGAAGGAGTCTTTCCCCAACTCCAGCGTGGGGTCCCTCCCACAGGAGACAATTCTCCATGAACTTCTCCACTGTGAGTCCATCCCATGGACAACAGTTCTCCACAAACTGCTGCAACATGGGTCAGTCTTCCACAGGNTTCCAGGGGCTGCAGGGCACAGCTGCCTCACCATGATCTGCACCAGGGGCTGCAAGGGAATCTCAGCTCTGGTGCCTGGAGCAGCTCCTTCCTCTCCTCCTCCACTGACCTTGGTGTCTGCAGGGCTGTTCCTCTCACATATTCTCACTTTGGTCTTCTCTGGCTGCAATTACACCTGTGCATTAACTTTTCTTTTCCTTAAATATGTTATCCCCAAAGCATTACCACCATGTGTGACTGCCTCGGCCTTGTCCAGCAGGGATGCCTGTCCTGGAGCCAGCTGGAACTAGCTGTGCCAGACATGGAGGAAGCTTCTGGCAGCTTCTCTCAGAATCCAGCCCTGTAGCCCCTCTGCTACCAAAATCTGGCCACACAAACCAAACATATTAATACTGACAGACAATAATGCCAATTGTATGTAACATATGCCAGTGTCTCTTGATCAAAAGTTTAAAAAGAGAGAAAAAGAGAGAGAGAGATTGAGAGAACAACAATGGGCAGGAAATATTTTAATTTTAGCAGCTATATTTTAGTCTGGTTGCAACAAATTCTAATTTTATTGTCTATAAATCAATTGCATGGTAAGGATGCAGCAAGGACAAATTATTATCCTCTAAAAGTTGGTGTTTATACATTAAAATTCCTGGTTTTATAAAGCTTACTGGCTTTATAGTGTTTCAAAGCTATTAGCTCTTAATTTCTTTTTAGGTTACTAGACTACAGTAAAAGAATACCAACAGCAATTACACTATATTCTAAAACCCATACTTTTTTTTTATGCGGTGGTAATCTCTGAGGAAGTACTTTATAGGTAATCGACTGTCCATTCCAAATCCACAGTAACTCTGTTGAAATGGTCATTTGGCGTAAATGCATTTCCTATTATTATGAGACCTGTTATCCATTGATGTATCATTTTAAAAGAACATCATGATATCTTTCAGGCAAAACTTTGCAAAAGGCTTTTTCTCTGGTTATTGATAAAGCTTTTCAAATTAGTCAGTCAGTGCAAGAGAGAGTTAAAATAAGTTCAGGGAACAACTTCTTGTTCCCAGCTCAGCATGTTGGCAGGGTATAAGTATTGCCCCTGGGGTTGTGCCCCAGAGAAGACACACTCTCACATGCTGGGCAGGACACAGAACCAAGTACACAACTCCCTTGAGAGCAGTGATGTGGTCAAGTGCTGGCAAAGGTCATTAGGCACACCACCTGAGATCTTCTCTTTAATGTCAGACTTTTCCTCTGTCAAACATTGCCTAGGATTTACTGTAACACTTGGCAGCATAGTTTGGGCTGGGTTTGTCTGAAAAAATATTCTGAGAAAAACATGCTCCAGCCTGCAAAAAATTAAATTTAGGGAGAAAAATAAATCACCTTTGTGTTCACTACAAAGAAGTCCAGTATGCTCAGTTCTCCAAGAGAGAACTGTATGTCCAGAAACAAGAAGTTTTTCATGAAAGGAAAAATATAATGAGGCCATTTGTCTGAGATACTTCTATATGTAGATCCAAATGATTGCAAGGTCTTCCTTTTTTGCACCATTTGAGGATGACCCTGCAGTATGCTCCTCTTGTGCTTCTCACCCCAAACTGCTGTTTACTTTCTCTGTATTTCAGTCCTCACTGATTTCCACACCAATCCTGGAGTTTCAAACTGATGTTCCATTTCCTAATGGAACCTCTATCTTTGAGGTTTCTTCTTAGAAAGCCCCTCAGCTGGGTGAGATGAAATGCAAGCAGAGGAGGCAGACACCTTCGGCTGCCTGTTTTGCCCTCCCAGGTGGGAGTGGGGGACAGCCACACAAGCAGTGTGCAGCACTAGGGAACCCAGCCCTGATGCTTTGTCCTATGATCTCAAGTGCTCTACCCCACTGTCAAGGTGCAGGATGGCAGGACACACATGAAACCCAGGTATTGTCCCTTTTTTTGTTTCTCTGCTCCCTGTAGCATGGGTGCCATGGCCCATGCCAGCCCAGTACTTCCTGTTTCCTTTCCCAGTGCAAACAGGGGTATCAGCTTCCTCCCACCCAGCATTCACAGAAGCTGCCCAGGAGGTTCAGGGAGTCAGGAGGTCACGGAACACCTGTGGGAGGAACAAGGTAGTAGGCAGATGCAGGAGAAGAGAGATTTCCAGTGGGTTTGGGAAGGGTGCCTGTGTGGTCTGGCGGAGAAATCCTGTGAGGATTTGAAAGATACTCTCTTACATGCAGTATGGGCACTTCAGCCTATACTGACCCTGTCAGCCTCCTCTCCTCTGATGCGGCAAAGCTACCTTTGCTGCTCTGCTGAAGGCATCAGAGTGAGTTATTTTGCGCTCTTCCCCAAGAAGCAAATTTGGCTGTGCCTGCATTGCTGGGAAGCCCTGCCCAAGGGCCACCTCCTGTGTTGCTCCTCTATCTTGTGGCATCCCAACCCAGCACTTTTTGTACCTGACAAGAAATTAAGTTCTAAAAACTTAATTTTTATATAAGTTATTATCACTTTCTTCACCCTTCATCTCATGTTTCCCATTATCTCCCTCCTTACAAACAGGCTGCCCTTTCAGTTAAGAAAGTGGAGTAGTTTCATCAGCCTTTCTGGCGATACATGATCTATCCAGCTTTGGCTGTCCAGCTGTTGTGGACTTGGTTTCCACTTGGTCAGTATTTCATTTCAAAGTAAGCTACACAAATAGCCCAACTGATACAAAGAGGCAGGAAATAACAATAAAATATACTTTTAAACACATTAAAGAAACCTTGTCTGTGGCAATGTCTTTAGAATTAGAATCCCAAAAGAGTTCTTTCCTGTCTTTAACTTTAGTTCTCATCACCATTTTACAAGCATTCACCATAACAGATAATTTTGCTTTATCACAGTGATGTCAATAATACGAGGCACATTAAAACCCGGGATGATTCTATCTTCACATCAAGATAGAACAGTACAAAAAATAAGAAAGAAGTAATTAAGTCAGTGTTTGCTTTTACCTATAGCATGAACTATTTTGAAAATACATCAAAAATTACTTTTTTCAAATCATTTTCAGAAAAAAATCTTGATCATCAACGAGACTTGTTGAATTCAAGCTGTAATCTGAGCCCCACAGCATAACTGTATCAGTTATACATCTGGGGCTTCCACACACAACTTCTGAATCTTATTTTAAGTTTCTCTGAAGTTCTGAGGTCCCTGTGAGTTAATTTGGTCTCTTCTTTTTTGGTGACAGAGTCACCAGTCCCCCTCACTGGTTTGCCAGGTTTATGATCCTTTTTCAGTGTAAAGAGATATTGCAGCTGCAGGAAAGCAAGTGAATCACCAGTGGCAGACCTACTCCAGGGATGTCTGCCTGACCCACTGGACCTCATGGACACATTGAGATGAGTGGAGTAGACTTTGGGATGTCACAATCTTCTTTTGCGTGCCTTTGTCAGTAGTCAGAACTGGGGTTGAAATATTTCTCATATTCTCATCACGCTGGTAACAGCTGCAATATCAGAAAGAAAACGTTGAGTCTTTTTTCTTTTGTCAACTTCCATAAGGGCTCCTCATCTGAGTGTCCTGTTACGGGAGAAAGGTGGTTCGTCACAACACAAAACTTTCAGAAATACGGAAGCGGAGGAAACCTGATGCAGTTTGCCCCACTTATTCTCAAAGACATTTGTTCTGTGTTCTTTGCATTTATCTAATATAAAGTAAATATAAGCAAAAATAGTTGTCTGCCAGAACCATGAAAATCAAGAATAAAGAGACACTTCTGCTAATTAACAGCAGCCTGCAATTAGCAGCCATTTACAGCCTACTTCCTTTCCATAAGATCTTGCAGATTTACTTAAATGTTCTTATATATTTGACTGAGATACAGGGCATGGGTTGTATCCTGTTTTGTTGCTCTGCACACACTGCTGTGTTCACTCCCCTACCTTTTCATTTCCAGCTTTTTGGATAGACACAATCTGTTAAATATTTGCAAGAATAAAATATTTACATGGCTAAAAGAAGTGCCAGTGGCCGTTCTACCCTGTTCTCTCAAGTACTGTCACACCCTGTCACATTTTTATCATTACACTGTCTTAAAGGCCTTTTTAAAAGTAGGACAAAACTCAGTTGGTGAGTTGTGTTTCTAGGAGACAGCAAGAGGTTATTGTTTCATAACACACATGTTACATTGCCTCTAGTTTTTCTATAACATCCTTTCAGACTGTTCCTGACATATCCTAAGAGAGACCAGATTCTACCAAAACACTTACAGCTAGAGCTAATTGGAAGATTAATTTGCTCTAGACAATTTTCAGTCGAACTCTATACAGGAATCCTCTCCTATTGTTTTTGGGCCAGGTTTTTTAGATGTTGGCTAAAGGCTGAATCATTAGTTTGGAAAAACACTCTCAGACATATACTTTTTCTGTAACTGCCTATGTTTTAAAGCCAAATTAGAATTTTGATGCAGCTCTTTTCTGCTTGGGCAACAATACACTTTTCATCTGAAGCCATGTTTCGCCAAGTGGATCTAAGCTTGAAATACCTATATGTACACTTGTTATTTTGATTGGATCTTCAAAGTGATATGAAATTAGACAGTCCATTGGTGATAGGACAAGGGGGAATGGTCTTAAGTTGAAGGAGGGTAAGTTTAGATTAGCCATCAGGAAGAAATTCCTTACTGTAAGTGTTGTGAGTACTTGGAACAGGCTGTCCAGGGAAGTTGTGGATGCCCCATGCCTGGAAGTATTCAAGGCCAGTTTGGATGGGGCTCTGAGCAACCTGGTCTAGTGGAAGGTGTCCCTGCCCATGGCAGAGGGTTGGAATGAGATGATCTGTAAGGTCCGTTCCAACCCAGACTATTCTGTGAGTCTGTGATTAAAAGGCATTTGGGGATGTTGGTTGAATGCTTTCTTCAGTAGATAATACAAAGTGTTTCAATAGGCTTAGGGCCACAATTCACTTTTCATCTGAAGCCATTTCCCATTTTATGCTATAAGGTATTTTATTGGTTGTAAATTCACAGAGCTTACTCTGCACAGAGAGGCCTAACCCTGCTAGAGGAACATGAGAAAGTGAAGTAACAAAACTCACTCAGGACCCAAATGAATCCCTGTGTCTGCAGATCTGTGCACTGGGCTGATCCACAGGTAAGCAGTCCTTAGTAGGGCAAAAGGTTGGACATGTCCTCCTACATTTTACCCCTCTGATGTATTATCTGCTATATGTCTGGGATTCTGGATTTGCCAGAGGATAGTGCAGCACTAATCATCTCCCACCAGCGTACACCCCAAACCATGTTTTCTCTGTTGAGTATATTTCTTAGATTAATGTCACCAATGAAGAACAGCAACAAGGGTGCTTCACCCGTGGTTGCAAATTCCTCCTATGTGTGCCAAGATTAGACAAAGTCTAAGTTTTGTATGTGTAGTGGTTTTTGAGGTACTGGCAGTTGTTCAAAAGGTGTATGATCTGTCAATCAACTCAGGTTCAAACCACAACAGTGTACTGCAGAAAGACAGACCCTAACAATTTATCACCAAGTAGGACAGTTTATAATACAGTGTGTTTTGTTTTTGCATGGCTGTCTGTCAGGTAATCCTGCCATCCTGAAAGAATGCAGAACCCCTTCTGAGGGCACAAAGAATAGCTTCCCACCTTAGAAAGTGATGCTGAGTGCTATCTGTGGCATCAAACAGAAGACTCCTCATTTAGACAGCAGGGGAGTTGATCTGACAAAAGGCCATTGAACTCAGCTTGCAGTTATCTTTTCACATGTAACATCTTTAGTTTGGTAAATACCAAAAACTTTAAGAGCTGTAGGTAAAAAAAAAGTCAAGAAAAATTACAGTAGGGTTACTTACTTATTTTTAATTCTTTCATCTTGTTTTATAAAGGTTCATTAGATTTGTTCAATCCCAGAAATTTGAATAGATGCTGACTGTTAAATTTGTCAGTGGAAAGCAAATCTGAAATCCCACTACACTAGTGATACCAGAGGACCTTCAAAGGAACATAACACCAAAATTTCCCGAGGGCACACCTCCTGAGAGACAGAGCATTAAGCTTTCTAAGCAAGAGCTGATGATCACCAGTGGGAGCTTATTAATGATGGAAGTGCAGTAGAACTTGCAAAGCAAAGGACAGCCTCCAGGGTAGACCTTTCTGTAGCACACCTCACCAGGCCAATATTATCCTTCCCAGCCCTACTGCAGGCAGTCCAAGTACCAGCTCAGGCCAAATTCTCTCTGTGTGAGTATAGATGAACAATCTCTGTCTGTATTTTCTTTAAATTTGTTAATTAAAATCTCTGATACTGTTCTTTCAGAAATACTATGTCAAATATTTTTTGCTCGAAGGACTCAGTCAAGGTATCTTAACACACCTTCTGAAATCAGTACTTTCTGTACATTTCATAACCACATGAAATACTGGCGCATGGAAAGAGATAATCTCATTACCAGATCCAGTCTCTGTCCTTGTTTATAGTCATATTTTCAGCTCCGCTGCATATTCAAAGAGCTCTTTTGCCACAACTACAGCTAACTTTAAATCTTTTTGAAGCATGTTCTTGCCCTCTTAACATTTTCATTTGCTACTTAGCCTTTGGTTTAATTAGCCATTAACAGGATGACACTAGAGCTGAGAGTAGGTATTGATTCTTGTATGGAATTTATTTGGGGTTTTTTTGTTTTGTTTTGTTTTGAAGTATGTATGGAACAAACAATGCAGACCTGGAAAGGAAAAAACAAAGTAGGGCAGGTTAGGATCCTGGGAATGTAACTCTGTACCCCACCATTACACACTTATGGAAGAGCAGAGAAGTAGGATACAGAGATGGAGAAGGAGAAAAACATGCACTATATAAAATAGATTGAGCTTGGGTTTACATGTTCTGTCCTACTGAATGACTCCCAGCCCTGGTAATTGTAACTCATTTCCTTTCTGCTGGGTGGAAATTGCCAGGTAACAGCAAGAGTGAAAAGGTGGGTCATTTTTTTACTGTTTCACAAAAGGCCTCTTGAGTGATTTGAAATTACTAGGTCACAGTTTCTGTATTGAAATACTCCAAGTATCACATTCATTTGTTCAAAACAGGAATTAAAACCTCAGACAGTGATTAAATTGGGTGAACACTGATCCCTTGACAGACACCCCTCCCCTGCTTCACTGCCACAGCTCCATACCACTCACAGTTTCATAACCAGCCACAAAATTACTACACAAAATAGCTGGAGAAGGGTCATGCACAAATAATCCCTCAACTGCCTGAGTCCAGATTGCAGAAGTAATGCTTAATATCTGCTTGCATTTACTAGAGCCGTAGAATCTGCACTGGGACAAAAAATCTTAGTATTGGCATTTTTGTTTACAGCCAAAGTGAATGGACTCCTGTATCTTCTTCTAATATGTAAATGCTGAGTGTCTGCAGGATGTGTGCTATGGTCAAGAATGTCCCCTTCTCTTTGATCAATTTTTAACCCAAAGCATACACCTTGAGGTTTGCTTTCCATGTTCTTTGTACTTAGGTATAACATATAATTTTGTTAAAAGTTATCAATTAGGCAGAAATACATGCTTTTCTATTCCTGAAATGAAATTTTTTGCCTTCTAAGAACTAGAACTTTTATGACTTTCCATTGAAATACCTGTAAAGCAAGTCATAAAGAAGAAATGTGTGTACCAGTCAGTGGATGATACCAATACAAAGAAAGATAGACATTCCTTGAAACTTCCACGTTATGAGTGGAAGTTCACAGACCATAGCATCAGGAACTGAATGAAGTTCCAAAAAGATAGGTAGACTAGTTACCATTTGCATTGCTAAAAAATTACTTTATATAATATACAGTTTGACAGGACATAGAAGAATCAAGGTTCAACTGTCCAGCTCCTTCATTCTTATGAGCAGGTAACAAAGAGAAAACGAAAAAGAATCTTAGATGAAACTAGACAATTTTTGTACATCAGAAGGAGCACAAGTTTGCTTCTCTTACTTTTGTGAGGTAAATCATGAAGAATATAAAAACTGCTCCAGCAGTGTTAAACCCTGAGATGTTTTCAGACTTAGGAGCTGTCACTGTTAAATATTGTGAGCATTTGCAGACACACTCTCAAGAAATTGCGGAGGAGAGACAACAGTACAGCAGCCAGGTTAGAAAGTTCTGCCCTGGTTTATTCTGTATTTGGATGACTCACATCCCCAGGGAAACCACAGCAATGAAAACACAAAAAAGAGCACGCATGCCTGTGTAGATGGATAAAGTATAACATGAGTTGGTCAAAACTTTGCAAATGGTGAGATGATTTCTATAGGATTTAAAAAAAAAAAAAAGTTATTCAGAGACAAAACTGCTAGGGGGTTGGAGGAAGTGGTCTTTTGGGCTACCTAATAGAGTAAGCAGCAGAGGACAGGACTTAATTCTAACTTGCCATGGAGCAGGATATTCAGCCAAGGACCCGGTTATTCAATGCCTTCAGCAAAGAGGCAGTAAAAAGGGTGGTGTCTAAACAAGCTGTTATACTATTTGTAGTAGTGAAATTCCATCCCATAGGCAAAGAACTCTGGAAAGACTTTACGAAACTACGAAAGTAAGGCCATATGAGCTCCAGTTTGAATACGTATAAAGCATCCAGGCAAAAATAACCTAACCCTGAGGTAGCAGTCAGGGCAGAGAAAGTCACAGAATCATAGAATGGTGTGGATTGGAAGGACACCTTGAAGATCATCTAGTTCCAACCCTTCCGCTAGGTGAGATTGCTCAGAGCTGTATCCAACCCGGCTAAACACCTTGGATGGGGCATCCATAATTTTCCTGGGTAACCTGTTTGAGTGATTTATCACCCTCACAGTAAAGAACTTTTTTTCCTAATATCTAATGTAAACCTACTCTTTTTCATTTTGAACCCATTCCCCTTTTCCTTTCACTACCTGCTCTTGTAAACAGTCTTGCCACATCTTTCCTNCAGAGCAGAGCAGAGGGGCAGAATCCCCTCCCTCCCCTGCTGCCCACGCTGCTTTGGATGCAGCCCAGGACACGTTTGGCTTTCTGGGCTGGGAGTGCACATGGCTGGGTCATGTCCAGCCTCTCACCCACCAGCTCCCCCAAGTCCTTCTCCCCAGGGCTGCTCTTGATCTGTTCATCTCCAGCCTGGATTGATACTGGGGGTTGTCCTAACCAAGGTGCAGCATCCTGCACTTGGACTTTTTAAACCTCATGATGTTCCCGTGGCCCCACTTCTCCAGCTTGTCCAAGTCCCTCTGGAAGAAATTCTGTCCTTCAGGTCAGTCAACTGCCCCACTCCACTTGGTGTCACTTGCAAACTTGCTGAGGGTGCATAATCCCTCTGTCTATGTCATTGATGAAGAAATAAAATAACATTGGTCCCAATGCAGATCCTTGAGAGACACCACTCATCACTGATGCCCATTGATATTCTGAGCCATTGACCACTAGCCTTTGGATGTGACCACACAACCAGTTCCAGTTCTCCTAACAGTCCACCTGTTGAATCCATCACTGTTCAATATAGAGAGAAGGGGGGAACCGTGTCAAAGGTCTTACAGATGTCTGGGTAAGTGACATCTGTAGCTCTTCCCTGATCCACTGGCATAGTTACTCCACTATAGAAAGCTACTGGGTTGGGCAGACAGGATCTTCACTTGTGAAGCCATGTAGGCTGTCACAAATCACCTCCCTCTCCTCCATGTGTTTTAGCACATGACTGGACACTATTATACTACTAGATTTTGCAAGTTCCTTCCTAGAAGAATGACACCCACTGCCTTCAAAATACTGCATATAGTGTTTTTGGCTTTGCAAAGTGTATGTGATAAATGATTTCAAAGCCGTGTCAGTCAGATGCAAAGTGCTAAATACTGAGGAGCCAGAAAAGAAGCAATTGATATATTTGCTGTAAGCTTAATTTAATTTTAAAAACTTTTTTACACATACTAGTAGGGCCATCTTTACAAGTATCCGTGTTACTCCATCGTATTCAATAACTGTAGTATTGTCTTGGGGTGACTTTATGATGTTGTGTCCCTATGTCCAGACATGAATCTTGTGCCTTTCTGTGCCTTTAAAACTGTCTGTGAGAGAGAGAGAGAGAAAAAAAACCAGACTAACTTTTCAAAGCAATTGTTCAAGGACATAGATACACACTCCTCTGAGTGCTTCTATGGCGGCAAGAGCTGAGGAAGCACCTTTCCTTTTTTTCTCTCTGAGTTTTTTCAGCTTTTTTCTCAGGAGAGAGACAGAGAGTTAAAATTCTTTGCTATTTAGCTGGCTCACTATCTGAGGCAAGAACTTTCCTTGGACTGTTCTGCTCCAGTGCGGATCAGAACCAGCACCGGGGGGCCAACGCCACGGCCTGGAGGGGCCACACCCCAGCTCCGGAGAGAGAATGGCCACACCTACAGAAGGACTTTGAATTTTACCAGGTTCTCTCCACAGCGAGAGGATTTATTATTTAGCATTATTGTTTTCCCATGTGTTTGGTAAATAAATAGTTTTTTGTTCTCTTTCACTTTCCTTCAAGGATTATTTCTTTCCTGAACCTGGTGGGGGAGGGGCGGCTGTAACCTGCATTCTATCAGACACTCAAATTTGGACATCTCTCCGAATTTGTCTCAAACCAGGACAAGTATTTACTCTGAACTGACCAAGTCGAGCTACATGTTAGAGGTTTGGTCCTTTTCACGTAATGTCTCATTAAAAAAGCAGTCAGACAGTGGATGAGCAACAGCGATTTCCTATGTAGTGTTCCAGCATTGATGGGCTTCTTGATATTGCACCTGACAAATGTTAGTCACGTTACTTAATTTTAGCTAACAAAGTACAGAAGACTTTCTATACCTCCAAAATGATCCAAAGCCAAATCTGCTAGAAAAGAGCTCCACAGTGCTCTTAAAGGTTTTGGGAAATGTCAAGACAGTTGCAGCAACCCCACAAACAAGTGTCACTGCACTACCCTGTCTGGAACGGGCACAAGAAACAGGATTCCTTTCTCACCATGCCTCTGTGGCTACATCTGTTGTAATTTGGAGAACCTTAAATGGCTGGATCTGATTACTTTTGTTCAATGCATCTCTTGGTCATACTGCTCTTTTATTATACCATTACATTCTCTGTATAAAGTCTTCTTGTTTTAATTCAGTGTATTAAATATTTTTAATATGCCTGTCAGATTTAATTCCTTTTGGAAAGGAACAGTGTTTCCCATTTGAATAAGCAAGCTGAAGAGGTTGAAAAGGTGCTCTTGGCCGAGCAACAGTGAGCACATCCCATGATGCACAAACCTTTACCTTGCAGCAGGTGAGATTTCCGGCTGAGCTAGAGTGCAATTTGCTCCACCTCCCAGAGCAGCCTTCATTTTATTTTGTGTTTGTGCAGCACAGAGTGTGAGAAGTTAATGCACCATTCCAAGGTTCACAGACATTGTGGTAAAGCCAAGAGGTGGCTTTACAGCAGCTGTCACCATAATTAAAAGAGGGAATTTCTTTTTAATGCTGCTTTCTCCAAGTTTGGTTGATCCCGTGTGAGAGTCCTCTAAGAACATATAATTTATCCATTTTCCCCCAACTCTTTCACTCAACTATGAGTGCCCACTGCCTTGGCTGATAATAAATCATTGTTCCTGACCTGCAGCAATCTGCAGTATGCAGGAAGTGAGTAAAGCAGATGTAAGCTCGCTAAGAACTGTGCTTTTCATCCTCCTGTCTGCTAATCCTAGCTGATAAGATCAGCTGTTTCTGAGCACATGCTGCCCCATAGTTTCCAGCCTAAGGAAAAATTTATGGGTTCTGTTGTCATAAATTTCATGTAACCATATATGCAAGGGGAATCTTGTTGTGGGCACATTTTGAAGAGTGTGCACACAGAATCATTAGCACAAAATCTTGTTTTATAAATGTCATAAGGGGAACATGCACTGGCAGTACCTTTGAGAGCTTGAAGGCTGTGTTACAAATATGAATCAGCTAGAGAGCTCTACTGAATTGCTACTCTGGTACATGTCACACATTCAGTATCACCCTATGTATACGGATCTGAAATTTTAATTGGGGTCAAAAGTGTTTGTGGTTCTTTTTTGAAAGGCATTATAACTACCAATAGCCCAGATCAGGTTTGGTATTTTTTTTAACAAAATGCTCATTTTCACTGTTCTGAAATTCAACAATTGCTCTCACTGAGATTTATCTTTTCAGCAAGTAGGTCTCTGCCAGCTATGATATGAGGTATCGTACCCTCTGAAAAATCTAGATTTTGGACCATTCGAAGGAGGTGAACATAAAGAAGCTCAAAACTTTTTCAGTTCTCACCAGGCCTTTCCAAGACCTCACAACCTGTTATGATTTCATTGAAGATCACCAGGCCATAGACCTAATCTAGACTAGAAATATCCTAAAGTACCCAAAAGGCAAGGTAAAACCATGGCCAAGAATGATAGGGGAAGGAGGGAACAGCACAGTAAAATAATGTGCATTACTGACAGCTGCAAATCACAGCAAATTCCTGTTTTGCTGCCCTCAGAACCCTTCACAGCACTCTCAGCTCTTAGTAGCCCACTGAGCCATCATCCTGCTACCACTTCGTGACTCACTTTGCTTAAACTGCTGAGAAGCTTGATGCAGTTCTTGTCTCGGACTCTGAAAACGGCTAAGCAGCCATATGCACATGAACAAGAGGAAAATTTAAACCATTCAAGGAGTTTGAGCCCCATGTGAAATCCCACCACAGAAAATTGCTATTATGTTTAATCACCACTGTAGCTCTTCACACTACTTTCACAAATATTTTCGTATTCTAACTCAGCAGGGGTTTAATTTATTTCTTTAGTTCTCTTTATACTCATATATACATATGCATATACATATACAATGTGTATGCAAAATTTGGGTATTCCATACTGGATATTCCCTATATTTTGATATTCTCCATATTAGCTGCTTTCTACATATTAAACAGACCAAACACATTGACCTAGAGGAATAAATCTCTTTTGTTTTTCTCTGCTCTGCTTTTGCATCATTGTACACCAAGCCTATAAATAAGAAAGTTAAGCCAATACTACCACAAGGGCTGATGGACATTTTACAAAACAGTGGGGTTCACAGTCAGTCTTAATTAGGAAGCTGAACTCATCATCATTTATTTCCATGTTAAAAGTCAGTTCATGATGACTCATTTTTATCTTCTTATGTATTAGCAGGTATTAACTGCATTAGGAGTATTAACAAGTCTCGAGGTCCAGGAGCTCCTCACCAACTTTTCCAAAAGAGGTTGTAGACAATTTAAGGAGAAGCTGTTTACAACACATAATAAATTGAAAGTTCCCTTGCAGGCAATACATGAAAGATCCTGCTTCAGCTGCACACTGCAGATCACATTGCCTTGAGAGCTTGTTCCTTCACTAGGGCTACAGCATATTTCATGCAAAAGCATGTGCTGCTGTTATCACAGCATTTCCTAAAGCTGAGGTGAGGGCTTCAGTTATGGCACTGATATCATGCTTGGCCCAAGAAGCTAACGTGTGCCCCCGTGAGATTACTGTGCACTTACAAGGCACACTTTTGGTGTGCAGCAGACTCTTAATCAAGCTCTCTGCCCAGTTTCTCACCAACATAAGGAGAAAGTTCACTTCAGACCATGGGAACATTTTGTTTTTTCCATGCTGGGACTGCCTTTTGGAGTGTAGCTTCTGCCAGCCGTCACTCAGCAGTCACAATCATCAGAGAACATTAATCTTTTGTAGGCTGTAAACACAAACTGTACACATGCCTTCCAAAGTATTCATTTGGCTTACAGGCTGGAAAATGCCATTGGATTTAAATCATTGGCACTGATCTCATACAATCTAGGTATATACTGCCAACTTGGGTTAATTCTTCTCCTGATTGATTTGTGCATTTTACCTTCACATTATTTTGCCTACAAGCATGTTCTTGAATATGAAATACCACTTTTTGGGGTAATCAGTCCAGTACACAAAAGCTTCCAAAGAAGTAAAAACAGAATCTTGAGAAATGGAGAGTGATTCTACAGACAGTTTTATATCTTAATATTTGTCTTAGAGGTTCATCTACTGAAATTATTTTCCACATTATTATTTGATCAGCATGAAACATTTTATGAAGGCCCAGAACATAACTGTTCTACATAAGCAAGAACCAATAATAACATAGGATCTGACAATTATAATAATTGCAAAAAGAACTGAAGCATTTTCCTTCTGCGTAAGAAAGGTAGCTGGGAACATGCTGGACTTAAAATCTAGGTTATAACCATAATGTAAAATGAAGTCAGGTAAAGAGTTAAAGAAGCTTGGACCTTTGGATATATAGAAGCAATAAATGACCTTAAATATAATAAAATTTTCTTTCAAGTTGCAGATTCTCTACTCTTTTAAAACATCATGCTTTAGCTCTCTGTAGTTAAGGATCTGAAATGTGAGAACAGAAAACCAAGTGGATATCTGGACAAAGGTCTTGAATCTCTGTAGTAATCTTCTTGTAAAATAGGGATGCAGGAATCAAACTTGTGGGAGCATCCTGAAATGTCCAAGTGGTAACACACAGTCAGATGTAAAATGCTATGTAATTTTTAATTGTCACTGGTAGGATTATATAGCTTGGAGCAATCTGGTGGCATTTAACAGCATGCCCTGAAAACTATGCCTATTGGAATGTTGCTGTCTCTTTTAAAAATATCTCTGGTGCCTCAAAGCCAAAAAGTACGTTGGAATATGTTATCTACATCCCTGAGAACAATAGAAAGCTTGATTTGTATGAAGTAAGACTGAAGAAAGTAATTATAAGGAAATAGAACTTACAAGACCCTCGAAGCATAATGAAGTTTTTTCATAGTGAAGGAGGGAAGATCAGGAAGGCAAACATAGAATGTTGCTTTATGTAATTTTATTAACTCCAGCGTATGAAAAGATAGGAAGTTTCAAAATACAAAGTTTGCATGTAAAGTCCTTATAAACAGCTGTAGTATTTATGAGAAATTGAACAAGAAAACCTTATCCCATGAGATTTGCAGTCAACTTTCTCAACAAAATTAATCTGTATCTATTATCAAGAGATATACTCAAAGCTTTCATCAATATCTGAATGCATGACCCAGGCTCTTAATACTGAAGATCTTGCGAACTCATTCCACCAGGAGAACTGGATGATACATTTTGATATGGTTGCAATCTTATTTATTTTAAAAGAAGGTAGGCAATGTACAATTTTTTCAGAGCACTAGAAATTCAGAAGTAGACAGTAGTTTCCTTGTCCAGAGTCTCAAGTGGTTTTTTGTCTGGTATCACACCCAAAGCTTTCAGTTTTTACTCACTGCCTTCTCTTTCTGTGTGCACTTTTGTTGTGTCTCTTTTGACTGTGCTTGACTCTCTCAGACACAACCAAACATGCCCACAGACATGTACACATGCCTCCACATAAGATTCCTCTAATGGTTCCAAATGTATGCATTCATACCCAAAACTTTGCAGGGGTCCAGATGACTTCCTTTCCCAGCCTCCTCACAATCTGTGTGCAGGACCATTAGTGTACCCTGAGCTGGAAGGGACTGACAAGGAACAGTGAAGTGACCCTGAGGTTAGTGCAGCTGGTTAGAGCACAGTGCTAATAACACCAAGGTTTTGCGTTTGATCTCTGTAGGGGCCATTCACTTCATCTGGACCTGATGATCCTTGTGAGACCCCTCCAGTTTAGAATATTCTGTGATCTGTAAAGTCCAGCTCCTGGCCCTGCACAGGAATCTCACTATGTGCCTGAGAGCATTGTCCAAGCACCTCCTGAACTCTGTCAGGCTGGTGCTGTGACCACTTCCCTGGGGAGCCTGTTCCAGTCCCTGACCACCCTCTGGAAGAAGACCCTTTTTCTAATATCCAGCCCGAACCTCCTCTGACTCAGCTTCATGCCATTCCCTCAGGTACTGTCACTGGTCACCAGAGGGAAGAGATCAGTGCCTGTGCCTCTGCTTCCCGCTGTGAGGAAGCTGTACATTGCAATGAGGTCTCCCCTCTGTTTCCTCTTTCCAGGCTAAAGAAGTCAAGTGAACTCAGCCACTCCTTGTAAGGCTTCCTCTCTACATCCTTTGCCATCTTCAGTTGCTGCAGTCTTTTAGTTCAGGAAGTAGCTTGGTTTTCCTTTCACCTAAGTTCAGAACCAGGATAAGCTCTGTAAGGTGCCACAGAGATATGTGAGAAGTGGGGTGGGAGTATGAGAAGGTGAGAGAGGCATATCTATGCAAAGTGTGCTACAGTGCAGCAAGGAGGGGATGGAGACAGAGCCGTGTCCTGCTCTGCATGTCAGCTGGGCTTACTCCGCAGTCAGCACAGATCTGCACACAGGTAGGTGACAAAGGCACATACCACAGGCACACACATTCATCTTAGTTTTCTTCTACTCATTATTTAGGAATTATGCTGTCCCCTGGAAAAAAGTTCTGGTACATGTTTTGCTGCTTTATATGTGAAGTGTGTTTATTATAAAGCAGTCTCATTTGCAGCTTAAGACTTATTGTGGCACCTCTACTTCTTCTTGCTATTCCATATGCTATTGGCATGTGGGGTGTGCATGCTGTCTTGGGTGTGTCAACCTGGGGCAATCAGGTGGTAGAAGCCGTAGACACAAGACAAGAGCAGTGTGCATACAGCTGCCATAGCAAATACTTACTGGAAATCAAAAAGACTCCTAGACAGATCTTTTATAGGGTTTGAGCTATTCTTATTTTGAATATCATTAAGATCCTTGCCTGATCAATAACGTAACTCTAAATCCGGAAAACTCCTGAGTGTAAATCCATAATTATACAGTATTGCTCTTTATTGACAAAACTTTGTTACAGCAACTAGTTAAATTGAAGCAGCACTTTATGCCCAGATATATTGCACTGTTAATGCTACTGACTGTCAGTTAAGCTTCACCTTCCTTATAAAGCTGTGTATTTCTTCTCAAAACATTTAACAAAAGAAGATGAGATATTATTTGGTTTGTCTAACAAAGTAACAAAGTGCTGTAACCTGAGCAACAATAACACTACCTGAAACATGTCAAAGGAAGAATCAAAATCCACAGTTATATCAGGTTTCTTTAAAAAAAATAAAATTATGGCTTCACTTTACGACTGTTCTCATTCCGTGATGCTGCCTTTGTTTTATAAATACAGCAGAAGATGGTTAGGAAAACCAAAAGAAAAAAAACCTTAACACTGGCACACTTAACAGGATAGATTTCCTAAGACAGTCAAAGAAAATAGGATATAGTCCCTCCATTGAATACTCCTGATTCCCAAGCATGTTGCATATCTTCTGCAGGACAGGATAGGAGGGATGCTGAATTGCTGGGTTGCTGAAAAACCCCTGTCATCACTGCAGCTGCATTCCCATTGCTCCCAGCCCTGACCCCATCGCCTCAGCTGCCGGGGTACCACACTATGTGTGTTACACAGCTCACTGCACTCTGTGTGTAAAACATCCTGCTCAAGAGGTAGGTTGGCAAGCAAATGCATGCAAAGACTGATTTCTGACATGCAGTCCCATGAATGTTTATTTGTTGCAATGTTCATACTACTATTTAGCATCAAAGTTGGTTAAAGCTGGGCAACAGTGCAATCCTCACCAAACAAAGCACTGACCACATTCAGCAGTGAGAAAACCAATCTGCATCTTGTGGGTCATTACTGTTCTTCTTAAAACAGCTGTAGCTTATCAGTGCAGTCTTATTTCACCTGTTATGAATTCTTCAGATTCATTATTTTACTTTATAATATGCCATTGCATTCAGAAAAAGCTGGTTTTGTTTAAGGTGTTTATTGCTGCCTTCAGGAGTAGGAACTTTTCACATCACTACCCATGAGCCACTAGTCAGACTATTTTAACACCTACCCAAAACATTTATTATCTTCGTGAGTTTATTCTTTCCTCCTGCTAGTCTTGCTAGCACTGATTGAACTTATTATACTAACAGATGCCCAGAGGTTGTTTCCAACCACATCAACCTATCCTAGTCAATACAGAATACATCTTTTGCAAATCTTTAGGAAGAGCTAGTGACAAAAAATGACATGCAGTTTAAAGAGGATAAAATGAATGAGGGAGGTGAGGCAAGGAGAACAGAGAGAACTCTTTCACAGCCCTCCTGCTTTCCCTTTTCAAATTGAATGATAAATCATAGAGTACATAGAGCACACAGGTTATTCAACACACTGCAAGGTGATTATCTATTGGTAGAGGTCATGCAGTGAGGTTTGTGGGGGCAACATGCCATCATTCATCTGGAGGATGAATCCAATTTCCTACCAAAAGGTATCAGCCCTGTACTTAAAAGGACCACCTGACAAGGAGCCAGCAATAATTGCTGAACACGGTTTGTTCATCAATGCCTCAGAGAAAAGCAAACTCACAGAGGACAGGCCTGCTTGGTTTCTCTTGGTATGCATATGAAGAATGGCACCATGACACTCTCAGCCAGTGTCCATGCACTTGCGTTGCAAATGCTGTGTGGCACCTTGCCCTGTTGTAGGATGAGTGGCCAGTGACATCACTTTTCTTCTCATTTAGGAAGGAATTCTTCACTGTGAGGGTGATGAAGTGCTGGAACAGATTGTACAGAGAAATTGTGGATGTCCCATCCTTGGAAGTGTCCAAGGGCAGGTTGGATGGGGCTTTGTGTAACCAGGTCTCATGGAAGGTGTCCTTGCCAATGGCAGGGGAATTGGAATGGGTGATCTGTAAGGTCCCTTCCAGACAACTCCATGATTCTGTGATTCCTCTCTGGAACAAATCAACTAGATTTTTTTAGGAAACAAAATCCACACATCTCTGTGAAATGTTACCAGCAGTCAGCAGCTTTAGTGGACATTTTGCCTTTAACAAAGATAAGGTATGAGGAAAGCAGTGAAGGAAGACAGCCAAGTCAGTATACCATATAGTAAGGACAATTAATAAACACAAGCCCGAATACAACTCTGGTTTTGAATACACGAATTTAAGGTGATTTTAGCTGTAGCAAAATTATAAATACGAGGAAGCAGAATACAGCTGAAGCAGTATCCTTCAATCATCCCAGGAGATTTTTGGAAAAGTCCATGGAGCTCCATGCAGGTATCATATCTGAGCTACATGCAGTTCTGTTAATGCACATGGTGGATTCCCCTCCTCGCTCTGTGGATATCTTTCTTGAGGGACAAATACAGCTGACTGGCTGTTAAGAATAATTCAATTTTCCTGCAAGACAAGGGAAATGGTGTAGGTTCAAGTTTGTCAGTTGTTTGATGCCAGGGCTTACATAATTCTTCGGTGTATTCACCAGGGCTCTAGTTACCAGTGGATAACATGGGATCAGTGAAAATGAGAGAGAACCTTCCATGCAGTCAAAATAAAACCTCAGAATCTTGCTTTTCATCAGGCATTACTTATCCACTTTTGCACCCACAAATAACTATGAAGTAATTCCTATAATTTAAGTGTCTGAGTACTTTGCCTGCAGGGACAATCACATACTTAAACGTCTTGTGCTTGTCAAGCTCCTACAATTCCTGACACCCGCCTTTGCAGCTGAAAAAAAAGAGACCATTGTTTAAAATCTGCCCCTTAAAGTGTATGTCCTCAATAGAAGATAACATCTGTTCATAGCATGTGCCACTGTCAGACAAACGAAGAGGTTACAGACAGATCTGTACCCATTTCTGCAGATTGAGGCAGAATACGAACCCTTGAAAGACTGGCCTGCTTCCACAATTATTTTTTTCTTTCTTTCACTGTTAAAAACAGCTTTAGCTACAGGCTGTCTACATCTGACAGGATTTGAGACAGTATTTGATGAGGATCTGAAGCGGGAAAAGACAGACTTTTGCTGCTTAGCCTTTGCTCAGGACTTGGTGAGGCTGTGAAACTATTCACTGAGCATTTCCCTTTTCTCCTTCTAAATAAATATCATTTGGCCAAACAGTTCACAAAATATGTTTCAATTGAACAATGGCTAAGCAAGAGCACAGGATTCCAACACGATCCTCTTGGATCCCTGCCAAATCAGGATATTCTAAAATTCACTCAAATTTTGGTCTGAATTTTCTTGTACATACTCATTCCAGATCCTTTTCTTCAATTAAACACGGCATAACTAGAAGAGAAATTGGAGTGAAGCAGGAGATGACCAGAAGTATGTTGACAGAAATGGGGAAGGCCAGTGTCCAGTAAAGCAGCAGCCCCAAATGCTGTCTCAAGAAATACCCCAAGAGATGACAGAACTCTCTGAGGTACCCAAGGACGCAGCTAATGCTGGTGAATAAGTGAGCAACAGCTGCAGGAGGAAAGAAATCACCCAGTCCTGCAAAACACACTTTATGTCAAATGAACTGAAATTTCAACCGAAAGTGCCAACACCATGGTATATTCACGTGGTCAGCTGATTCTTCATGGGCTTGTGTGGGGAAGCCTACCAGTAGCAGCTCCAGGAGCTCCCACGTCACTGTGAGATTACATACAGATGTAGCTAAAGTGTTGTTAGGGATTACACATCCAGTGAAAACTGTGGACATTAAATATCTACATGGCCTGCACAGCAACTTTTGGTATCAGCACAATAAAGACAAGGCCATTGGAAGCTCAAAAAATCTGGCAGATGCAGTATTTGATGTATCATTTGAAAATTACTCTTTAATTATAATTAATTCCATTAATCAACAGGGTGAAAGAGCAATGAGCCCAGACAGATAGATGTGAGAACACATCTCACATCTGCCTGTTACTGGTTTTATTTATTTTATTTACAGATGTCTATGTAATGCAAAGTAAATGGAGGAGAGAAATAGGGTCATTTTTCCCACCTGTGACCAGGACATGGGTTTACTAAATCCTATGTGAACAGGTGAAAATGTTCTGTTTATGCATAGGACGTGTAAATATTTTCAGGTAATGTCAGGATGAACGTGTCTTGGCATTTATACTAGGTTTTGCGAGAGACTTGACATACGATATTGGTGCGACAAAACCTAGAATGGAATCTATTTCAAATTATTTCAGGGTGGAAATCTTAATTAAGTTGTGAATTTGGTGTGAATATCCTATGATGAAATAAAATGCAATCTGAAAAATAACTTTTAGGAAAGCAATGAGTAATTAAAAGCAGCTATGGGAATTTCAGAAACAGATAGTGGAATGGTTTCCATATACTTCTGAGAGATGAAAAAGGGGAGAAAAGAAATCTGTCAGTTCTAAACATGTCAGAAAAGTAACAGAAGCAGAAATAGATGGTTTATCAACATGTCACAAACAGATGTGTTGCAGAGAATACCATCAAATGCGGTTTCCCAATCCAGTTCTGTGTTGTGTTGGGTGACCTGGGCATCATCTGCAAACCACAATGGGATTGAGTGGTACAGTCCCTGGCTGCAATAAAGCCAGCACACCAGGAGGGAAAGAAAGTCCTACATCCCAACCTGAGCAGTGAAATTAATACCATGCAGTGCAGATTTGCCAGCTGACAGATGACATGCAGACCCAAAGAGTACAAACCCTTTCGCCATCTTCAGGCAAACCTGATTTTGGGCTGCCCATAATAGTCCCTGCCTACCCCAGACTGCAAAGGCATATGCACTTGGGTCTCCCAGCTCACATCTGCAAGTCCTTCCGCTGAGAGGCTGACTCTGCATGAGGCTCTGGAAATGCTCAGATCTGAAGAGCTCAAAGAGATGGTAGGGACAGAGATTAAGTGTGACTGAGTGCCTATGTCATGCTAAACCTGTCCCACCCTGGTGCTCAGGGACAGAGAGTATATGACCCTGTCCCTGAGCAAAGCTGACGTTTTCAGTCTCTGAACAGAAAGCTGAACTGGCCATGTGGGTTTTCAGGCTGTGGGGGCCTACTGGAGGACTGGATGCTTGCTTGGGTACATGCCCAGCCTCATTTTACAGTCCCGCAAAGTATTACCAGTGAAAATCAGATGTAAATGGGAAAAAAAGTCAGGCTGAAGTGGAAAGATTGAAGGAAATAGGAGACTCGAACTTCATTTTTTATGACTAATATACTCACCTTCAGTCCTCAAAGACCCCCATTGCACATTTTTTCTGAATTAAGACAGGCAGGTGAAAGCATTCAGATGTGCTAATGGAACATTGAATGTAGGTAGCATTGTATAACAATGCAGCACCCAGTAATGCCAGTAGCAGTGAGATGTGTTTTCCTCCTTCAGGACAGTAGGTTGGGGTTTAGCAAGACACAGCCTCAAACAAAACGGTGCACAAGGTTAAGAGGCACTGAGAGAGAAGGGTGAAAAAGAGGCTGTGGGTAAAGACTCTGAAGGTGCCTGAGGGGATGACTAGTAGACACAGACAGGAATTCTATTTTCAAGAGAAAATGCAGTTTTGAAAAAATAAAAAATGTTCATAAACCTCAACCACAGTGGGAGAGAAGGCCTCTTGGTCCCTGGGGAAATGCAGCTTTACAATCCGCCTCACTGGATTAATAAGGGCACAAGATATGTGAACAGCAGCTGCTGAGAAAAGAAAATCTCTTAGGAAGTGTAGTTTAATTTTTGAAATGACTCAAAATGAAATGTGTTATTACACTTTCAGCAGACTTAAGTGAAGCATTTTAATTTTGAATCACTCATTCAGAACTTTTCACTCCACAGTAACATTTTATTTTTCAACTTTTTCATAGAATCATAGATCAGTCTGGCTTGAAAGGGACCTTAAAGGTCATCTATTTCCAATTCCCCTGCTGAGGTTAGGGACACCTTGCACTGGACCAAGTCACTCAGGGCACCGTCCAGCCTGACTTTGAACATTTTTCCGGGGTGGACCATCCACAGCTTCTCTGGGCAGCCTGCTCCAGTGCCTCACCACCCTCACAGTAAAGAACTTTTTCCCAGTATCTAACTGAAACCTACCCTCCTTCAGCTTAAGGCCATTACCTTATCCTGTCACTATATCCTCTTGCAAAAAGACCCTCTCTATGTTTCTTTTAGGTTCCCTTCTGAAACTGGAAGGCCGCAATTTCATCACTCCAAAGCCTTCTCTTTTCCAGGCTGAACAAATACAACTCTCTCAGCCTTTCCTCACAGGAGAGGTGTTCCAGTCCTTGGATCAACTTGGTGGCCTCCTCTGGACTTTTCTCCCAACAGGTCCATGTCCTTCCCATGCTGGGACCCCAGAGCTGGATGCAGTGTTCCAGGTGGGGTCTCTCAGCAGAGCAGAGCAGAGGGGCAGAATCCCCTCCCTCCCCTGCTGCCCACGCTGCTTTGGATGCAGCCCAGGACACGTNTGGATGCAGCCCAGGACACGTTTGGCTTTCTGGGCTGGGAGTGCACATGGCTGGGTCATGTCCAGCCTCTCACCCACCAGCAGCCCCAAGTCCTTCTCCCCAGGGCTGCTCTCGATCTCTTCATCCCCTAGCCTGCGCTGGTACTGGGGTTTGCCCCAACTCAGGTGCAGCAC
>VXBT01009410.1:92637-187388 GCA_013400235.1 Oriolus oriolus | reverse complement strand
AATCAGGACCAAAGCACTGCAGTTTTTGAGAACATTAGAGTCTGGGATGTGAGCTGCTTTAATATTTTTCATTAAAACCTCAGACAGGACAATGTGATACCCAGAGCAAATAATCTTTTTTCGTTTTGCTTTTGAAGTAAAGATGGTGAAGGGTTCTACTAGCAGTAATTACATTTATTGGAAACGTACTGTTTCGGTCTGGCCATAACCTTCATGGATATCCAGCCCTGTCTGGGTTTTCCACTTCACAAACACTTCAGGGTTGAGTGCTTCACCTCCAGTTACACAGTGCTTCAGACTCGGGAACTTGTAGCTTGAGAGGAAGAGCAAATGAAACAATTTTCTTAACTCCTAAAATGAGCAGTAAATAGACTTAACTGAACAGCCTCCCTCGGCTCTCCAAGTAAGCACACCTAAAACTTCACAAGCTCCTTTGGAAATGACAGTCATCATGCTGGTATGCACACCTGGACTAGACTCCTAGATTGTTTGAGCTGTCGGTGAAGATGATGTGGTTTATCTCTGTGTCACCAGAAGTAGGTTTTTCTGCTGGAAAATGCGTGAGCAAAAGCGTTTCCTTGGGAGAGCTGACATAAAAGGAGAAATCTGAAGAATCACATCAGATGTGTGCGGAAAACTGAGTTATGTGCCAACATCCAAGACCAGATACAACACAGAGAATTTTCTAGAGCAAGAGGAAGGATGAAGAGGAAGACAGAGCCTCAGCTCTGCTAAACCTGGGCTGGCTTTTGTCAGGGTGAAAAAACTATGTGACAAGAACAAGAACCTTACCCAAGATGTGAAAGTTCCCTACAAACCACTTCCCACAAGCTGAGTATTTTACAGAGTAACAAACTGGGGAGAGCAGCTGCCAAAGAACTCTCGGGATGTGAAGCTCCTCTAAGTGCTCCCTTCATTCTCAAGCATGTGAGAACAACTCATGGGGCACCAGAAACTCCCTGACCCAGTGCTGCCCAGTTGATTTAAATTTAACTGTGAGCCCTAAGTTCAGAGGAAGTGACAACTTAAAAGAAACTCCCTTCTTTCCCCTGTGCTGCCTTTTCAAAGAGCCAGTCCTGAAGCCCAAGTGGCCTGTGGTGTGGCTAATTATTCTCATTTCAGAACACTGCCTTCTCTTCTGAGAGCAAGCTCTGCTAATTAGATTGCCTTTAACAGAAAAAGAGAATTAAGGAAGCTAAGGAACTAAACATCCCGAGCTGTCCCAGCACTACAGCCCAGGCCCCCTCCCCTGCCCGCAGTACCTGCTCACATCACGCTGGACCAGCATGCGGAAGGCAGTGGGAGCTGTGCAGAAGGTGGTGATGGGGTACCTTGAGAGAGTCTAGACAAACAGGAAGTTATTGTGTTGGGAATGAAAGTGCAGTGGTGACTGCACTTTCTGACCCTGTGAATGTGCAGGTGATTAACAAAAGAGGCCAGTGCTGAGGGGAGTCAATCAGCTGACTGGTTTATGCAGTGCCTGAGGGGAGGAATAGGCGCTCTGGCAACTCACTGACAATTCAGGATAACAGAGCCTTAATTCAGGTTTACGCCATGCTCTGATTACTGGCCCATGCTCAGCCTGACCCCAAAGCAGCTGTAAGTCCATACCTGAAGGGAGCTTCAGGCTCAATACTGGACAACATGGCAGCGATCCCAAGATCTTTATATCCTGCATCTTTCTGCAGTTGTCCTCGACACTCGAGCCATGCCACACGGCCTAACCAGGAGGGAAAACACTTGTTCCTTGAGCTGAATGGGCACCGAATGGAGGGATGATTCCCTGGGATGTGGGAAGTACTATCCCAGCTGCTACTGAGCAGTGGCACCCATGGACTGGAGCCCAGTTTGTTTCCTTCATTTGGGTAAAATGGAAGTAAACATCACCGTATAAAATGTTAAGCTCACCTCTGCAATAACTTCTGGTTTAAACTGTGGCATATTGTGCACAAAGACACAGGATCCACAGATCCAAGGTGCAAAAACACTGCTCCAAGCTGCTTTTACCCAGCCGGTATCAGAGGTATTCCACATTATATCTGAAGGAGTCAAGTTCATCCAATACCTGATGAAAAAGCAGAGATAAAAAAAATGCTGCAGGGAATGTGAGAGACTCAGGCCCAGGTCACAGCAGCATTCAAGGAAAGGGCAGGAGGCTTCCATTAGAAGATGTGGTGTCAGCAAGTGGGGCTCTGCAGAAAGTTTGAGAGAACTGAAGAGTCTTCAATACTCCCTTATTTCCCTTCATTCCCTCCTGCTTAGTATTCTGAGCATTTATTTTTCTCATGAGCAGTGCAAAACATCTTTGTCTTGAGTTGCAAAATCTGGATCTAGAGCAGAACCCAAACAGATCATTTGGAGCAGGCTTTCCCCAACCTGAGGTTGCACCTGAGGTGCAGTTGAGACATCAGGTAAGTCACAGCTCATTTCTCTAGGAAACGAAACAAGTTACTTCTCTGAACCCTTCATCACCAGCTTCCAACTCAGATTGCTTTGGAAAGGTATCAGTTAACTTTCAAGATGAGGAGGATGCACGATCCTACAGTCACGAACTGCCTACATTTACTGGAGTTTCATGGTCACTTGTTCCATTTAATGGTGATTGTTGCTTAATGAGGCCCCTGGGAGGAACTGCAAGGCGATACCTGCCACTGGTTGCAAATCCGATCCCGTAACTGCTGTGGGACTGCACCACCATTTTTGGGAAGCCCGTAGTTCCACTGGTAAAATAGATCAGCATTGGGTCTTCACTCCTTGTCTTCACACATTTATGGTCAGCAGAAGCAACCCTTCAGAAGAAATGGCATATTCTGGTCACTACATGCAGCTTTCCACCAGGGAATCAGTATTTTTAATATTTAGGAGTTCAACACGAAAATTGCCCCAAACAGAATGATCTCCCTGGATAAGTGGTGACACAGCTAAGAACAGGTAGAGAACACATTTTGCTTGTAACGAGCATGCCCTGCATGCCATAACATTTAAGATATGAGCACCTACAGAATACCCAGTGACTTTGTCTGCAACTGTTCAGCAAGGGTGCTCCAGCTGCTGATTATGGAACAGCAGGCAGAAATCAGTGTCTGCCTCAACACAAACCAACCCCCAACCTGAAATCAGTAACTGAGGTTATTATGCTGAGTAAATTGGTCTCATTACTAACAGTATATCATTTGTGTTCAAGAGACTGATGAACAGTTCAGGTCCTCTGAGCTACCAGGATAGTAAAGGGAGGAAAGAACTGAGCACCAGGAGCTGGCCATGGGTATTTTCCCATTTAATCAAGAGCCACTGGAATGGGCTCGAGTAGACAAGGTCACAACAATTGTTTAGAACTCTGTGTGCTTGGCTTGTGATCGCAGTAGAAGCAGAGAGCTTCTAAAAGCTGGCAGGCTGCTAAGTGAGGAGAAGTTGAAGGACCTGAACTTAGCTCCCAAAACCTGACTTGGACAAACCTGTACCAGTGTAATCACAACGCAGCAGGTTGACAGAGAAATGTAACTCATTTGCATTTTGAAGATTAACCTCAAAACTCAGCAACATCACCGGACTGGTACAGCTCCCTTCACCTCACAGGGATGGGGGTGAAAGAGCTGGGTACTCACGCAAGGAGCTCTTTGAGGTTCAGCCACCCATCTCTGCTCCCTCTGCCCACAATGAGCTGACTCTTCAGGAACTGGCTGCCAGGCAGGACAGGTTCCAGTGCAGGTGCCAGGGTGTCACTGGTAATGATGCACTTGGCCTTTGAAGCCTGGAGTCGGTACGAGATGTCTTTGGCCGTTAATTGGGATGTTCCTGGAATAAAGACAATTCCTGGAAAGAAAGCAAGAAGCAATTGAGAAAACTCAGCACTTCCCAAAAATACTTGATCGTGCCCCTCTGTTGATGCTGAATTGATCCATCATGGATGTTTGGCAGTTTAAAAGCAGAGCAAAACAGATCTATTCAATTATTAATGACTCTAATCATAGAAATTATTCCATGATACATTCAGCTCCCTTCCAATGCATGTGGTCAAGTCTGGCCTCAGGCTGCAGCCACTCAGCCCTCGCTGGCTTCACCTGAGGATGCCGTTTGACTGGGCCACGTCTGCCACTGTGGCTCCTCTGTGGGTGCTGCCAATCCTCCCTTCAGGCCAAAGCTGAATTGTGCAGGTCACAGCAACAGATCCCTGCCTGCATTTCCTTCACACCAATCCAACCTGTGGCTTGCACCCTCTGTTTGCTTTCTCCCTGCACCCCAGAGGTCAGGGAGTCGCTCACCTGCTCGCATGCAGGCCACGCTCAGGAGCCACCACTCGGGAACACGGGGCAGAACCGCAATGACTCTGTCTCCTCTCTGCAGTCCACAGGCCTCAGAAAGGACATTGGCTGCCTTCCTGGAGAGACAGCCCAGCTCTTCAAAGCTCCACTTCACCTCCTCTCCCTCATCACTGACCCACCAAAAAGCTGGATTTGCTGGTTTTCTCCTGTCCTGCAACACGTCAGAAGATATTAAAGTATGAAGACAAACCTTGAAAGGTTTCACTTCAATACAAATCATCCTTGGTAACTACTCTCCTAGAGTGAAACCCATCTTTCTGACAAACAAAATGAACTGGTGCTAATACTATCCAGCACCCATCAGTAAAACTGAATCATCTGAGATTTGTTCCACGGTGTCCTGGTTTTGACTGGCATAGAGTAAGCACTGCTCAGCAACAACTAAGTCAAGGACTTTCCAGTTTCTCACACTCTGCCAACAAGGAGCTGCACGAGAAGCTGGGAGGGTTCAGGACAGCTGACCTGAGCTGCCCAAAGGGGTATTTCACACCACAGAAAGTCTTGCTCAGTTTATTACCTGGTGAGAGGTTGGTTGAGAGGTGCCAGTCACTCAGGGACAGGCTGGGTGTCAGTCAGTGGGCAGTGGCCAATTGTGTTGTGCGTCATTTGTCTTTTCCAGGTTTTCTTTGTTGCTCCCTCTTTTTGTTGTCTCCCTTTTCATCACTGCTATCGCTACTAATACTACTACAATGGTGATAATTATTATTAATATTCCTCTTCTTATTGTATTTTATTTTATTTCATTTCTTAAACTGTTCTTTCCTCAACCAATGGGTTTTACCTTTATTTTCTCCTGATTCTCCTCCCCATCCCACTGGGGAGTATGTGTATGAGATGCAGGGGCTGGGTGATTCTTTGTTGCCAGCTGGGGTTAACAACACAATCTCTATAAAGTAAAAGACAAATACTACCTTTTCCAGTCGTGCCCACTCATCTAAGACATCACTTGCAAAGTTGAAATATTCAGGCAGTTCCTTTTTACACTGGTTTATAGATACATAGTGGGAAATAATCTGAGATGTAAGAAGCCTGGGGTTTCCATGGAATGTTCTGGAAGGTGACCTGAGAATCCGCAAGCACCGAGGAATCCGGTATTTAATAAATGTTCTCATGATAAATGCTGTTTTATCAGACAGTGGGGGGAAGAATCAGGTGCACACCTAGGGGATCAGTCACCTGGAATGAAAGAAAATACAGTTAAAACCAGACAGTTACTGGATGCTGTCTAGCCTGTGATGCTGGATGAATTAATGCAAACCAGCTTGAATAAATAGGTTGTTTGAACACATCCTTGGTTCCTCTATTATTTTATGTTCCTCCTTTTCTTGTAAAGAGATTAAGCACTTCTTTTCCATTTGAATATTTGTCCTCTACTTTGTCAGCGGATGAATGACTCCCATATCTCATCTCTCAAATTTCACTTGCCAGTCCTTTTCTCAATATCTACGTCTTGATTCCCGTAAATTTTATGTTAGTTTGCATGCTTACAGAAATAAAATGCCACTAGTTCTGCAGTGTTTTAGGAGACAATCACCTTGACTTGAAAGTCTCTAATTATGTTATGCCTTAAACCTGCACTAGATGGCGAGTCACACTGAATTTATGCACCAATAAAACTGATGAATCTCTGATTTATTTTCTTATGAGTTCCATTTTCTTTGAGGGCGTGGAATAAACACAAAATAAACAGCAGGTGAGCAAAGGTGAAATGCCAAAGACTTTCATTTGCTTTGTGCTTCAGCTGAAGTGTGCAAGTTGGGAAAATATACATGCTGTAAAATAAACTTGTAAAGAAAGTGCCAGCACTTCCAGTCTTTGCTACACAACATTCAGGTACATGTGGAAGAGACAGAATGGATGATGCCACAGTTATTCAAAGCCCAACCCTGAAAGTCAGAAAGAAAGAAAGAAAGAAAACTGGATTTCACTCACAGGTGGTAAACCATCAGATAAACTTGTTTTGAGTGTAATGAAGTCCTTAAGGAGGTACCCATATATCTAAGGGAATTTCCCCCTCAATTCAATGGAATCAGCTTTGCTGTTAAACTTTTTTGTGCCATGATGTTGTCCTTATTTAACAGCCAGCACTACATACCTGTCCCACAGGGACACTTTCACCTTTCCATTACGTACTGCAAGTGTAGGTGTAGCGAGAGCTTGCAGTGTTCAATGCCAATAAATAAGAATAACTGGCATCACCGTGAAATCCCTGTGTTTGTGAAGCAAACCAGAGGAACCGAGATAGAAAATGCACATGTGGGGCACGTCTCAGTGGCTCTTGGCCACATATTTTACAGGGTGTCAGTGGTGACTAAGCAGAAGGCCCTGGAATATTCTTTATCCCAATCCAGTGTTTCCTGCTGACTGGGCTGTGACTTCTGCAGAGGGCAGATTTTCCATAGCTTTCAAACTGTAAAGCACAAAAGGAAATCCAGAGTTAGTTAGCACTGGTGAAGTACTGCACAGAATGTGACCGTATCTGCTCTATGTCTAAAAGAAAACATTGCTCTCCACCAGTTCAGCTCCACTAAATCCCAGTCCTTCCCTCACTGCCAATCTGTGCTGGCAGGATGGGCTGTTGTACGATCCTCCTTTTCCTGCAGTTTCCTTTCAGGACATAGGGGTTAGAAGCCCTTTCCACGATGGAGCCTATTTCCTGGTGGGAGGTTTCCAGGAGGGATTTAAGTTGGCTGCAGTTTGTTTCAGTGGCACATAGGGGAAAACCAGCTCTCTCAGCAAATGGTTTTGTCATCTTACCTTTGTTCTGGGAGCCTTAGGCTGGGTTCTGATCTTAAACACTGCCTGCTCAGCTCAAACAGGCCTTGTTAGTTTTAAGCTGCAATTCTGAGAGATGCTTTCTAACCTTACCAGCATGTTGCTTGAAAGGCACCTTTGGAAAGGAGCCTGTTGTGAGGAGAAAGGGACCACAAAGTCAAATGGGAGACTCTTATCTTTCTGCTTCTTTTTCTCCTTTGGTACCTGATTGCTGAATCTGTATTTAGGTGGGATCTTATCTTGCAAGCAGCCTGAATACACAGCTCCTGGTTTCATTAGGCACCCCGTACGAGTACTAATGGAACACACCTCAAGGTGCGTTACAGCTCAGGGCTTTTGAGACGGATAGAAAAGAGTTTGCTGGAACCCAGCCCCACTCACCCCAGGCATGGAAACAGACTAAAGTGCAGCAATAGCCCCCCAAGACCCTTCACCCACAGAAAATGGAGGCTACCACATCAACCCCCATTATGAACACTCCTTTTTAGTGGTGCCCTCCTGGATAAAAAGCCTGCTAAAGGCAGGAGGAGCGAAGCAGCACTTGCTACTCCCCAGGAAGAAGAAAGAGCCATTATTGGAGGAACTTCTTCTTGGTTCTACTAATCCAGACCCACCTGTTGTCAAGTCAGCTCTGTCCTGTGTGCCACTGAAGCAACCACTAGAATACCTGATAACTACCTGCCACAGCTTCAGGGGTAAAGTTCACAAACTGCAGCACAGTTTAAGGGTCAAAGATGTTTCTGCTACAGCTACAGATTGGCAGGTATTTACAGAAATAGTAATTCCTTAGTAAATCCGAGGAATTCCAGAATCTCAATATTTCTGTAAGATATTTTTTAAAATGTTCTGAAAAGACTGTCGACAGTTCACACGCATGGTTGGTAGCTATCCTAAGGATGACATGGTACATTCAGTCCCTTTAGTTTATTGCACAGAAAATTGTGCTGCCATGGGAAACCAGTGGCAAAATCTTCTGGTTTAACCCACGAAGTAGTAGCTTACTTGAACTACAACTTGGCACTTGGATAGAGAGGGGAGCCTCACAGACAAGACCTCAAAGAGCTACAGACGTTAAAATTACCTGTGCAAAGAAATGAGTTTTACCCCGACTCCAGCACGCTCTCAGACCCACCATTAGTAGCTCCACAAGGGCAAGAGACAAGCAAACATTAGGCAGAGGAGCAGCCCTCGCACACTGTCCCAGGTCCCTCACCTGCTGCTTCCTCTGCAGCCCTGACAAAAGTGTCTGATTACACCAGTGCACTCTGAATCCACCCGTGCTTCTGCAGGCACGTGTTTCCTCCTGCGCTCTTTCACCTTCTCCCTGGGGTGTTCATTTATGGAAACAGTAAACCCAACTGCCCCATAAACACGTTTTTTCCCCCCAAACACTACTAAAAGTGGGGAAGTACTCAACTAATTTAATCTTCCCATGGAAAGGTGCAGTTGGCTCCACTGCTGGTGGGCTGTTATCAACCTTATCAGCCTCTCGGTCTGCCTGATACTGCTGCAGACATTTGAGCAGCAAACCCTACTGCTGAATGCTCCTTTGCTTCTGTCTTTCTCAGGATCTGGATAAAGGCAGGACAAGATGAAGACATATCCATTTTTCCCTCTTCTACTGTTGTTTCTCACAGGCTTCCTGGCAGCAGACAGCATAAGCCCAAATGAAGCAAAGCTAAAGAAAGCCAAGCTCCCCAGAATAAAAAAGGAGAACCATGTCCTCTTGCTGAAAACGAGCAACTTTGACAGAGCATTGAAGGAAACCAAGTACCTCCTGGTGAAGTTCTGTGAGTATCAGTTTCCATTCTCTTGCCCTGGTGGCTCTGCAGAGAATGACTGATGCTGGGGCACTCAGGAATGCTTGTTTTGCTGTTGCTTTGTCCCCCAGGAGTCCTTGTTTGTTTTGGTTTCCTCCATGTATCTATTTCTGATCATAACTACAGTAATTTTTTTGGGGGGGGGGCGGTTAAACACCACTCTGCTACATAAGACACAAGACAGGGCTGAATTGGCATTCTTTGCCTCCACTGCCTAATTTTGCAACTATGTGTTTCACAGCAGTGATGGGTAAAACACATTTAAAAAATTCCAACCAAACAAAAATTAACCAGAGAGTGCTTTTCTCCCTCTTACATCTTCATCAGCACTTTGTATGAGGTTTTTTGGATGGCGCCTCTCCTGTGGGAGTGTTTGGGCTTCAGGGATTGTCTCTTTGCAATATTTTGATGTCTGTAATTGCATTATATTGTTCTTTTTCCCTGAAATGAGCACTTGACTAAGTAAAGGCAGGTTTGTGGTCCTTGTTTTAGGTTCATGTTCATTCCTCCTGGGGAGAAAACTAGTGGGGTTTTTGAGTAACTAACTTTGGTATCAGGTCTGGCCTACAAGTACATCACAAAAGCAAAAGCCAAGAGGTGGTTTCTCGTGGTGTTACCCATCTAGAAGTTCAGATGCTGCATAATTTCCCATGGCATAAACAGGGATCTGTTCTGGCCAGCACCTTGCTGGTAGCAGAAACCCTTTGATCTGCATAAGGCACATATAATAATATAATATAATATAATATAATATAATATAATATAATATAATATAATATAATATAATATNATAATACCACAGAAAAGAAAATATTTAATATTAACATTAAAATATAACAACACATACAATATAATATTATAGGAATAAATAATAAAACTGATAACATAAATAAATACTATAATAAAGATATTATTATTATTAATAATAATAATAGTAATAATAATGATGATGATGCAGTGTAGGTCAACCTGAAATGAAAACACCGGTATTTTTCCAGCAACAAGACCTAAAGTACATTAACAGACTCCTGAAACTAGAAACATGTTTGGATCATACCAAACATTTCATTAATCCTGAAACAATGTTATAAAACTTCAAATATTTTTGAACTTTCAGAATAATCACATTAGAAAATTATTTGAAACATAATGTTTAAAATTTTTAAACACTTCTGAAAGTTTTGAAGTTTAGGAAGATTTTATTTACTGAGTGTGGAGGATTTAAAGCTATTTGCCAAATTCAGTCTGCAGCTGTGAACTGTTTTATCTCTCTGAAGATGAATAATTTTGGTGAAAAAATAATTTATCAGAAAAACCTGAGTCATTCTGTATTCTCAGCTTTGTAAGAGCTGGTTCAAAGCACAGGATCTAAATGGCCAGGCCAGAGTAGAGTTTGCAGCCAAACCTTCTTAGTACTGGCAGGGATTATCAACAGTGAGGTATTGCAACACACTTCAGGATTGCAACCGAGTGTGAGTGGCAAACAGACTGAAAAAATTCAAAAAGAGAGAGGAGATGGAGAAAGAATTGTTCAGAACGCAGTAGCCCTGGGACCTGGGCACTCACAGGATGTGGGGAACCGAATCAGGCTTCCTTCCCCTCCTTCAGAGTGGAGCCTTGGGCCTCTCTGACATCCCAGCACCCTCACCACGGGCTTCTCCAGAAGGGAAGGACAGGCACACCCTTCCATTCCCCGAAACACAGAGGTGAGCTCTGCCCCCCAACACACCTCGCTGCAGAGATCCTCACCGCTCGCTGGTTTGGCTCAAAGGCCAGCGTGTCTGTCTGCAGGGCTCACTGAAATCCCACGCACTGCCTTCCCCCCACAGCCCATGAAGGCATCTGCAGTCCCTGGGAAGAGTCATGGAATCATCCCAAGAGTGAGGAGTTCCACAGCACAGATACATGATCTGGAAATCACCGGCCTCAGTCTCTCCAGCTCCCTTTGGAGACATGCCACTAAACAGCCTCTGGGGCAGTGAAAAACTACCCTGCAGTGAGGCACTGCCCTGGGGTGTACGAAACCTGACTCCACAATGCTGAATGAGCTGATTCATTTGCTGTAATAATTTCATTGCCACAGCACAAAGAGACTAAAGATGGGGCCTGCACGGAAAAGCCATAAAGCCCTAATCTTTTACATCCCACTCTTTAAAAGTCTATCTAAATAAACAACCAGTGTTAACAAGGAACTATTAAAGACACATAGATAATATGAGAGAAAACAATACTGCCCAGATCACCCAGGAGATCCGTGGGGCTGCCAGGAATTAGCTTCAGACATTCAGAATGAATGCAGGACCTGAGATCTTTTCTTTCCTTACTCATTAGCAATCACAGAGACATAGAGAGTGGGAAGGAATCCCAGGCTTCCCAGAAGGTGGGATTTCTTCTGGTGGTATACCAACACCAGAAAAGTTTGAGCTACAAGATTTGATTCAAGACTGCGCCTTAGACCACCTATCAATTACAAGAAAACCCAATGCTTTCCCTGCTGCATAATATCATTTACTTACCAGTCCCACAAGATTTGTCAGGTGAGGTTTGCTTTGATGTCTTCTGCCCAGTGAGCCTCCAGACCTTTTAGTACCTGTGAGTTCCACCCTCCCAGTGCCCCAGGTCTGCCTTCCTTCGGAGGGGTTGCTATAAATACATGCTGACTTTGGGCCAGGCAGTGCTCCGATCCCTCTGGAGCTGGGCGAAGTTCACAGGGCAAGTACCCAGTGTGACAACAAAGCATTGACCCAGAATTCCAGCACTCCTCCTCCCTCATCCCAGCTGCTTTGTGCCACCAGACACGTCTGAGAACGGTGCGAGCACTGCCAGCGATGTGTGGGCCCTGCCCAGCTGAGCTGTGTGCCCTGCACGTGCTGGGAGCACCCATCTCAGCCCTCACCTGAAAGTGCTCGTCTGCTGCAGGCTGTGGCACCCCCCAGTCCATGTGAAACGGATCTAAATCCACACAAATGCTCATGAGCACAGGGAATTCGGAGCACTTGTCACCAGCAGAAGGTAGGCCTTCGGTCAGCGCTGCCTGCAAGGGAGAGTTTCTCTGTTTGCACTGCACGCTGCCGGAATTTGAGTCCCTGTGCTGACTTTCACTGCAGGGAAAAGCAAACAAACAAACGCCATAACAAGTCTCAAGCACGCTAACAAATATGCCTATCACAGAGAGAATCAGCTTCGTGCACTCATGAACACAAACACTAAAAGCACTGCTTTCAGAGCACAGGCTGACACCATTCCCTCCAACTTAGCAGAGGAATTCAGGAAAAGACGCAGGCCCCAGTGAATGCTGGATTCCATGGGTTTCTGAGAATGCCTGCTGCTGTTCTTTCCACTGAAAAGTTTTCAGTGCCTAGATGAACATGGGGATAACCTAAGGACAAGCAGACAAGCAGTGCAGACCTTGTGCTGCTGCTTTGTGCGCTAAGCACGCTCTCGTTTATGAAAAGGTGATGTTTACCTTTTCTAGCAGAACATTTGTACATCTGGTGAGGCCCTGGGTCAGCCACAGTGTTCCTGCAACCTGTGACTGGCAGCCTGTGCTGAGATAATAGCATTTCATAGGCAAGATGAGGGTTACTCTTGAAGACAAACACCTTTTTAAGGCACAAAAGCTGAAGGTGATATTATTGGAAAAAACCTGCAGTTACCTGCTGCAGAGTTACTGACCAGCATGGGTCCCTCATGCAGGTGTCTGTTACACGTGCCTGTTTCAGTGAATGCTTCGAATAATCCAAACTTAGAAGAAAACCTCATGTTTGCAGAGCAGAAGATCTCAAATGAGCTGCAAACCTCAGTTAAAAAGTAGAGAGGTTGGCACAGGAGGTTGTGGCCGTATCTTACCCTAGAAAAGAATGGGAGAATTCAAGGTCACACAAGCAAGCTTGCAGCTGCAGCAAGATTAACATCCTTCCACTGTGGTACGTTAAACATGAATCTATCCTTCATCTCCAGACTGCTGTAAGAGAAAATTATATATCTGTAGTGCAACTGTAAAAGCAGCCTGCACAGAAGATGAGAAATGGGACTGCTGAAATGGTTTTGTGACCATGTCAGAAACTAACAGCCAGGAAATCAGTATCTGGCAGGAGAACAGACACATTCACAGCAACTGCAGCAATCCCTAAACCATCGATGCAGACAGCAAGACGAGATTGGAGGCCACCAGCAATTAGCTAAAGGAAAAGTAACTCGTTGTGCTTCCATGTACCCCCACTTCAAGAATACTTTAGGGTCATTCGACACATTCATGTGTCAGCAAAAAATCTATCTGTCCACATTTCAATGTATTTTAGCTCAGTAAACTGCACTGTGAAAAAGAAGTAGCAGCTTACTCAGGCTGTTGGTGTACTGAAGAGATAAGAGTCAAAATACAGGATTTCTGGTTCTCTTCCCAGTTTTAATTTTCCAACCCTTAATTTCTCCTTGTTTTTATTTACAACACAGCTAAAACTACAGATAATGGAAACATTATCCCACGTTAACACGATGCTGTTCTTGAGCTGACAGCCTTTGGAGGGCCTCTTGCTCCTGGCAGCGTGGCACAGCACGCTGCTTTGCACAGGTGTCCCACCACCCACACATGCCTTCCCTGGTGACCTTGTCACCAGCTCTGCTGCCTCTCACCCGTGTCTGCTCTCATACCCTGCTGATGCTCCTCGAGTCTGGAGCCTGTGGTGCCACATTAGCCCCAGCAGCTGCTTCCTCATCCCGCTGCCTGAAGCGATCGGTGTCAATAAAAATCCAAACCAGAGGAAGCGAAACACAACTCGAGAAAAGGCTCCAAATAAAAGGAGCGATGATTTCCTGCAACACTCAAACGACTTGAAAAATAAAGCACCTGGGAGGCAAACAGAGAATGAGTGGAATGAAAAGGAATTGATGGGGAGCTGAAGAGGAGTCTAATCACTCAGGAAAGCAGGGGAAAGGTGCATGATGGATGTTTCCACATGATTTCTGGGTAGTCAAGGAAACAGTTTTTATCTGTCTGATGAAGAAGCCTGTTCACTCACTGAACTTGTGTCTCAGTCAGCAGGGTAATGGCACTTAAAGTTCTTCTGGTCTCTGACTGCAGATTATTTTTTACAGAATGGAGTCATGCACTTCTCCCAGCTCCAGCATGCAGCCGCTAACTCTACCAACTCCGTTATCTAAGCGTGCTAATTACACTCCTAGTTACCTGCAACTCTGACTACCCAGGTCATTCAGTGATAAGAGATCATTCCTAAAACACCTCTTTGGAATTGAAATATTTCAGAGAAAAATTGTCATCTTCCCCCTGGCAATCTACCTAAATGTCTAGTGTCTAAGCTTAATATTTCTTTTATATTTGTGAAACTTCAGCTTCTCTATCTGGACTTCACCAGCAATTTCTTCTGACCCTTCTCATTTCACTGTGCAGAAAGCATTTAAGCTTCCACATTCCCAGCTGTGGTAGAGCAGCTGTGCAGCCCTAGGTTATTAGGAAAAAAAATCATTGCACTGAGACTGCCTCTGGTGTAAAACATTGACTTGGAATTAGCTGAAAGCTGCTGGGTCCTGATTTGCTGTGTGGTTTCCTGCTCCTTATTCCAACTGCACTCTGTCCAGGGCCACACACCCTTCCTCTTGGCAAGCCCAGCAGCTGCTCTGGGCTAGCCCTGGCACCTGCAGCCCCTGCTATCAGCACTCCCACACTGCACAGCAAGTACTCCGTGTCTGATTTCATAGCCCACCTTTGCAGTCATTTTAAGCAAAAATAGTTCATGAAGGCTCAGCCCACAGTGTCTCTAGAAGCAGCAGTATTTTTGTATTTGTTACACTGACGGGTCAGAATTGCAGGTTTGCTGCAGTTGCCTCTAGAGCATCCTGCGGTACAACTGGAGATACTCTTTTCTTTTTTTTTTGGTGCTAGGAGATAACACATTACAATCCTGTTGAGGGAAAGGTTCGTGAGACCATTTTTATAAATTGGAAATAGGAAATTAAAGTTTGGGTAAAAATTTCTTTGAAAAACAATAATAAATTTATTTGGTGAAACACTTAATTTTACAGGCAGTTAGAACACAATTTGGGTTTGAACTGCTGTCTTAAGGCTCATTTACTTTATTTAGAGAAGCACTTTCTCTTCATCATGTGGCATCTGGGTATCCCCTGAGCAGATACTAACTTTTGTAGTACTAACAGGAACCCCTTGGCAAATCAGCAGCTGGGGCAGCTGTTCCAGTGCAGGGCTTCTGGGAGCCTCTCCAGGATGGGTCTGTGTGTGACTGAACGTGGAAGGGCCCATCTCTTTAACATTCTGAGAAAATAGCATTATTTGATGCTGATCTTCACACTCGCTGCAACAGTGAGGTAGAAGAAAATGACTGATGGCTGGGAATCAGAGCAGGGATAATGATGAATAATGCCAGGAATGTAACTCAGCACTGAGTTAGATTATGGATTTACCTTTCACTTATTAGAACTCTTACAGAAATGTCCATTTATTTTTTGGTTATAATCACACTGGGCAACCTCTTCACCAGGTATGCTGCAGAGGAGTGCATCTGTGATTTTGTGAAAGGACAAAAGACAGTTGTTTTGTTAGATTTTGCCTCGGTGCATTTGTGTGTGTGCTTGTGCAATTATATATCTGAACACATGTATGCACAAAACCACTCCTATATATGTAAAACAACAATTTTATGAAACCAAGTTTAACTGCATGTTTTTCATCTGTTCCTATTTGCAAAGTATATTGAAGAAACAAAAAATGTTATGTGCATGATCTAAAGAGAAAAGTTTTGTTTTTCATAATAACAGAAATTTAACAAGACAGGGCATCTCAATTTCAACCAAAATTCGTTTTTTTTCAGCCCAAGTTGCAAAACTGTAAAGCTCCAGGCCTTTATCTCTTACTTGACTTCGAATGCAGAGCAGCTTGGGTGCCTAGTTTCCTTCTCTTGTCCTTTTTTCATGTTAATATAACTTTGCAGCTCCAGGGCCCAGCCTGGGACGGGCCCTGTCCTTGCATCAAACACACAGCTGCCCCTTGAGCTGGAGAAGGGCTGGATGCATGCAGGGACACACACGGCATGCAGGGAGACATGCAGGGATACATGCAGGGACACACATGGCATGCAGGGACACACACGGCATGCAGGGACACACACGGCATGCAGGGACACACACAGCATGCAGGGATACACACGGCATGCAGGGATACACATGGCATGCAGGGACACACACGGCATGCAGGGATACACATGGCATGCAGGGATACATGCAGGGACACACACGGCATGCAGGGATACACACAGCATGCAGGGATACATGCAGGGATACATGCAGGGACACACATGGCATGCAGGGACACACACAGCATGCAGGGACACACACGGCATGCAGGGACACACACAGCATGCAGGGATACACACGGCATGCAGGGATACACATGGCATGCAGGGACACACACGGCATGCAGGGATACACATGGCATGCAGGGATACATGCAGGGACACACATGGCATGCAGGGATACATGCAGGGACACACATGGCATGCAGGGATACATGCAGGGATACATGCAGGGACACACACAGCACGCAGGGATACATGCAGGGACACACATGGCAGGGACACACACGGCATGCAGGGACGCACATGGCATGCAGGGACACACACGGCATGCAGGGACACACATGGCATGCAGGGACACACTGCCAGCCTTTAGAACACCACACTCCACTCCTCTCTCTCCCTCCTCCATATCTTTTCTGGAAAAGCACTTCCTGCACTACAAGTTTGCCTCAGTGAAGTGCTTACAAAAATGGGATCTTATCAGAGTCCTAATGTGAGCAATATTTAACTCTATCCTTCACCTCTCTTTAACTCATGCCCAGCATAGTCAGCCAAGCTGCTTTTTAGTTGCTCATGGTATTTTCCCAGCAGAAGGCTATTGAAATGTTGCTGGTTGTTCATCGTGGCTGGTTCAAGGACGTGTGGAGTGGTGAAAAACCACCATCAGTATAAAGAAGTAAATGTAATCTCTCATTTATTTCTGAGTCATAGAAGACCTTATTCAAACCCTCCAGCTACCACTTGACACAACAACCTTCCACTAGAAAGCTTCAGGCTGTGGCTTATGTAACCCATTCGCTTTTGATTGGCCTTTTCCAGATGTTACTTTATCTCAATCGTCTCAGAACTTGTCTGAAGAATTTGCTGAGGCTGCACGACAGCTTAAAAAAGAAGCTCCAAGAATCCAGTTTGGCAAAATGGACGTGACACACCAGCATGACTTGAGAAAAGAATTTAATATTCAAGCCTTTCCTACTGTGAAATTTTTTGTGAACGGCAGCAGGGAAGATCCCATAGACTGCAAAGGTAAACTGTCCCATGCACTGATAAGATAATGATATGTAATGGCAGGACTTCTCTATCACACTGCTGAGAAGAAAAATACAGATGCTCAGATAAAAAATACAGATGCTCAGATAAAAAATACCCAAGGTGGAAAGCTGGTTTTGCCCATGGTTTTAAATATTCAATTCCACCTGTACCAACACAGGAGCTTGAATCTGAATTCATCTTCCAAGGGCATAACTGAGTATCTTCTCTATATTCAAGTTCCCACAGCCAAATTAATTGCTGGTGTTATTCCACCAAGTGCAGAATCACCCCAACAAGACAACTTACCCCCAATTATTACAATAAACATTAATGAGGTATGCCAAACAAGAAGTGGGTCCCAAAACTGCTCCATTACTTTTCTGGTCCACTGCAATCCCCATGGGCAGCGTGCCTACAGAAGTAGGCTGGAGCAACACTACATCTAACAATGAACTGGGAATTCATGAGGTCCTTAGCATACAGGTATGCTTCCTAAGCTAAGAGAAATAATTTTGCAATTTAGCCATCAGAGGGAGCTCATATGTGGCTTAGAATAAAACGTGGAATAATTTGCAGTACTTCACAGAAAGTTACTAAGCAAAGACAACAACAGACTAGAGCAATCCCAGAAATCCAGGTGTTATTAGACATTTTCCTTCACTTATAGTATATACAAGAAAGGTTTTTTTTTCATAAAATGATGAACTTTTACAAAGGGGATAAAAGTTGCATGGCTTGGCCAAGCATCTGTTAGTGTACCCTGAGCACATACAGGCGAGTCACGAGTTTAATACAACGAACAAAAAAAAGGAACGCAAAGTTTGCCTCCTGAGCCTGTCCACAGCCAAGTGCTAAGATATCTTTAACTGCTGAGCCCCCTGTGGCTCCTGCTGAAACCTGATCTTCAGTATTTTTAGCAACTTGCTCCTCCTCACTATTGAATTTCTTACCGAGTTCCCACCATTGAGACTTGTGCAAACAGCAGCCTCTGCACAAATGCCACCGGAGCGTGATGTGCCACACTGAACTTTGATTAGAGGTGCTGGTACCTGAAAGCAAAAGCCCCTGCCTTCAGTCTGATTAAATCTACAGCACTGACAAGGAAACCTCTCTTAAACTGGTAAACCTGACGGATTTTCTGGTGTGAACCAGTGAGCACAGAGCATTGTAACCACACACCCTTCAGCAGAGAGCTGCTGTTTCAGGCACACCTTCCAGCAAGATGCAAGGATTAGGGAACTGGCTGCTGCTCTGTGCTTTGTACAAGGCAGATAGCACCAATTGTTTGGAATACATGTACCACCAGTAAAGGCTTAAATTGCATTTTGTTCACTGGTAAATGCTTATGTGCAGCACTGAGGAAAACCTCACATAGCACATTTGACTTTCAGAGCACTGGCAGCTGGAAATGTGCACTGGCCACCTAGGGACTTCTCATGCAGGACTTGGTACATACTTCACACCACAAAAGAAACTGCAGACCTTGCTTAAATCAATAAATTAATTCAACTCTTTAGGGAAGATGGAATTTCTGAATGGTTGCCCAGGCAATGGACATAACATGAAAGCCAAATTCTAGGCTTTGTAAATCATCATTTACAACTGCATGGTCAGAATTTGGCCAGCACACAGGCTGATTAAAGGAGCTCAACAGAAAGATTAATCACATGGAAAATACGCTTAGGGGCTGTAGCCCTGACACAAGTGACAAGACCTCCATTCTGCATCTAAACAGCAGAAGTCAAGCACTATGTGGCCACTAGATACTGCTCTGCGCTTTGTTCTGCAGCCTGTGCACTCCAGAGCAGATGTCTGCCTGCTTCACTTCAAAAAAATGGCATTTCAAACTAGTTGCAGTGCTGTCTGCTGCAAAACTGATGGCAGTAAAATGGTCTGACTCAATTTTGATCTTCTCATGCTGCTAACATGCACAGTACCAGGACTTGCACCTCTGACAATCCACTCGTACTGTACATCTTGACTGTAGCACTTAGCTTGTTCTTTTTCATGTATGATTTTAATTAACCCTTGCTCTGGTCCAACAAGGCTGTCTGTCATACAGAGATGAAAGGGCTGAGATTTTAATTGCCTGAGCATCAATTTGTTGCCTCAAATCCCTCTGAAAACATGGTAGTTTAAAACCATAATTTTAAGAGGGACTCAATATTCTAAAACTCCTGAAAGCTTAGGAGAATTTACCAAATAAACACCCCGACTATAATCTCAGTAAAACTGGTAGTAGTAATTTGGAAACCGAAAGATGGAACAATCCAGAACTAAATGACAACTTTTACACTTCAGCTTTGTTTCTTATGTCTAAACTGAAGTGATGCTATAGCCCCACAGAGGAATTTTAACACGTCTCTGTGCCTATCAGACCCTTCCTGCGGCACCAAAGGAACAATTTTGACACCTAATGTAATTGAACAAACAGTTCAATAAAATCTGCAATTGGTTTGAAGTCATCCTGGATTAAACCTCAGGTCGATAGCACTTTATGGCTTACTGTGATTTTGGGACACATGAAATCTTGCAGGACAGGTTTTCTACCTGTCTGAACTTCCTCATCTCTATTCTCCAGATGTGATTAATCATTTAACGGGACTTAAAACCATTTGCAGAGGACTCAGAAAACACTGCACTGATCCACTGCTGCTCTTCTAGAGTCACAGTAGTTTAGATGGTGACTAGAACCTGAGGCTGAATTTGGATACCTCAAGCCCCCTCTGAACCAGCTTTGACCTCAGTCCTAAGGAGTCCAAGTCCTTTTGTATTCAGCATCCCTCTGTACCTTCACTGCCTCTGTCCTGATTGCCTAGAAATTTCTGTCATTCCTTTTGACTTTCATTTTAACTCTCTTTTCCTTCCACAGGAGTCAGAAAAGCCTCCACCTTTATTACATGGGTGAAAAGAAGAACAGGACCTAGCACAGTTTTAATCAACTCTACTGATCAGGCTGAAGCCATCATAAAAGCTGATGATTTGGCAGTGATTGGCTTCTTTAGGGTAAGTATCTGGAAAGCTCAGAAGGCTGGTTTCTGTTCCAAATTTGGGATATACTTCTTGCTATCACCAGCAAATCCCACACATCCAAACTAGAACTCACCAGAAAAAGGCAGACCCTCAGTTTCCTCTACGTGTGAAAAAAACTTTATCTGTCTCTATCTATTGTTTCACACTTCTAGACAAGCGGCCCAGGCAGGAATAAGAAAATCTTACACCACAGCACATTTCCTTAATCAGTACCTGGGCACAGAGACCCTGAGAACTGCTCCTGAGAGCATGATGCTTCAGCCCTGGGTGGGCACAGGAGTGTCTCCTGCAACCTCACAGAAAGGGCTTCTGCTAAACCATCCCATGCTTGGCTGCTGTGAAGAAGGCCAAATCTGCATGGATAGGGAGTCATAAAATATTACCACTGTAAATGATCCAACACATGTAGTCCTTTCTCAAGCAAATTCTCCCAGTTTCCAGAGCAGAATTAAGTTCTTGGGATTTGGGCCGAATGCTAGTGAACAGCAGTCAAGATATGCTGTCAGAGTCAGTAAAACAGGAGCAGCTTTTTCCTGCTTTCAATGTGTCCTTGAAATCTTGAATATCTGGAAATTAAATCAAGGATTTTCTCTAACAAAAGTGAGTTTTATTCTGGTGTCTCTCTGCCCAGTTAAAAGCACAGTGTCTGGACTCGCACCTGAGCTGATCATACCCCAAACGTGCTGGCTGCAGTGCACAGCCCAGGTTTTGTGGGTGTGGAAAACAGGGTTCATTACCAAAGTGCCCCACAGTACCGAAGCTGGTGAGCACATACAGCACTAACAGGACAAACTGTGAAAGTGCTCAGTGCCCAGAATTTTGCTTTGCAGCAGTTTAGGAAGGAAGGCAGCGTTCCAGTGCTGGGAGAAATTGAGAAGCTCTTTCTATCACAGTGATGCCAGAGAGTTCCCTGAACCACACTGATAGCAGATATTGCCTGCAGATGTGTTTGACTGGACACTGATTTCGCTTGGGGGCTGCAATGACAATAGATGAGCATGAGCTAGGGCATGTCAGAAATTTAATGGGTGGAAGCCAACAAAACAGTGTCCAAGCAAATAAAGAGCCATATCTGGCCTTCTATTACTCACAGATTGCTCACGAATACGAGTGCCAGGATGTGTTGGAAGGTCTCAGCATATAAATTACTATTCATCTAGCATGAAATAATAATTGTCTGATTAAATGAAACCTGGAAGTGCTGTTGCCTTTCATCCTGCTTATTTACTATGTGTTTGGGGGTGGACAGCACCGTGGCTGTTTGACAGACGCAGGGGTCAAGGTCCCTGCCTTGAGGAGCACTCAGCCCAAAGCCCCAGAGGTGCCAGTCAGCTCCTGTCGTGAGCAGAGCCCTCCTGTGAAACCCCTGAGCTGCTGCGGGGGTGCAGGGGGAGCAGCTGGTGGCACCATCCCCTCTGTGTGCAGAGGGCTTTGCACAGGGTGGCAGTGCCAGGGGAGGGCAGCGGGGCTGAGAGCAGCACAGAGAGGACACAGGGGAGCCCACACCATCCCTGCTGAGCCAGGCCAGCCAGCACAAGCTGGAAAGGGGAACACACCAGATGTGTCACAGCACTCCCAGGATCCCCCCTCAGAGGTAATCCTGGCAAGCAATACCCAATTTACAATTAGACTCTGCTCTTTGCTTCACAAGCCTTTAGGGGCCTGCTTCACCTGCAGCTCTAACTCCTACACATCTCAGCAGGATGTAGGGCACAGTCTCAATAAATATGCTTTCTGGGACTAGGAACTTCACAATGACAGCATGGAAGTTTTCTGTGAGACAGCACGAGATGTGCCAGAGATGCCTTTTGGGATGACAGCCAGCGAGGACGTCTGTGCTAGCTATGGCATCCAAAGGAACTCTCTCGTCGTGTTCCAGAAGGTAGGGGTACAAAAGTCTGGCAGGTAAGGTGACGTGACAGCTGTGGGCTGTGGAGAGGCAGCTGGGGAATTTTTCAGGTTAAATAATTTCCTAGTAGTAATTCAAACAGCTTAACACACACACACAAAAATAAGGCATTTACAGACAAGAGAGACAAGGAGGAGGCAAAACCTTTAGACAAGTGGTATTTTCAATCTGCCTGCCTACATCCAGGCTCCTAATCTATGCTCAAGGGAATAATAGCTTTACTTTCCAACCTGCATTCCAACCAATGTTTGCTGCCAAGTTCAGTGAGATTTGCAGATATTCACCTCTTTTCTTGTGCATTGCTTTCAACCAGGAATCTTCTTCCAGTCCACAACAGAAGAAGTGGCCAACGACAAACCCAAAGCTACACAGAGTAGCACCAATATTTAGACGAGGAAGTAGTCAGACCAATGATTTCCTGAGCGAGCACATCTCACAGATAGTGTGCGTAGATGGAGGAAAGATCTTTCAGTATGTTAAGATTACTGAACAAATTAAAACTGTCAGCTGTACCTTGAATTTTAGCTATAATCTTGCTCTGCAACCTAGCTGTGACATTCATTTTACAAGCTGTGGAATTTCAGCTGCTGAGGATCATAAAACTCTCACTTTTAAAGCCTGTCATTTTGCTCCTGTAGCTGATAAGGCCACCAACCTCACAAACCTCACTATTTGTCCAGGGAAAACCTGTGCATAAGGAAGTGCTTGAAGATGGTAGACAGAACAAACTGGGTCTCACGAGGCTAATCAAAACATTTACCTTGGATTTGGTCACTGAATATAACATTGAGGTACGTGCATTTCGCTGTATTAACAAAAACTACAGGAGAAAGACAGAAATCCACGCAGAGAGAGACCGAGGGAGCTATTCTGCTCCTGAGGGACTGAGAATTTTCTGTGCCTGTCTGACAAGGCCACCCTTAAACCCATCTAGAAACACCAGCAGAACCCAGCACGCAGCTCCTGGTCCAGCCCAGGCCCAATGCTGCAGATTTGGTTTCCTGGAGGGGATGAGGAGTGGCTGCTGGAACAGTGATCTCTGAGCGTGCAAACACGTCCCTCCTGTGGAGCCAACGCCAAGGCCTGGGCTGCTCCTGCAGCAGCTAAGTGGGGTGGGAGGCTGGAAGGTCAGTCCCTAATCCCAGCTCCAAACCTTCCCCTCCAGCGCGGCAGCCGGGAGCTCCGGGCCGAGGCAAGAAGGAAAGAAACCAGCAGTGATTGCTGTTAGTGCAGGCAGGAAAGGAAAGAACGGAAATACCTGCTTGGTGGGTGACATCCCACTGCCTCTGATCACAGGGGGGCGTGAGAAAAAGGGCAGCCCTGTGCAGGGAAGGAGATCCAAGCTGCTGATGCCACCCAGAAGGGAAGGAAGTGCCCAGCCAGGTCTTGCTCCCGCCGCTGCTGCAGCTGGGCCTCCCTGGGTAACACCAGCTTTCACTTTCAGCACGAATTCTTCTGTGTGTGTTACACAGGACATCAGACTAGAACATCCCAGTCCCTTCTGGCTGTAAAAATCTATGAATAATTATGAGGTTTTTCCTGAACTGAAAAAACCCACACAGCAGCTGCTGATTGTTCTCACTTTATCTTCTTTAAAACAATGAACAAAATCCAATGGTTATGGAAATGACTGGGAGCTGGGTCTTAAAAAGTAAAATTTGCAGTAGGAGAACCTAGGGATACTGATATGCTGAGCCTCTGATTCACTGTTCTGCCTACAAAGAGTGGAACAGATGTTGAGTCTTTTGTTTCCCAGACATCTGTGAAGATTTTTGATGTCCCTGTTGAAAATCACATCCTGCTGTTCACCCCAGCGAACTCGGAGGCATTCAGTGAGATTTATGAAAACTACAAGTCTGCTGCTGCAGAATTCAGAGGAAAGGTTTGTAACACTGAATCCAGGTTTGCAAACAGGAATGCCAAAAGATCAGTGGAAAACCACTCAGCAACATTGCTGGTAAAAGTACACTGTTGTCAGTCCCTCCTCTAAGTCTAGCAAACAATTTAAAAACAGTTCCAGTAACTATTATTTGAATTTGCTAAGGACAAGCCCAAAGAGAAACTTCAGTTGGAAATGATTCTTTAAAACACAAAGGCCACAAAGAGGAGCACTAATTCCAGCTGCTCCAAATTAACCTGCTTCTGATTTTACAAATACAACTTTCTGGGAGCAGCTTCCAACTCAGGGAAGTTTTAGCAAGGTTCTGGCAATTTCTGGAACTACCAGGAAATACCATGAGGATCTCAGAGTATTGCCTGAACCAAGGGCTGGAGCCAGCCGCAAAACCTGAGGAATATTGCAAGGTATGTGCATACCCTTGCCTGCAGCCTTGTGTTTGCAGGTGTAGAGACACTTACAGGCAGTCATACACACCAGCATTTCGGTTTTCTGTGGTGCTGCTCCTACTCCAGGCACATGAGACACCGAAGAGCAGCAGGTCATCTTGTAGTAAAACAGCACATATTGGTAAATACGTGTGGACTGCAGGTGTTTCAGCTCTTCTGTCCTATTAAGATTTCATGAATAAGAGCAATAAGCACTTCGAGGGGTAATTTAAAAGTGTTGCTAAAAGACGTGATAGCAAACCACTGTGGAAGGACAGAGGGAAAAGCCTCAGTACTTTTGGCTGCTTCACAGTTTGTTATTAATTAGGATCAAGGTGTAACAAGGTCCACAGAGCTGCTGGGTTTTGGTCTGAGAGCAGAAACGGTTCTACACAGTTCTCTGAATTTAAGGTTAGATCCTACCCCACTGCCCGTTTCCCCAAAATGGACAAACCAAAGCTGGAAGGCCCAGCCAGGTGCACGATTCTCTCTTTACCACCAGATACTGTTTGTTTTGGTGGATACCAATGAAGCAAGGAACGGACGGATTTTTGAGTATTTTCGCGTCAGGGACATCGATGTTCCTGCTGTGAGAATCCTGAATCTGACCAGCGATGCCAAATACAAGATGCCTGCAGACGAGGTGACTGTGGAGAACCTCAGAGAATTTTGCCAGAGCTACCTAAATGGAAAAGCGAAGGTATGTGCATTGCTAACGAGACACCTCTCTACCACACCAGCTAAAACACAACAAACTGGCAAAGCACCTCCTTTTTAAAGCAGAACAGTGTCCTGTTGTGAGCACTGGTTTATTAATCTGCTGTCACCCTAATGCCTCCATCCATGGATGCTGACAGAGCATTCCTCTGTATTTAGCAGCTGAGGTGGACTACAAAGTTTTCCAGTCCTCCAGTGTAAATACTGGATCGATCATTTATGGCCCAATATTTAACTGATGCCAGCTGTTGTACTCCAGTGGTTTAAAAACTCCCTATGTCTCAATCTTTCCAATACTACAATGGAGATATTTCCCTCCCTTCATTGGGAGAGATGCAAACAATGGAGGCAACAGATTTTAAGGTTACAGAAAAATCCAGTAAACAGAAAATTGATAGTTTCAGAGGGGATTAAGATTTGGTATTTGTTTTAAGCGAGTTTAGCAAAGTGAGTTTTCCCAGGGGGATCATTCCCAATGGTAAATACAGCATTTGTTGCCATAATGAGGCATCATCACACTCATGTGAAAAATACATTAAAATGTTTTGCTTATTCAGTGCTGCTCAGGGTGATTTACAGGGAGAAAAGATAAAGCAGTCAGTGTGAGAGCAGGCAGAATTTAAGAAACTTGAGTAGGTAGATCCTGTATTCAGGGCTGGAGGGGAGCAGAAGGATGGAAGCAGTGGGGATGAGGCCTCTTCCTCACCAAGATCCGCCTGAGTGGCACAGTCCCACCAAGGACAGCTGCCCTGGGGCACGAGTGCCTTCCTGCTGCTGTTCCGTGGTGTTGGAGAAGAGAAGCTCCCCACTACTGCACTGTGAACTGCAGGAGTGGTGTGGGGACCGTGACTGGTGGCGAAGGCAGAGATTTAAGCAGCAGTGCACATTTTGTAGTGTGTTTTACATCCCTTCTGAGAGCCCACAATACATAAACTTTCCAGCAGTCCAGCAGTTCTGAACACTGGGCAGCAAGAATTCAGGAAAGGAATACAAATGTGTTCCAAAGGATGGTTTTCAGACAGTCTGCTACAGAGTCTGTGTTCAAGAGAGGGACAAGTAATTCTGGGTACCCACTACCCAGGGGTGTGAGATCCCAGCTCCTGCTGAAGGGAGAGGAGGTGGAACCATGTGCTGGCTGACCAGAATGTAATGATATAAAAGAGTTATCAGGCAGTAACAGAGCACATTAGGTAATGTCCCATCAGGCTCCCATTAACTTGAGCTGGAGCACAGTTTCTCAAAGCTCCCTGCACTTTCTCAGCAATGTTTCTGTTTCTGCTCAGCAACATCTCTCTAGTGAAGAAATTCCAGAAGACTGGGACAAGATGCCTGTCAAAGTGCTTGTTGGGAAGAATTTCAACAGTGTTGTCTTCAATAAGACCATGACTGTGTTTGTTATGTTTTGTAAGTGTTGTCATTGAATTCAGATTTTAAGCTGCTTTAACCTGATCAATTGGAAGGAAAGAAAGAAAGCCCATGCTTATATACCAAACTAATCTCTGCACTTTACAGAACCTGAGCTCAATGAGTTTTTATTGTTTGTGGAAAGAATTGAAGAAAAATTTGTGTCATATCTATGGAAACGCTGCGATACCTTTGCTGACTTAGTGGTGCACTGAGTAGCACTGGTCCCTTCAGCAAATATTTGCCAAGGCCATATCGAATCTCTGTGTTTAAAGACAACACAACACCGGAACCTCCTGGTGTACGATGGAAGAGTGTGGCACAGCGTGAGCCAGGCCCTCTGCCAAGTGCAGAGGGAGAGTTCAGTGAGATTGTCTGGTTATAATGCTCCAGGATTAAATCCCAGATAGGAACTGTGGTTTAGGAAATTGTAACGCTTTTTTTCCACCTCTGCCTGCAAGGGAAGTGGCTTCCTTACACGACTCTTTCCAGGAAGAAACCTCTGCCCTATCCTCGTACGAGCCAGCAGGGATTAGCTTGAGCCTTAATTCCTTCAGTAAAACAAACATGCAGCATGAACAGAAATGCAGACAACTAGTTGTACTGCCCTGAATTCCAGAAATTCCCAAAGGCAGTACCTTCCTGCCACCCTTCTTGCTGGCTGCACCTGTGTCACTCACACGAGTAATTTTTACATTTCTGTATCATGAACAAACTGAATGGTCTAAGCAAGAACTGAACCCAGTCCTCTGGAAACGAAAGGCTGGTGAAAGGAATGTAATGTATTCAGCAAAGTGCCCCTGAAGTTTTAATTCAGAATTTTAATTAAACCAAGTAAGAGCACTGCTCTCCTGCCTGAAGGACTGCTCCTGTGCCGTGAGCTGTTTGAGGGGACACGGGGCGCTCAGCAGTTTGCCTCTCTGGTAACCTGGATCAGGGCAGTGCTCAGAGTCAAACCAGCCCCTGAACTCAAACTCCTCCTTCTGGAGTCAGCAGAGCATGGTTTATGAACACAGCTACTTCTAGTACACAGGAGGTATTTTGTACTTCTGACAAGTATTTCAACACGGGGATGATGCGAGGCTTACCGGGGCTACCTGGCACAGCTCTCCAGCAAAGCTGTCCGAGTGCTGGGTGTTTGTCACAGCCAGAAGGGGCTAAGGAGAGCTAAAGTACACTGCTATCAGAAATGTGCTAGTGAATAACTAGTTATCACTACATGGAAATGTGAAATTCATGAAGGTCAAATGGTTTCTAGCCCCTGACCACAACTGAAACCCCAAACCCTGTTAACCTGAACGGCTAAATAGGTCCCTGTGCTTGCACCACCACATGCTCTTCTTCTCTTCTGTGTCCTTCTAATTTTATTTTTAAATTTGCAGATGCCCCTTGGTCCCATGAGTGCAGGAGACTCCTGCTGATCTGGGATAAGCTGGGAGAGCAATACCAGAGCCGCAAGGACATAATGATTGCCAAGATTGATGTCACAGCGAACGACATCCTGTCCGTGGCGCTGGATCGTTACCCGTTCTTCACACTGTTCCCTGCCGGCCCAGACCACCCGGTGAGGAGCTGCTGGGGAAGGCTGTGGAGGCAGAGCTGCACAAAAGGCAGGGGGCTGTGCTTGCACGTGCACAGGTGTCACAGGGAGAAAGGGCTCCTTTAGCTAGGAGAGATTTGGTCCTTTTCTGCTCAGCACGGGCTTCTGAGCAGGCTTTGCTGGCAAGAACCTGGATTAGAGGAGGAACCCTTCTGTTGTCTCATCCTGTGCAGGAGGCTGTGGCAAGAGCTCAGGCAGCATTTACTGGCTTGGACTACAAACCCTTAGGGCCTCACATTCTGCTGTGTAACAACCTCCAGTCTGCCTGTTGGGTTCTAGCAACAGCCTCAGCTCAGAGTGAATTTACAGACACCTCCCAGTGACTGCAGTGCCTTTTTGCTTCAAAGAGATGTTCTGTCAAAGAACTACTTGTGCTACTTGTTTCCAGAGCATGTATGACAACTGTCTCTAAAATGTTAATGCTGCTCTTGCTGTTTTCCTCTACATCTTCACAAAACCCAAATCAAAAACTTTCTTCTGTGCATTTAAGCCAGTAATTTTACTCCATTATGGTATCCCAGCCTCCACTGGGAATAAATATTTGTTGTCAAGACCAATGATTTTTGCAATATGCTACCTAATGAATCAGCTATGTCGCACAATAATTAGAAAATGCTGCTGAAAGTGGAGGCAAAGAAAAATATTAGATAGCTACATTTGCCATCTCTGTACATTATCTAATTAAAAAGAAAATATCTCTGAAGTAAAAAAAAAATTAAGATACCGCTATAATTAAGGCATTACTAAGCTTTTCATTTTTCTTCTTAGTACTAAACTTAAATTAAATTCTAAGGCATTTACCCACGTCCTCATTTAATCTTTGAGAGATTTTCCTCTCGGATGTGCATGCACAACTTCTGATGGATTGGGAGCTGCAGTCCTGCACGCTCACACGATGCTTTGGCTTCATGCAGAAAAGCAGAAACCCGCTAAACACTCATAATAAACATCAGTTTGCAAAAAAAACCGAATAAACAAACAAAAAAGCCCCAAACCAGTAAAAAAACTTTCATTAACTATTAAGGGATTGTTTCATACTTAAAACCACTCTGGGATTAAAGGGTATTTGAAATCTCAAGCTCTTTGTGCACCATGCTTTTGCACTATTTCCCTCAAATGCAGAGATTTTGTCTCGTGCTTGACTAGCAGTGCAGGTTGCTGCAGGTGTCTGTTTCTATGGGTTAAGTGAGAAAAATAACATTTACATACTCCTGTGCACTGATTACTCTAATGGAAAGTGTTGACACCCATCCCCAGTAACCAGTGCAGGAATCAGCTGCTTCTCTGGCTTTACAGGTCTTCAGGCTCTGAGAAACTGCTGTTCCAGCCATTGCCAGGGACGATAAAAATCAAGGCTCATCTGAGAATGTTAACTGCCTCTGGAGAAATAAAATAATCTTTCTCAAGAAACTTAAGCTTAAAAACATAAAACCCATAAAAAAGAAGATGCAAAGCTGCCACACTTTTTATTAAAATGGAATGGAAACACCAAACTTCTAGTGTACTAAAAGTGTACAATTTTAGTGAAGTCACCAGTCTGGAGGTGTTTTCTTTACAGTCCTTTGAACTCCAATCAGGTGTGAGCGTAACCAGTGTAGAGTAATACAGCATTATTGGTCTCAGTGGGAGTGAGCTTAACCCGAGTGAGAATAGACATCTGCCTATTTCTAAACATGCTCAGATAACAGCAGCCAGTTCCCAATGCCATGCACATGAGCTTCTACAACTTTTTGCTGAAAAACTTGTGCAAAACCCTTTTATACTTCCAGAGAGCAAAGGTTTTTTTGGGGAGGAATCTTTAAAATATAATATGGTGCCTAGACCCACTCAGAAAATTTTAAAGCTCTAAACTGAAATGACTTCTTTCGTTAAATTTCCTCAGAAGAAAATCCTCAGTAAATCCCCAATTTAAGGTGAAGTATAAGAAAATCAATGTCACTGCTCATCTTCATCCTGTTCTTTCAAGCTGTGCAACAGCTGGACAGTGTATTTCAAAACTATTCCAGAATTTGAATTTCCATCAAAATCTTCAGACAGCTTTGAAGAGCATGGCTGGACACTTAAAAGACTCTGCTCTTCAGAATATCTTGCCAGTGTTTATTGTTAAGCACAAAACCCCCCACTGATGTCAGTAGCTGGCAGGATCCCAAACTGGTACCATAAAATAATGGTTATGTTATTTATATAAATCCTTTTCTTCTTAAACATCTCTTTCTTCTTTACACTCAAGTTTAAGGTGATGTTGGAACCTGCTGTGCCTCTGCCCTTGCTTTGCAAACTGAGCACGAAAATCTAGAGTTTGGTCAGTCTAAAGAATCCTCCACCCGATTTTGATATTGTTTCCAAAATTTTGTGTACAGAGTTACATACTTAACTTAAAATCTTTTCCAGGAAGTGGCCTATACCGGGGAATATACACTGGAAGCGTTTTCTGAATTCTTAGAAGAAAAAGGCAAGACGGCAGCAGAACCAGGAGAGAATGTAGGTATTTCCCCCAGACACTGCCAGCTCCGCTGTGCAATCCAGGCTGTTCCCAGCTTGTGGAACAATTCCTGACCTGGTGCAGCGCAGCCCCAGCCCTGGCCCTGCTCGTGTCAGTGCTGCGGTGGTTTCAGCGGCTCACGGCGCAGCAGCCCGGTGCAGCACAGCCCGGCGGGCACGCACCCGCTCCCATCCCTGCTCCTGTCACACAAACCCCTCTCCTCCCCTGCTCACAGTGTGCCTGAGTCACTGCAGAGAGGAGCCTGGCCCTGGCAGGCGAGAGCGGCGCAGGCTCAGCACCTCAGCCGGGACAGCCAAGCCCCAGCCCGGTGCCAGCGGTGGCTGCAGTGGGCCAAACCCCCAGTGCCCACCTCCCTCTGCTGCCTTGAGTGCGGCTTCTCCTCGCCGTGAAACAAGGACACAGCTGAGAGCAGGTGGTGTCCCTTCTCTGAGCAAGCTGGTGGTGATTGCTGCCCAGTTCCTCGACCCTTTCTTCTGCACTGTAAATCGGACCAGAGGAGTGTTTGCTGTCCCACATGTGCCTGCTGTTCAGGCACAGACACCTCACTGCAAACAGCGTGATCTCCACTCAGAGAATACCAGCAACAGAATCCTGACATGTCAGTGGAGACACTGTCCAGCCAGTGTAAGAATCCTGGGCCCTTGCTGCCCAGAAATGAAGGGGAACCACTGGGTAGAAATAGTTATTCACACTCTTTCCAGCTAGCAGGAAAAGTGTCTGTGGGTGGAGAAACAGTTTTGAGTTTTCAGACTTATTTCCACCAGAGGCTTCGATTTTCTCCTGCAGTCAATGGTTAAATATGTAGCTACTGATGGAGAGAGATGACTAAACTAGTACTGGGACACAGAAGGCTGCAGAGCAGGATCAGACATCCACCTTTTCCCAGTCATTGCACGACTCTGCTTCCCGATACCCAAAGCCTGCGCTTGATGCCTGCCTCTTGCATGTTCCTCAGTGCTGTGTTTCAAGCAGATCTGTTCAGTTCTACACACAGTCTTTCACATGCAAAATCTGAGCTGTGTATATTCTGCTGTCTCTTCTTCATGCTTTATTTCACATTAAAGAGTAAGTTAAAAAGTCATCTTAGAAAATACCATTCAAAACCATCCTCTGTGTAGCACAAGGGGAAAGTAATTGACATTTTCTCATCTGTTCACTTCTTCCACCCTTACCTGACACCCACCCAATTTTCCCAGAAGATTGCAGTATTAGACCATTTGCAGTACAGTGCTTGATATGAACTCCCCTGTTGAAGTAATTCTTCATCCTCACCTGAGGGCATTCACAAACACACAGACAAGATAAATAGGGCAATTTCTTTTGAGACTGCCAAAGAAAGACAGCCTTGTGCCCACCAGCACACGTGGTATTCTAAGTTCTTGTTAAACCTTCACACAAAGCTTCATGTAAGCTTTGCCATAAACCAGTGACAAGGTTTGAAAACAAAGCACATTTTAGAAACAGCCGCACTATTTCTGACCTCATTAACCAGACGTCGAGTTCCTTGGTTGAAAAGATGAAAATCTGCATTTCAACTAATCTTGAAATGTTTGGTTGTTTTTTTTTTTTTAAGAATTGCTAGAGCAATTGTCTTTGTGAACATCTGTAATAAGCAATTTCCCTTTTGCATCTCCTTTATTGAAAGGATCCTTCGGGAGGAATCAAAGAAGATTTCAGCCAAAAGGAAACTGTAATGACAGAGAAAGAACTTTAACAGTACAGAGAGAGAGGAACATTCTGAGGATTGTGGGGAATCCTTCCTGGAAGGAGCTCACTGGAAGAATGAATCATCTCAAGTGAACACAGAGCTGAACAAAAAAATAAAAGTAAAGAGTTCAGAATCCATGGCTCATTATGTGTGACTTCTCTTCTGAATCCAATTTAACTCCTCGTTTTACTGGGATCAGTTCTCATGGGTTCTTAAAACATTGTCAATTGTGCTTAAACAATGGCTTTATTATTAATAAAAGTGCTCTTCTTTAGAAAGGTGGGTATGCCATGGCAAACAGATCAAGATGTAAAACTATTCTTTCTGAACAAGGTCTGCAACAGGATTGCAACTGATTGCTCTCCAGTTTACCCTAAAACAGCCCTCTGGTTTTCAAAGGAGTTTAACTGCTCCCAGGAAGAACAGTCTAGCACTGCAAAGAGCATTCCCAGAGTGATCTTCAGAAGAAGTAATTGAAGCTAGGGGCTGTGCCCAAAGGGGCAGCAAGGCACAGTTCATGATTTTTTTATTATCAAGCAGTAAAAAATGCAGGAATTGAGATAAAATTTAATTCCAGTTAGAAAAATACTGTAGCTAACACACAAAGTCATAAATATAACTCACATTTTAGTTACGTGAGGTCCCTTAACCACATGTTAAAGAGGTGAAACAGGTGAAACTGCTGGACAACAGCAATTTTGAACAACTATTAAACACTAAAGTTATAATCTTTTAATTAGTTTCGTTCCAGAAAAATAGAGCAAGCAATGTTCAGCACCACCCTGCATCTGGCAGATGGGTTTACCATTCAAGATAATGAAAAAAAAATTAATTTTCACTGTGTCTACCCACTGTATACAAGGCTCAACCCTGAAACTGCTATCTATCCTATTATGAGGTGCAAGATTACATTCTAATGAAAACATGAGCCAGCTCAGCAAATGATGTTCTCATTTCTGTCCCAGCCACTCTCAGATGGGGTGTCAAGACAAGGGGCCCGGAGCAGACTCACGTGCCATGCCCTGACACACGACGAGAGCTGCAAATCTACTTCACAAAGCATCTGGCAGAAGCCTGCCTGAAAGAAAGGCTGGCTCCAAAGTCTGCCTTGTCACTGGCTGAGCTCCTCCAAGTCTCGACCAGGGCAGAAGGTGCCCTTGGTGCCAAACAAGTGGCCTGGCACATGGTCTAATTCTCCCTCTGACCCAAGTCAGCTACAGAATATTTCCCTGGAACAGAAATTTAGAAGTGTCACGAGGAGAATTCAGCCCTGAGTGTCTGGAATGAAATCACTTCCTCAAGCTTTGCTAAGTCAAACTCTATTTCTTTTATTTTAGCCTAAACATGAAGTAAATCTACTCAATTTTAAAGAGTACATTGTTATAACCATGCTCAGACATTCTAGATATTACTTAAAACCATAAAAAAGATTAAAAATCAATATTTATTAGCCAAACTTGTTTCTGTAAATGAATACCAATATTTTGAATGCCCCACTCACATGAATAATCTCCTCATGCACATAAATAAGCCCTATCAATTAAGACTGACAGGACTAAGTAAGGAGACATGAATGCATACCAGCAGTGGAGCTGCTTTAATCTGCGCTGTCAAGACGATTTGGTTATCAATATGGAGCAGCAGAAGCAACACTCCCAGCTAGGAATCTTATTTATCAAAAAAAAAAAAAAACCAAAAAGCACACCAAAAAAAAGGTGAAGCACGACAAAGATTAATACAAAAAAGGGAAAAACTTGAACCATCCCCAAGAAATGCTGACCTGTTTTTTAATTCAATGTCAGCCTATTCTGCCTTAAAATCCAAGCTTTGAGCACCTTGCAGACAGACATTCACCTCAGTAAGTTCTTTTCTTAAATCCTGGGAAAGAAAAATGTTGTTCAGAACTGACAATCATTCGTAGATGCTCAGAAGAACAGGAAAAAATCAATCCTAATGAGAACTATACTAATTCTTTTCCTCTTTACAACAGATTAATCCTAGCTTAATTTCCCTGGAATCACTTTTAGCTGGCATTAGCATAACAACAATACATTAAAAGAGATTAATACAAACACAAAACAAATGCTCCGACTGTTCAAAAAAAAACCCTGATGTGTGGCATAATTGGTATAAATTAAAAGGTCTGGCTTGGAGATCAGAAACTCGGTGTTGGTAGAAGTCCACGTGTGCTATATGCTTGAAGTCTGATGGGATAATCAGAGAGAGGGGTCTAAAGCCAGTATTTCAGGCATTTCAGTCAGAGAATTGCCTTGTCAAACTCGTTAGGAACTTTGACACCCTTGGCTTTCCCTTCCCTTGCACTCCTGATAGCGAAGAGAGAAGAGTTTGCTCCAAGGCCATGACGATTGAATGCAGATATATTAACAGAAAGGAACAGCTCACACGTTTATAAAAACGTGCTCTTGTGCTAACTCAAGTGCAGTTTGACCAGGGGAAATTACTCAGCTCAGATGTTTGAAAACCACGCTTGGCATAATCAGCTGCGACAGGGGGAAGGAGCCTGTGTGCATTTAAAGCTTTAAACCCATTTGTCCCCTGGGCTTGTGCCACGCTGTTGTGGCACCAGGAGTCTCACAGAGGCTGTCAGTCATTCACTCAAGCTTGTGTCCAACTCAGAGGGCTTCCAGGAGCATTTCACTGCTCACGTCGCACTCTTGGTTCACCACGTTTGAGAAACGATGCGACGGAAGGGCCGAGCCAAACGCAGCTCTGCTGCTGGTCTGGAGGGAGCAGCTGCTCCTGCCGGGGCAGTCCTGCACCAGGGGGGCCACCCACTGCCCAGGGTGTCCTCAGTGTGCAGTCCTGCACCAGGGGGGTCACCCACTGCCCAGGGTGTCCTCAGTGTGCAGTCCTGCACCAGGGGGGTCACCCACTGCCCAGGGTGTCCTCAGTGTGCACTGAGGATCAAATAATTATTTAAACTTAATTTGACTGATATTTTCCTAATTCTAATTTTTATTTGCTCATGAACATGACTGACCACTAAACATACTTAATTTAAAATTGCTCAAGTTGCTGTGTTGGATCAACCCTTGCAGTTTCTCTGACTGCAGTTTTGATTACAGAAGCCCAGTTTTCTTCTGCTTTCCCCTCTCTCTGAGGAGGCAAGAGGGAAAAAGGGGATGTTACAGCTTTACACTTGCTCCCTGTCATGGAAATGAGGGAGGCAGAGTTTGTGTTTCCCTGCACAAATCAGCTTTTTTTTGTACACAAACACCACTAATTACCTTTTCTTCATGTCTGAAGATCAGAAAAATTATCTATATTTAGCAGACTCAATATAACATTAGGAGTAGGATGAGGCTTTGGAGCAAAACACAATGAACATCTCATTCAGGAGATCTCAGCATTTCTCAAAGCTTAATGCTATCAATCCATTTGCTTATAGAGAGAGGAGAATGAATTTGATTAAAATTCCTGCTATCCTTTCAATCTTATGGGCTCTCAGCAGGAATCTTTTAGAGGACAACACGAAAGGCTTGTGCTCTGTGCACGTTATTCCTTCTGTGGATCACCCCTCCCTACACACACTACGCCGTTCTCAAGCAGATAACAAACGACACAATCTCTTATCTTCATCGTGTTGCATCCCTTCTTCCCTCCTGTGCTCTGCCAGTGTCACAATAAACACAGAGGGAAGGGCAGAGAGTAAGAAAGGTGGGGAATGTTTGTGGAATGAAGAGATGCCAGGGGTCTGGTGAGAGACCAGGCCACTGACTAAATACGGGACTCGCACGGGAAGGAAGCTTGTAAGTGGTAGGTAGGACAGGGCAAGTAAAGGTCATGAGAGGAGATACACAGGAGTGTGAAGAACTGAAGGAGAAAAGAAAGAACTGGTTTTGTAAGAGGGGAGAAGCTCTGCTGCTGGCTGCTTCTGCTTCCAGTCCCGAAAACAGCCCAGTTGTACCTCAGACACCTCACACATACAAGACCAACCATCAGTGCAAGCCTCCCTCGACCATTGCTGAGAAGAGCCTCTGGATTCCACTAAGGAATTATTTTGGCTTGATTTAGAAAGCCTCTACTTCAGGGAAACAGTTTTAGTGCAGTTTTATCGAACCCCAGAAAAGTGCCAGACAGCGGAGAACATTTCAGCCAAACTTAAAGTGAAAATTGTCAATAGGATATAAAACCAGTTCCCTGAAATTTTCCTGATGGTGAAGTTTCCATTAAAGCTGTGCAGTATGCACTGTGGATATGTTACACCAGGCTGTGCTGGGTTATTTCCCAAGTACAGCATTGTCAGGATAAACACTGAGTACAGCTGAGAGATTATGACATCCCATGACAGCACCAGCCTTGACTCAAGCCGTGAGAGGTAAAATGTTCATCTTAGGCATGGGAGAACAGCCCTCATTCTCATTCCAGAAGACACCGACAAGTGGGTTTTAGTTGGAAGTACTGTAATTATCCACTTTGCAACAGATGATGTTCAGTGCTTCTAATTAAAGGTAGGTAACTGTACAGAACTTTGTAATTATGTGGGATAATCTTTGCATCAAAATAAGACATAGCCCACACTTTATTTGCATGGGCCACGTAGGTTCAGAGCATGCCAAAAACATTTCACTTCCAGCCAGCTACGCCCAAAGCAGAGGCACAGACCTGTATGAAGAGGGTCACACCCCCTGTAAAATCCATGTCACTCAGAACTAGCACACACACACACACAAATTTGGGTGGCATAAATAGTACCTACAAAGAGAGTTTGCCAGGCAGGTCACCAGGTACAAACTGAAGCTTCAGCCATACAGGTTGAGCCTACTTCAATGGAATTATTGGGCATCACTTTGAGGAACAGAGCCTCTGGGAAGTGGCATTTCATCTTAACCCCCTCCACAATCGTTTCTGCAGTCTTGAGCCAAGCTGCTTTCTCTCACAAACTCTTTAGCTTGGCCAGGTGGTCAACCATAAGCCAGGCAGAGAAATCCCAGACAACCACTTTCCTAAACAACCCCAGGCTTCAGGGACACGAGCAGAAGCAGCTATGCCCCAGAATGATCTGTGGACCATCGACATACAAGTTATGCAATGTATTACTTGATGAGAATCACAGCTGCACCATCAAATCAACAATTTGCTCTTCATTTTCTGACCATCCTGTCCTCAGGGCGAATAACTTTGGTGGTTTCATACCCAGAATGAACCTGCCCCTGTGTGCTTATGGCTGCTCCTTCAGTTTCTACATATTTTTTCTCCTTGCTTCAGCACAGGGATAGGAAAAGACAATGATTGCTTCGAGACAGTGGTAGAGCAAGGTAATAGGGAGCAGTGATGAAGGAATGTGGCTGGAGGTGTTACCATGGCAACAGGGGGACAGAGAGTTTTCCAGCTCTGGGAAAGCAAGCACATTTTTCATCACTGCTCTACTCTGAGTTCTGAGCAGCCCTTGTGACTTTTAGGGTGAGGGACAAGAGTGCAAACAGCATTTGGCCCCAGGGAGCTGTTCCATCGCTGCAAAAGTTAAAGAGCAGCTGAGAAAGCCACACAGAAATCCAAACTAGTGTTTGGGGCAACACCTCCAGCATAAAGTTATGCTACTGAACTGTGTAGTACATCCATAAATCCATTATTTGTTTTAGAATAACTTATAAAAATATAATTCCTGTACTCTGAAACAAAATGTTTATTATCACATTCCCAAGCACTGCCTATATCTGCCATAGGTGTCACGTAGGCACTGTACAGTCAGCATTTCCCTGCCAAAACTGAGTCCAAGAAAAAAGAGCAATACACAACAACAAGAGTAGTGAAATAACCCCATCACAAGCAAGGAATATAACAGGAATATAACAGAAACAAGAGCATCTATTGATAGTCCTTTATCAGTAGTAACTTTGGCTGCAATGCTTTTCTGAGTTAAGATGAAAAACTCCCTGCGAGGGTGTGTCTTTGTGTGTTCTTAAATATAAAGAAGCTGTTAAAGGATGAACAACATAAAAAAGCCTAAGGGAAGAACCACATGAACTCTGCGAGTTGGCAGAAGATTTACAGAGATGCAAAGCTGCCAATTTTCAGAGAACACCTCCTGGAGCAAGCAGTCTACAGCTTATAATTTCTGAAAGAGACAGTGGGAATGCTATTAAAGGGAAGTGCCACTGGGAGTAAAGTAACAAAATGCAAGGGATTGTATTTGAATGTGTAGGTCTGCAAATGGTAGATGTCTCTGCTGGCCAATACAAATACATTTTTGGGGAAATAATGGTAGTTCTAATGTTAAGGTAAAGGCTGATAATATCAGCAAGAAGATGCAGAACTTTCACCTTCTTGGGGGCATGATGCAGCTGACAGTGATACATGATATAATCTCTCCACCTGCTTCTCAGGGAAGCTGAGCATGACAGATAATCTCACGCTGTTTATTTTGGTGGAGGAGATAAATTCACCTGGAGAGCCATGAAGACCCCTGCTGAGGTCAAAGCAGTTTCTGCAGGATGTCACATCATTTCCACTTCCCAATTTGTGTCTGCCTCTGTCCGCAGTCAGACCTCAGCAGCACACAGAATGCAGTCCAGATAACTTTTAAAACATGAAACAACAGCCCGGGAGCAGGAGGCTCACGGTATTAACACACCATCAGCAGCGCTGGGTGAGGCATTCAGGTCCCAGCAAACAGAAAAGCCACAGACATAGACAGAAAAGCTTTGCTACTCCCAGCCAAACTGTGCCCGACCAAGTCACTGCCCAGGGTGGGCTGGAGATCTGAATAACTTAGACCTGAGCAAACAGATGGTCCCCAGTGCTCCAACACATCCTCATGAGGGATGAAAAAGGAAGAACTGTTTCTCACTTTGCCAGCCTGCCACCCAGCCGTGCTTCCAAGGAAGATGGGTGGCGTTGGATAAATTTCTGTAACGCTGTACCAGGTGTTCCTGTAGCACCACAACAGCGAATCAAACTCAGATATAAACTGTGGTTGCCCAGCTCTTTCACGCAACTATAGCCTCCTGTCTTGCTACAGAGAAAAAGGGAACAAATGCTGGCATTTCTCTTGGGGAAAAAGAGAAAAGCAAAAGGAACCAAACAGAACAGACACTGGCAAATTCTGCCACACTCTTCAACACCTTTGAAGTTTAACATGGAAGAAATACTGAAAGCAGAACCACAAGCTGCAAATTTTTGCATTTGCTTCGTATTTCTCTTAAAAATCCTGTCAATCACATCTCAGCAGATAAACACACTCCTAGCAGTTTCACCTTACCATAGGCATCATCTCGTCTTCAGCCAGCAGAGGCGAGCACGTTTCCTTTTGCACTGCTCTGGAAAATCCCGTAGATCTACTTGGAAAGGGAAATTCCCATCCCAGGAGTCCCTCAAGCTGTGAGGCAGCAGACAAGCCTCAGCAGAAGGGGCTGCTCGGAGCTGTTTGCACCAAGTGCTGCAGCAGCGCACTCAGGGCTGCAGGACAGAGCTGTGGCCGAGCAGCTGGGATGCCCTGGGGTCCAGGCTCCCACCTGGTCCCCCAGCACAACACCTGGCCTTGGTGAGGCAGGGATTTAAAAAGGACCATAGCATGGGAGGAAAAAGCCCTCCAGAAGCAAGAAAGGATTTTCCAGCTGCTCCTGCCTTTCCTGCTCCATTCCCAAGGCGCACACCAGCCGGGCTGGCCGTCCTTCCCCCTCCCACCAGCAAAGAAACCTCCAGGTGAGGAGACACACGGCTCAGCAGAGAGCACCTTGTCAGAACTGATTCCTCCAAGCTGCCTTCTTGACTTTGCTTTATTCAGTTAGTGCCTCTGACCATTACAGCACAGTCACTGTGTCTATCCTCTTTTATCTAAACTTCTTTGCATAATGGGGAATTTAGGCACACAGGGGAAGAAAAAAGAACAACAGCAAATAATTTTTATTCTTACAGAACAATCTATTTGCGGGAGAAAAGAGATGGTAAATTGCTGCCATTTTACTGTCTTGTTTGAATAATTTTCTGTGGGAGAATTTTAAATGCCTTGTGTATCAGGAAGGGGCAGCTGCTCCGTTTTCCATGTGGGAATTATGGTACAAGGCACTGATGCAATTTGGAAGATGGACTATTGACTGTTGTGAAATGATGCTGAAAATGATGCAATCAATTTAATTCTCTAATGGCCTAAGTAAAGGAGGGGAAACTTTCTGGGCATTGTTTGACCTGCCTTATGAGAGACTGAAAATCCTGTTCTGAATAATCAGAAGATGGATCTCATTTTATACAACTTTTTTTGATTCAGTAGCTGAAGGAGGAAGAACTGAATCTCAATTTATAATTCTAGTTCATTCCACTATTACTCAAAATGAATAAAGATGACAGTTTTCATTCCAAAACCCTGAGTGCCTCAAGCCTTTAGATGACCTTCAAGAGAACAGCAAGACAGTCTGACTAGAGCCATCAAAAGATTTCTGGTTTAATTGGATCTTGTAGAAGTGTGCTCTTTATTAAATATTTTGTGGCAATGAATTGGTCTGAGGTTTTCTTTTTTAAAAAATAGATACAGAGTGAGATGGCAGTATCATAGGATGAAGGGAGGCATCACTTCAGCTCCCTGTTCTGACCAAGTCAGGGATATCTGGGATGAAAAATGACCTAAGTACATGAACCTCTGTGCATGAGTTAGAGGGCAAGTGAGAGAACACATGAATATGGGTTCAACAGAAAAATGGACTTTTGTTCTGAAAATATAAATTATGGCAATTCTACATTCACATGAAAAAAAAAAAAGGGTTCATATTGCTCCACATCAGGATTAACATGTATTTCAAAACAGGAAAACTTGACAAAATTAGAATTGCTGCCCTTTCATCAATAAAATACTGACATCAAAAAAGAGGGAAATTGTCGTATCTCCTAGATCAGTACAGTTGCTTCAGGGAGTGTGTGTTCTACAGAAATCATCATTTCTGTTACATCATCAGGTACAGTGGAAGACAAAGGTCATGGTACCACGTTTCTCTTTTTAATGAAGAATTTATTTAAACAAACAGGAACAAAAGCTAGTTTTACCTCACACCTGGTGAATTGACATTCCATGGACACAATCAAAATAGGTGTCATTTAAACAAAGCAGCCCTAAGTTCAGAGCATTGTCTGCTGCTCCTGTGCATCTGCAAGGTCCCTCCTGAACCATTCCCTGGGCCACACTTTGGGGACAGCCCTGGTACTTCTCTCTGTCTATTGTATCATGAATTATCAGTTTGTAATGTTCTTCTGCCCCTAAACACATTAACCTGAGCTGCTCTCAATCACACCAGTGTCCAGGGAGAAACGCTAATCCAAAATTTGTCTGTCAGCATTAGCTTGGTGCTGTCTCTAAAGGAGACTCGGATCCATGAGTTCTGATTTTAATTCCCAGTTCCACCACAAGTTTCCTGAGCAGGCCATTTAATTCCATTACAGCTGTCACCTGCTCCAAGCACGCTCTTACTGCTTGAACTGTGAATTACCCAGGACAGGGCCACCCAACCCTGGGTACCTGCGACAGCTGGCAGAGAGCAGGGGCAGAGCCACAGCTGGGCCCCAGGGCAGCAGTGCATTACAAACATCACAGCACCAGGCAAGGCCCTCCCAGCCAGGGCACCGCAGCTGGGCCCTTCTCCCACTGCTTCCCTGGCGCTCCCAGGCTGAGCACGCAGTGAGATGCCCTGAACAAAAAGTCAGGCTCCCAGCTTTCTGCACGAGGATGTGCAAGGAAAGCGTCCAGGACCTGATGCAAACCTTGCTGGTTCAGCCTGCCTGCCCTGTATCCCCACACATTTCCTTCATAACAAGTCTTCAGGATAAACAATGCCTGAACATTTTTGATTAAATGCCTTTCAAGTTCTTAAAGTCCCTAGCAAGTGAGTTAGTTTGGTCTGTGATATTGCATTATACAAGAATGATTGATTGAAACAAACCTTTTCCCCTCTCACTCCATAGCTATTTCCACAAGTATTTTGAATCTGGCAAGAAGTATGACATTATTGATTTGCTCTGCACTGCTTGTTCTGGAGCCTCATCTGCAAACACATTACTCTTTATTGCTTCAGTAATTTCCCTGAGTGCACAGAACTCCATTGTATTTTTTTTTAACTTAGCATGTAGTGATTCTTTAAATTTTTTATGTGCTCTGAAGCTGAATATCAGCCATTTGCAGAAATGCACTGGAAGGCAACCAGAAATTCAGATGTTTCCATAGACATGCCACTGCTCCTCTTGCTGATCTAAAGTTGCCCCCAGAGGTTTGGCTTGGTCTGGGACAGTGATAGCATTTAGGCAAGGCTTCCAGGGGCGAGGAGGACTGGGCAGAGAAGAGAAACTGATTCTGAACTCAGGGCAGAACCCATTTCTGTGCCCAGATGGCTCCTGGTCAGCAGAAGTAAAAGCAGTGTTTGATGCCTGAGCCAGGCCCTCAGCAGACCCTACAATGGGTCTCAAAGCACCTTCATTTTAACCCTTTTCCTTCCCAAAGCCCTCTGCTCACCGTGCTGAATGCACAGCTGTCTTAAATTGCACAAAGTGCACAGTCTTAAAAGCCCTGCATGATTTGAACGCCTGTTCCTTGAGAGGTGAGCTGTAAACCCACGGGACTGGGGAATCAGAGCTGGGAGAAGGAGCACCCACCAAGCCAGGCTAGGAGGCATTCATCCTAGAAACCACTTCTGTGCAGAGGAGATAAGAGACTGACACTGGGGTCAGAAACGTGCTGGGGCCTCCAAGGAAGTGCAGTCCTGCGGCCCACTCAGACTGAGGGAAGCCCCAAATACAGCGTGGTGTGACCTGGAGGAGCTTTGGTCCAGTGGTTTTGTGCGGGCCGAACCTGTCAGAAGCACCGACTGCTGCTTATTTTCTCAGGCTGCTTCCTTGTGCTTCAGCCACCTGCTGTAACCCAGCTTGCAGGCAGAGGACCAAAACAATTACAGTAAGACAGAAAACCTCCCACTCTCATTAGAGATGTGAATGAGCTGTGATCTTCACATTTAGAAGCATTTTAAAGTTTCCTGGATACTGCAACATACGGAGTTACTTAGCAGCCTGGAAAGGTCACATCTACTCTGCTTCCCACCACTGTTTACAGAGCACAGTGGGCATCAAAAACAATAGATCACGGATTTTCATGCTGTAGATTCAGGGGGAACAGAAATTAGAAAACAAGAATGTGTTTGCAAAATAACAAAACTGTGAATGGGGCAAGCAGACAGTAAACACATCCTCTGCCGTGTGAAATCACCCTTCACTGGTCTTAAGAGGAACACCGAACATTCTCCACATCTGAGGAATCAGACTCAAGCCCTGAATAATGAGCTGAGAATAAATCCATAAACTAAGATTTCATTATACACAACGTCTGCCCAGAAGCCATTTTGCACCTCAGTCTTTGCTTTATGACCAAAGAAATGAACAGCTTCACGTGAGGTGTAAGGTAGCAAGTTCATAAAACCAAAACCCCAAAGCTTCTTGTTGTCAAGCTGCTACCTTGTCTGTTTTGAGTAGCAAAGAGTGTTCCAAAATCAAGAACAGTTTTGCACCCCAAGGTACTGCAGATATGACACTTCAAAGATACATGGTCTTATAACAGATTGTGTGGTAATCTTCCCATGTAGAAGATGTATTTCTTTAGAGGGTCTGTTTAGAGGAAGGAGAACGCTATAAATTGTGCAATGCTGCAAGCACATACTGAAACTCAATATATAAAACCTCCTCACATGTTTTCCCTGTCTCGGAGCAGCTGGGTGCTGTGATGTAGCACGGCTGACTCACTCCCAGTGCCACCAACCCCAGACAGCTTTTCCTTGCAGGGCGCAGGCAGAACATCATCCCAATAACCAACCTTACTCGCTTCTAGAAGTGCTTCACTCACCATCTCCTTCCCTGCTTAAAAAATAAAATATCTCTTTTCAGGGTGGTGGAAATCATACCCAACCCCTCACAGGAGCAGCTCTCCCATGAAAGCACACAACGATGAGCTGATCACGCAGAGCCCGGACTGCCACTGCAGTGGCTCCGTTGCACCCCTTGCTGCAGGCACACTCACAGAGGTGCTGCTCAGAGGGGCAGAGCAAGGCTGCATTAAAGCACCGAGTCCTGGTTTGGTGTGAGTGAAAACTGGGCCAGCTCCATTGCAACCAGCAGAGTGCTGCCTCCACAGCACTGGAGAATCAGGCTCAAAACTAATTTTATCAAGTTTTTAAAGATGGTCTCAGTGGTTTCAAACCTGTTCCTTCAGTTGTGCATTTTTTGACCTTATTTAAGAGACTTTTCAGCAGCTCTAATCTGCACATCTGTTCAATGCAACAGCAGGGCAATTAGAAAGGCAATTTCAGAAGATACTCCTAGTGTTTAGGACTGGCAGATTCTCGCAGGTGACAGCTGTTTTGCCACGCTGCCAGGCCCACAGCAAGCTTTGTATCACACCCAGAACAGCTCCAGGAAAACTATACCCAGGCCACCAGTCTCTGTGGTGACGTGAAGACTTTGTCAATGGATAAAACATCACACAATCCTGCCAGGGCACGGGGGAGGCCGGGCTCACCTCAGCTCACCTCCAGCCCTGCAGGCTCCATGGCACCACTTCCTCCGCGCTTTCCAGACACAGAAACATCCTCCTGCCTCCAGACACGCTTGCTACATGCAGTATCCTTCCAGACACCCTTGGGAGCAGCTGAAACAGGGGGCTGAGGGGAGAGGATATTATTTTTGTCTTGTTGGTACCTGTACAGACTTAGGCTGAGCCTTTTAAGATAAGGGGGACGCGTCTGCTGATTTCAGGGAAATCGGGGCAGTTTAAAAACTGTTGAGCTTTTTTTTCTCCCTTTAAATTAACACCTACATTTCTTTTCCTGCATTTGATGCAAACCTTGCTGATAACAGCTAGATACTAATTACCATCCTGCAGGCCATCAGCCAGCGTCAGACTCGGTGGAGGAGGAAGGCACTGGCTGCACAGCTGCAGTACCTGCTGCACCACCCCACACCACAGATTGGGATGTGCTCTCCATCACAGCTCCTCTTCAGCTGTCCTTTAGTATCTGCACTGCTTCAAACCCTCTCTTCTGATTTTAACTCTTAGGGCAGTCACTGTCATTACAGTAAGTGGCTTCCTTGTCCCCATCCCTGCTTGTATTGTATTGAATAATGTACTTTAGGAACATCTTCCCAACTGGCTGGTCAAACCTCTCCTTGCTGGGTGAGCTCAGGCTTTAATATTGTATCAGAAACATGTCGAGTCCTCAGCCTGCTGGGAATAAACTAAGTTCACTGAAATATTATAAGAAGCTTTTCTCTAAGAAGTCATTGGAACAAACCACTTTCTCCATAAGTGAACAGGTGTACTTCCCATGAAATACTAAACTTTCACTGCTTCAGTATGAAAACCGTGCTTTTCTTTTTCCAAGCCAACAGGTCAGTTTGAAGGTCTAAACGAAGCTCAGATGTTGTAATGTCCTAGCACCTAATTTAATATTTACCTCTGCTGCAAATGTTGTTCACAATTATTTCAATTTTGGATTTGTGAGTCAAAGGAACTTATCTGCTCATTGTTTGCAAATTCCTCCACAGGAATGGCACTTAATTTATTTAATGAAGACTGGAATACGGAACTTAGGTGGGAATTTTGCTCCCTCTTTGTTGCCACTTTCCCAGTGGCATTCCCTGCTTCCCATCCTGAAAGGCACTAGCTGCAGACAGCTCCATGTCAGGCACATTTCTAGGGGCCTCACAACTGCCAGTCACAGAAATCTGACTTCATCTGTTGATTGTGCTGTAACAAAGGACAACTCCCTGGCTAACAGCAGCATCTCTGCAAAATACTAATCTTAACACAGTAGATTTAAAAGCTGTTTCCTGACTTAAAAATCACATATGGTTCAGAACACACACCTTTTTTGCTATTTCAAACTGCTTTTAAAATGAAGAAAGAAGATAAATTAACTGCTAGTAGGGAATTATATGGGGATCTATACAACAGAGACACAGAAAATCACTGCACAGCACTGGAGAATAATACAGCCACTCTCTCAGCCCAGCCAGTCAGCTGACTGAAATCACCATTTATCATTCCATTTGCATCATCTGAAATGAAGCAGTGTGTTAATGTGCTTTGTCAAACAAGAAATGGTGGAGATCTGTTTGGCACTTCAACAAAAAGATGGTGCCTGTGCTGATTCCTGAATTCAGTGCGTAGGGAGCGTTCAGTACTTGCCCCTGCCCTGCACCATGAAGGCAGACTGGGAATTCTCCTTTCTCTCCCTTGACAAAAACCTTCTCTGGTAGTTGTTCATTTCTCATAGAAGCTCATTACCTTTAACAAGACAGGAAAGCATCATCAGACTACAGCAAGAGGACTCCCCACCCTCTGTGCCAGTCTGTTTTCCCCACAGCCTGTTCTCCCTGGGTTGTTTGTTCCCCAGCAGAGGACAGCAAATCAAGTACGCAAGAAAAAACACAGCCCTTGGATTTTTTCTTTTCTTTGGACACTTGGATGACTTTTTGAGAGGGCTTGCTTTCACAAGCTGGGTTCATTCCCACTGCACTTGTGCTTTTATTCACAAGTACAGCAAAAGCTTCCACTCACTCTGCATTTTACCTGGCTTCATGTGTCATTTAGTTAGGACGAGGTGCCAAGAGTTACATTTTCCTTGGCTAAACACTTTATGAAGTCTGTATTTCACCTACCCAGGACACACAGATCAATCCAAAATAAAACCTCCCGCTTTTGAACGGTCTCTGTCAAGTGAACAGAGCAGGAGACCCCAAAACTGTGCTGATGTAGCAGTGGGCACGCTGACTGCAGCGTGCCCTGGGGGCTCGGAGAGCCTTCTGCTTCTGCTTGGACTTCAGATTCAGTAAGGGCAGCTGGAGCCTTGATCAAAGCTCTTTGCAGACATTCACACCAAGCGGATCCAGGAGGACGAACAGCCAGCACACAGCCAGGCTGGATGGCAGAACTTGGCCCCACAAATACAGGGAGATATTCCAGGGTGTTTCCTGTATTAATTTACTCCAGTAAATTTGCTTGATGATTTGAAGGAATTGAGATTTTTTTTTAATCTGAGGTCAAAACTGAAGAATAACAAGTTTTCTGTCAGCAGTTTATGTGTGTTTACTGACTATTTGCTGGATTTAGGCAGTGTTATACCCAGTCTGCCAACATCTGACTTTCTGTCTAGTTTTGTGAAGGAACATAAATCTGGCAAATGACTGCACATCTTTTTTTCTTGAAAAATCTAATTTTATTTTCAGCCTAGTGCTGATTCATATAATAACTGATTTTTAAAAAGCACATTTTCAGATATTTTGATCTTACAAGTGTTTTTAAATTCAAGAGCTTCATCCACATCGGAAAACCACTCAGAGAATACATACAGAAAATTAATTAGAGTTCAGTTCCTGACAGAAGCTGAGCATCTGCTGAGTACACAGATCCAGTTTCCAGTGGGAAATAAATAAATAAAAATCAAACCCTAAATTAAATCAATTTGTATTACAGGCACTCAGAAGCATTCAGAAGTGGGCATTTGTGATCTAACTTTAACATAAAGATGTGCAGAGCTAGCTGGTGTAAGCAGCTTTTTCACACCAGCCCTAGCATCAGTCCAGCATTAGCACTGAGGAGTTTGGGACTATTTCCCAGCAAGCAGGAGCTGCCTGTTAGCACTGACCTGGATCATGCCCAGTTTTGATGGACTCAGGGTATTTTATCACATACTGTGACAGATAAAAGTACGATAATTACTATTAAATGCAGCTGTTTTTACAACAGCATTTCGCTCCTTGTCAAGATGCAATTAAACCCTTGGGATAAGATTTTAGTGTAATTCTCAGTGATTTAGCTCTGGGATTCATTAGAAGTCACTTTCCTTAAAGCCTTCTGTGTTGAGTGTGAAATTTTGGCTGTTGGTCATCTCTCCTCTCTGGAGTCCATATCAGCAGATCCCTTGTAAGGTCACCTTTGTGCTTCATTCTGTGTGCTAAGGACACCCTCCCACCCAGGCCACTCATATCACTGACTCTCAATTGCACACATTCTTATCTTCCCCTCTCTAACCTCCACGGGAAAAGCATCTTATGCCTTATAAAAGGTGGTAGCACAAATCCATGCATGAATGTGAATTAGAAGATCATTTAAGGAAGCAGGTTTTTAATACACATGATTCATTCCTAAATAGACCTTTATGGTAATACATGTTTTATATATGTGGGACCTACAATAAATCCACGCAAGAATCATTGTTTGTAAAGTCCAGGTTCCCAAAGAGAACACTGTTATCCAAAGGGTGTAAACATGAGAGTTTTCATTTCAGAGGGTTATCAGACCACGAGAGCAGATGCAGTCCTTTAGGGTGATTGGCTTTGCAGGGCAGAGGAGCCTGCAGACAGGCCAGTGCTCCCGACCAAAGCACCGTGCTCACTGCGCTGTTGCAGGCTGCCAATACCAAAGTTATTGATAACTCAGAGTGGGTTATTGCTGACCTAAAAATGCCAATAAACATTTGAGACTCATTCAATATGATAGCTGAGTCTGCTTGTGGTACACTGGCAGGGCAGGTCCGGGTTTGTGTGCAGAGCTTGGAAAACATCCCCAAAGCCCTGGTCTTCAAAATTCTGTCCTGGACAGACAGGCTTTGTTAGTAACAGAGAACCAAGGTCTCAGGAGAGAGAACTAATAATAAATTATGCAGCTCTTACTGCTTCAGGATGCTACTGTTGCCCATTCACTCTTTCATTCTCTCTTTTGTCTTTAAAAGGCAAAACCTCTCACTAAGCATCCCGCTGATGACCTCTGGGCATATTTCAATGGAGGATCAGAAAACAAAACCACCCTACACCATACATACACCATCCCTAAATACACACCATCCCTACTGGATAATTTAAAAGGATGACCAGTTACAGTCTAAACCAAAATCTATCACATCACTGGAACAGGGCAGGATGGTAATTAACAGCAAACGCAGCATTATTGCAGCACTAATGCAGTGCAGTCGTGTGGGAATACTGAAATCCCTGCGATGTGAGAAGAATTTAAAATCCAGCTGATAAGGCTGTAAATAATCACTCAGTCAGGGCTGCAGGTATGAACTGTGGCGAGAAAACAGAGAGTGGCAAAACTCCATCATTCATTTCATTATAGTCTTCCCCTTCTACATCTCCCTACCTCTTCCCAGTTCAGATTTCTAACAAAATTATGGCAAAATTCATGTCCTTTTCCATCATTTTGGCTATTGTCCTCTAGCTAGAACTGTCATTAGAATGAAAATTGCTTTCTTGCTTTTTCACTGCCTTTAATAATATACAAGACTAATTATTCATTTTGCCCCAGATTAATTTGCAGCTGGAATACAATGAAGATACAGTGCACGCCATCCTGCCAGAAAGAGAGGTTAACAGCAAACAGGATGATCAGCTGACATGGCCAGGGACACGCCCACAATTCAGAGAAATTTTTATTACCCTTCCTTTTTTAATCAACCATGACTACCAATTGATGTGTAAAATGGATCCAAGGGGGTTTTTTACATTATTTTAGCTTGGATTTGGTCAGAAGAAAGAAGCTGAATCAAGTCACTGTTTGTGAAGTTTAGAAAAATCTCACCTGAGCCACAAAACGAAGATAAAGTACTGAAATGTCCGCTGAACTAGGAGATTGTTCTTTGCAAAATTAGATAACTGTAGGCTTCAATGAATTTTTAAGTGACTGAGTCGGGCCTACTTCAACACAGTTCTGCCTTTCCAACCAGCACTCCTGTACCTGCTGTTCCCCTGACTTTGGAGGTGGTTTATGGCATTCTGTAAATATTTATCTGAAAAGTTAGTACCAGCAAAAAGCACCTGGAACTCTGAAAAGTCTTCTCTTTAAAAAAAATCTGTGCAAAAAATCTCTTCCTGCTGTACACCGAATGGTCTCCGCACCCTGTTCTGTTCTGCCCAAATGAAAGCTTTCCTTTCAGAGGGTCACTGGCAGGGTGGGTGCCCTTGAAGCTGCAGAGGACGAGCAGGGTGCCCATGGGGCTGCTGTCCTGGCCCCGCTGTCCGTGTGTCTGCAGGGCCTCCGTGGCTGGCAGCCCATGGCATGCACTGGGCTCTGCTGCCAGGGGTTGGTTTCCATTGCTGCCCGACACCTCCCCACTTGTCGAGATCAGCTTCTTAGAGGTAAAAATCCTCCCTCCCACAAACTGGCAAGCTCTGTGCCAGTCGCTGTCTCTCTGTTCAGGCTGCTCCTTGCGCAGCACAGCTGAGAGCGCTTTCTCCTTTCTCCTGTCTGGGGAGCGCAGCTGACACAGGGCAGGGACCGACTCATCACAGGCACAGGAAAAGCGAGAGGAAGTGCTTTCTCCACAGGAGGCAGCAGCTGTGTTATTCACCAAGACTTAACCAACACCCTGAGAGGAGAATAACCGTAAGTCAAGGAAAAACATCTCTTTTCAGAAGCCAGGTCATGCCTGCAGAAGCGCCGCCTAAAGCAAGGTTTTGCACAGGTTGTCACAAGCAGTGAATAATGTTCTGCACACACACAGGGTTTTGTGAAATCAAGACCTGAACAACTTCAGAAATGCAGAGTGAAACATCCTCTGTGCTATTGATGTGTCGCACAATGCTGAGTACATTTTAAGGTGCTCTTATTTTCCACCAGCACTGTATGAAAATAATTCACGATTTGCAATATAAGAGAGCACAGCAGAACCATGGGTTTATTCTGAAGATTAGTGGCATTGCAGTATATTACCAAATCCATGTTCCCACCAGATCAAACATACCACACTTTAGATTGGCATTTAATACAGATATTTGTAGCCTGCAGGAATAATAAATGAAACTAATTAAGTTTAATAATTCAAGAGAACTTGGCATGCCTGATTGCTACATAAAGGCTAATTATCTTTCTCCTTTTCTTCCAAGTCTCCCCCTCCTCTCACCAAATTAATCTGGAAACTTCATTAAATATGAAAATATTAAGAAAAAAATCATGATGGTAAACCCTTTGAACACACAGAAAACACCCTGCAACAGATTTACAGCCGATGCAAGCTTGAGTAAAATCCTACAGATTCTTTAAAGAGTAATGCCTGCTTTTACAAGTAGCCAGCTTAGTCATAAAGGAGATTTATTTTCTTATATGTCCTCTCATCACAGAAACAGGACCCAAAAAATTGTCTTAGGCAGACCTTGCTAAATCCAGGTCATCAGCAGCACTTCAGCAGAGATCTCAGATGCTGCAGTCCCTCTACCAATCAGTTCACATGTGCTGGCACACAGTAACTTTTACTGAAGATTCCTTCTTTCAGCAGTGGAATGTTTAAAAGCACTAATATTTCTAGAAAATTACCGCTCTCTTCCCACATTTCCCAGACAGGGACAATCAAAACACAAGTTTAAACTAACTATTGGAAACCTTAAAGTGTCTTACACCGAGAGAAAAACAATTCGTCAGTTAAGAGAGGATGAAATTGAGAGAAGGTTTTATCAGAAGCACTGGGCTCAAGAGGGGAAGTTTATGTGAGAAGAGTTTGCCCTGGATGCCAAACACTCAGTGTGAAGCACTCCAGACCAGCAGGTTCCCACACAGAAAACAACGTGCAGGGTGTTTCATTCTAACACAGAATGTACCACCAAATTACAATGAAACCCAAACCCCAATCCCAGCTGCATCTATTAATTTTCTTCCAAAATCCACTTCTGGCCAATAGTCTTTCTCCAAGGTGAAGAGCTGAAGGAAATACTCTTTAACAGATGATTAATTTCATTCTCAGTACAGTGGAAATCTTTAGAGCCAGAGGTTGACTTAGATTACCTTGCTAACTAATAAAGAGAGCAGGTTTTTAATTAGGTTGCCTAAAGCTCATTCTCCCTTCATTATTTATGATTCTTCCTTTGCACAGGGTAATTACTATCAGCAACATATATATATATATATATATATATATATATATATCACAAAAAATCTCATATTTTTATATATACACATATATGTGTGTATACAGAGAGAACACCATGCCAGTAAGAAGCTTCCTCCCCCTGCAAAGGCATTTGTACCCAACAGTAACCTTGCAGAGAGAGTCTTGGCACAAACATTGCTTTTCCTCTTCTTCAGGTCCCTCTTCTCCTGGCACATCTGCAAGATACACCCGACAGGAGGGCTGCTGGGCAGTGGAACTATTACCACGGCGTTTCTTCTCACTGTGCACATCCGTTTGACATTCATGGTTTGACTGGAAGCTCTGCCAGGCAAGGCTGTTTCCTCTTTCAGTGCCTACCACACGGGGCCCTGAGCAGCACTGATGGATTCTCAGCAGCATCACGAAACCCACCACTTTTTGTGTGTAAAATATGTACAACATTTGCCTGATAGGACAGCACTGAACGAGGCTGGTTCCCACACCGATGTTCGAAACCACTCCAACGCTGTGTTTCACGTGTGCATAGCGTGGGGTGTGCACAGGGCTGCACAAAGGCTGTGAATTATTTACAATTTTGCCATTACTCATTTCAGAGGAGCTGCCTTTCCTCACTAGGTCCCACGTCTCCTCATTTACTGTGACAGCCAGGGAGGCTGTGCTAAGCCAGCAAACATCAGCCCCAGCCTGGGCCAGGCTCGCACCTCACCCGGGGCTGGGAGTGCAGCAGCTCTGGGGGAAACTGTGACACGCCAGAGAGGCACCAGGGCCAAGCAGCTCCTCCTGAACGTCGAGCTGGCATTATTTGAACTGTTTTCAGGCAGAGATGGGTACTGAAAACAGGCAAGAAGAATGAAAGCTACATGCCACTAAAATTTACTTCCCAGGCTGAAAGGACTGTTTGCCAAATCTTCAGCTGTTGCAACCACCGCTTATCCCAACACCTGCAAAGGGCCCACACTTCCCACAATACTCAGTTTGTGAGAGTCTTTGGGACAGGCTTTCCTGGCTCCTGTATTTCACCTGTGCAGGTTTCTTTCTTTTCCTCAGCTGTGCCCAGAGAGATCATTTGAGGCCAATAATTACACACCCACAGCACATCCTCCTGCTATTGTATACTATGCTTTCTCAAAGTTTAATAAGCCTCTGAAAAAAATGAGCATTCCCGCTCAGTTGCATTGGGGTGTAATAAAGTTGTTTGTTTTTCTCCCCAAGGGTTGAATTAATTCACTCTAGCACCCTGCCTATGCACATATACTGCCACCATTATTTGGGCACAGGGAAAAGGAAGTTTGTGGCATTGTTCATTTGCATTGTAGCAGTCCTAAAAACCCTGTCACTGACCAAGCAATGCCTTTGGATCCTAACAGACCAGGAAGAGCAACTCCAGTCAATGAGCTCATAACCCAATTTAACAGGGAAATTTTTATTGCTTTTCTATCTCTGGCTTGTAAAAAAAAAAAAGCTTATTAGGCTCAAGGGATGACTTTTCTCCATGTACTTTGCAGGCACAAATCAGAAAACCTGATGCCAGTCCATTGAAAAAGAAAGACCACCAGCACCACAATTAAAAAAACAAAAAGAAAATAAAATAAATGAAAAAGAGATACAAAACCGTAATTGCTTTTTGCTGTAAAGCACATGAAAGGGGTAGTAGGAGGCACCCAGAGTAACTTATAAACACATGGTGCAGCAGCTTCCCGGCAGAAAGGCAGGGCTCAGTCTCCTGCTCAGACTCACTGGCAGGCAAGGTCCTGCTGCAGGAGGAAGGACCAGGGGCCATTTCTCTGCACCACGAATGCAGAGAGCAGCTCAGGATAGTCAACCCCACAACACAGGCACAGCTACAGGGAAAAATACACTTAGTGGCTTTTCTTTTTCCCTACAGCCCATGCCCAAGGACCCACACAGCATCCTCCTGGCTCTGGCTATCTCCAGCTGTAGGAAAGACCTCTGGGGCCACAGGAATATATGAGTCCAGATCTGTGCTCTTTTGTTCAGATCAGCATATTTCAGCTAGCTGTCAATAAAACTGGACAACAGAGAGGTCAGGCTGAGATGGCCAGAGACAGGACAGACTCACTGTCTGCAGGAAATGCAGGGAATTGCTGCAGGTCTCCCTGGTTCACTCAGGAGGGCTTTTCCCCCGTTGGGTTTGTAGGATTTAAATAACCTAACTCCCGGATGATTCCTGTTCACTTGTTACTTGTCTCTGATATAAAGTTTCCCTGCTTGAAGTGGGTCAGATCTTCATGCGAAGATTTTCTATTTCTACGGGGAATTACTCAGCAGAAGTTTGGATTATCAACAGAATTCTGGTATGCTCAGACTTTCCCTTGCTGATTCCACAATAAGAAGAGCCCTTGCCCTTCTTTTGGCAGCTTTGTTCACTTGGCTAGTGGATCCTCAACCATTGGAATTTTGCATTCCTAGAAGCCTGATATTCAAGTCCTCAAAATACATCATCTCCCCGGAAAAACAGAATGTATTGGTGAGACAGCACCACGAGCCTTCTCTGCTTGAGCCTGATATTCTAAAGCATCAGTTCCTGTCACACCTGCCCACAGCCAGCACTGCAGGCACGCTTCAGAGGGACAGACGTGCAAACAGCTCACAGCTAAGCTGTGAGAATTCCTGTTCCATTTTGCTCATGACCAGCGAGCCCTTCCTTCCTCCCTGAGCAGAGAGAAGGGGCACAGAAATTCGCCCAGGCACACACACACGGCTTTCGAGCAGGGAGGACGTGCTGGCACCGCTGAACTCGGGGGACACCCAGCGCACAGAATGCTGCCGCCTCCCGTGCGTTCAGCCCTGCGCCTGCAGTGCTCCTGGCAATGCCTGTAATTGCCCATAGTTGATTTACATGTCGCATTTTAAGCATTAGAGAGGAGCGTGAAGTTGCCTGAAGGTCTGAATCCCTGTGAAAACACTGTCCATCATGTTAGGGGAGGCAGATGAAACAGCTCCCCGACAATGGAACGGCAGGAAGGAAGTTCCCTCCAGTACTTCTGCAGCATCCATTCCATACATCAGTGACTAATCTGGACTACTGTATCTTCACTTAGGCCCATATGGTTGCACTGTGAAGAAGAATTATGCCATGGTGTTTGTACATGGGCCTGTTCCATGCTTATTGCAGAAATAAGTGCCTTTTAAATTCATACATATTGGTGAATTCAGCTTAGGCAGGAGGAATACTGATAGGCAGCCAACAACAGGACAGATTCCAGTAGCGTTATTGATAAGGGTTTGATAGTCTGTTACCTCAGTGGGGCCACTGGGTGAAGTGTGCACTGCTTGGTACAAGTAAGACCACCCAGAACCTAACCCTGGATTAGTGACTTACCCAGGAAGTTTCATGAAGCAGCATTCTTTAAAATCTCAGAGGTACATTCAAAAGCAAATCCATATGCAGAGTTATAGGTCTGATCCTGCTGGACACTGTCATAAAGGTCTCACCCCCTGTTCTGGATATATCCTTTGTAATATCTGGTTAACTTCAAACACATGCTGAAGAAACCAGTGAGAAATAAATGCCACCCTTTGAACAGATGCTTCTGTCCAGCAAGTCTGTTGGATCAGAGGTTTAATATTTACCAAAATGCATGTTATTACTTATCAACTCACCAGGAAAAAAATTAATTAATTCAATATCTCCCCATGCAAATTTTAATCACTTTTTCAATGTCAAACCTTTAATTAGGCAGTTCCTAGGAAGCAGTGTAACCAGGCCATTAGCAGTGCAGCCATAGAACAAAACTCTATTAGGAAAATGACACTTTCACTTCAGCAGACTCAGACATACACCAATGTAGTCAATCAGATTCTAAGTGAAAACAAGAAAATACTGCAGCAGAGTTCTGAATGCCATCAGCTGCTCATCAGAACTGTAATTTGTCCATATATGATACAGTAAAACTGCACAGAAATGCCAAAGAGAAAGTCTAAGTTGTCTAAAAAGAAAATGTGACACTACGTCATTTTTGCTGCTGTTATGAAATTTCTGTCAGAAGCAGCACCTCCCTCATTTGCATCCACCTCAGAGAAACAGACATTTCCTCCTTCTGTTTAGGAGAGCACTGGGACAACTCGTGGGACAATGAACGTGCGGTGCTGAAACACTGAACGAGCACCTGAACCACGAGAGCAATCGCCTGCATTAATTACAGGGCTGACAGACAAGGAACTGGGCTCCTCCAAAACACACTCGTTTGTAGAACCTAACAAAAAGTCTAACCACATTAGAAAAAATGCTGTCCTCTTGGGTACTGGGAACTACAACCCTCTTACTTCTTTCTTCAGCCACATTTGTGCATTTGCCAGGGTTTGAGGTGTATTACAGAAAATTGAAGCAGAATACACCCTCACAAGGGCGGGGCAAAGCAAGAAAGACAAGCAAGGAGAACAGGGAGGAAGAGAAAAAAATACCATTATATTCAAGTTATAAAAGGCTGAACAGAAAATAGATTTTAAACAGTAAGTGGAAAAAGCAAGAAAGCTATAGCTAGAGATTAAAAGAGTACACTGGCTAGACCTTGATGACTTGAAGAGAGTTGCTTTGAAGGGCTTGAATTGAAACAAAAGCTCCTCCATTTGTATTAGTAATGGAACAATAATCAAGCCTCTGGGCAAAATATGAGAGCAAGGCACATCAGAGCTTTATGCTCAATCTTAGAAGTGAAATGTTTTTATCTGAGGAGGTTATTGTAAACAGTTTTATTTTAGGAGCTGCCCTTTGAGAAGCTACTACACAAAAATGCACACAGAAGAAAGCAAGATGCTTTTCTCTATTTGAACTTTGCCTTAACAGAAAAAATGCTGTTTGCTATTTATAAAAATATCTGAGAGCTGGCAGCTCTTAAAGCATGTCCCCATACTTAAATGCTTTTATAGTTTCAAAAATCTCATATAATCAAGTGATGCTCATATGAAACTTATGAAGAGCTGCTGAGTCTCTTACTGTAAAGCTGTAAGTACAGACCATGAGAGCTCATCTTTGCTTTATGCATTCAGAAATATGGATGAGTTCAATTCCAATTTTAACATGGCCAAAGCAGTCTATGAACCTCTCATGCACCAGAAGAAAAAGTCTCCATGAATCTTCCATCTCTTCAACAAGCAATAAAATGCATCTTAGTCGTTAATACTGACCATTTAAAATGGCAATGTGGACATTGCCAAGTGACAGAAGTGCAGAGACATTGGACAACAGAGTGCAGTGAACTTTATGGGAGATGGTGACTGTCATTTTTAGGAGCGTTAAATTTCACAAGCATCAGAGCTCTGCTGTGACTCTGGGTCTGGTACAAGGAACCAGCTCCTGCTAAGGATGGCAACACAGAACAGCTACCCAAGTTCATCTCAGCTGTTTATGTGACTCCAGTGTAGAAGCTGCTTTCACACAGCTCTGATCTTCAAAAATCAACCCAAAGCTAAAACACCGGTAGGAGATAAACTCTCTTCATGCAATGATCATTTTCAACTCAGAAAACAGATCTCTGGAGTCCCACTCCCCTCTACTTCCCACATCTGATAGCAAGTCCCCTAATGTGACACTGGGCTCTGTAACACGGGCTGAGGCACAGGCCTGGGGACACACCTCCTCTAAAGCATCACCTGCAATGTTTTCCCTCTTCAGCAGGTTATTTGACCAAGCTGAGTTGTATGACAGCAGAAATACTGTTCATGGATCCCCTTCCCCCCCTCCGCCCCCCAGTATTTAATAATTGATTCATTATTTCTACCATGTAGACCTCCAAAAATGCCCAGACAGGCAGGCAACGCCTCCAGCCTGCCACAGAAAGGCAGAGATAACATTTCAGCTATTCTTGAATATGAGCAGCAAAAAAATAGCCTATGGTGCAGGTCTGTAGCTTTTATGTAGTCTATATTAGGAATTAGTGATCCAAGGGATCTAAATGAATTTGGTGGCAATGCTCCTGAGAATCACTGATTTTTTTTTTTAATTTTTTTCTTTAAAAAGTACAAAGAGTGTCTTTCCAGAAGCTCTTTTCTTGTTGATGGTGAGGTGTTGTGTGCCCTTGGCTTCTTGTGATCAGTGGGACATTCAGCAGCAAGCACTCCTTGAGCTTCATCGATATTTTCAAGGGTAGGAGAGAACTTCACTGCTTTCGAGTACCACTCAGACAAAGATGAAAAGCTTGTGAGGGTGCCAATTATATAACCTGGCTGAGCCCTCTTGCCAGCGAAGAGCTTTGCAGGATGCATTCTGGCTTCACAAGATGGAAATTCAGCTTTTATTCAAGTAGTTTGATTTGGTGGCTCCACTGTTTAATCCATGTAGCCACTGTGATCAGTGAGAAGCAGTGACTGAAAGGGAGGCAGCTCAAATTAATTCCACCAGGATTTCACAGTGTTTACTATCATGGATCCCCCTGGCAGCACGCCAGCGGGACAAGAACTCCAGACAACAGTTGATGTGCTCTGCACTGGAGACAACACATCCTTGCACGACGTGACAGAGCCTTCAGCTGAGATGCTGGATGAGCCCCAAGGAGGCTCCCACAGCGCAGTGGGCAGATCTGGCCTGGAAGCTGCAGAGCCACGTTAGTGCTGAATGAAATCCAGATCGGTAAAACCTGTCTCCTGGCTTATTGCTGTGGGCAGGGTACCAAGCCACGCACAGCCAATGCTGTTTTCCAGTCCCAGCTGGCCTGTGTGCAGCTCACTGTCACCCAGAGACAGCCTTTCTCCTCTCCCCAGCCTGTGCATAGGTGGACTTTAATTATTAAAGTGCCTTGGATTGCCAGGCCTCTGGGACAGGGACAGTCCTTTTCTCACAGGTCTGGGTGATACCTTCCATCCTGTGTCTAACACAAATGCACAAGTGCTCCTGCAGTCGGGTAACAGCAGCTCTTCCTCGTGTGGCAGGAGGCCTGAGCAGTAAAACTGCTGCTCTGATAGACACTGAGAGAAAAAATATCATCAAAATGTGTGATGGGAAGGAAGGAAAAGCAATGCAGAGCTTATTAGCCAAGCTGCACACAAGCTTAAAAAATGTATCAGCCTAGACCTGGAAATTTATGTTCAAAGCCACGAATTCAGAGTTAATTTATTATGCAGTAGATTTCCAGCTCCACTGAGCTAATGGGATTTGTTATTCTGTTAAATGGGCTTTTCCCTCAGAGCACCTTGTTTCATTAGACCATTTAACAAAGGTTTGGGAGAATGAGGTGTGTAAACACAGCACAGCCATGCCAGCTGCCTCTTTGTTTTGCACACTAAAGTGCTAATTCCTCTTACAGACTATGGGTGCACATGAACTGCACTCTATGCAGGAGGCAGGGGGATTTCTCTTTACTGAAAGCTAAAGAGAAAGCGCAGAAAATTTCCCAGATTTCTTGAGAGAAGGCTTTTTCTTGTTAATGGTCTCCGGTGTGTTTAGAGTTAAAAATTGGAGCTATCTTCCCTGCACTATCAGTGCTGATGATGGGTTCTCCAGGAGCCAACTAGCACTTTGTGAAAGGGCAGATGAAAACAGAACTGTCTATGATTAATTACACTTTAATTAATAGCAGGACTAAGTAGACCAGACAAAATAAAGCCCCCGAGAGTCTCTGTTTCCTGTAAAGTATCGACACAGAAAAGAAATACAAGGAAGGGGAAAGATCAATCTCTGTTTCATGGAAGTGAAACCAAGTCATGGAAGAAGCACATGAGCCTGGCAACAACCCCAGGAGAGAGCCTGGGCCCTGCTTGTTCATTCAGCACCCAAATGAGACTCCTTTTCCAATGCTCCTCACAGCATCCTACTCCAGTGTGCCCAAACTACATGCTGTTCTTCTCAATATCCGTACCTCTGGTGAGAAAAGAAATGCTTTCACTGCAGGGATAATCGGAACATTAATTTTCTATCAACTTTTAAGTTTTTAAAACGAGAGCTCTTTGCCATTCTGATCAGCGAGCTGAGAGCAAATGCTGCAACCCTTAGTAAAGCAATGGCTCCATTAAGGAGACATTCTGCACCTTGTCAGGATGCAATCTTACACTGCACAACTGACTGACCTCCATATGCCCACTGTTTACAATCATCCCATTTTCAGTTATAATATTTTGATTTTTCTCAAGGAAAACTTAAAAGCAATTTCAGCAGCTATTAGGCATTGTCAATGAAACTCCATTTATGATGAAAAGAATAAACCTGAAAAAACTGTCAGGAAAACCAGGAAAGTCAATGTCTGCATTCCTGACAGCAGCAGGAATAACAAATCTATTGTTAAACGGCATGAGTTTTCCCCAGACATCCATTTTGTAACTCGTATAGAATACAAATCTTGCTGAAAATAAAATTAATGTACAGAACAAGGACTGAAAAAATTAATAAAAGCTGTGGGACTTGAAATGGTTTCTTTCTCTGTCGCTTTCATTTGTGTGTGTATTCATGACTGTGTGTAAATCTAAATACATTCCCAAGCCTGGGGGCAATGTTGATTCAGAAACACAGAATAAAAATTAAAGAACCAACGGCCTGTTGAAATAAACGGCAAAACTCCCTTGACTCCAGCAGAGACAGAATTTTGCTGCAGATATTTGGGCCAAAGTTACCCACGGCCAGGAGGCAGTAAATTTGACCTTTGAAAACCAGCAAACAGGAGAAGGAAAATGGCCTTTGGATTGACCACTCGTTCAGTAAAATCTTCCTGAAAATGTAACAGAAAGGGCTCAAAACTTGCTTCCCTACCCTCTCCTCGTTTAAATCTGGGGATGCTTCTTTCTCCACCAGCTTAGGGGTGGTGTGAGCTCGTTAAATAGTCGTGCTGGTCTGGAGCTGGGTGGGGTAATTACACCTCCAACGTCATGTGAGATAGGGCAGATCAGAATTTACTTTCAAGACCTCTCAGATGACTTCACAGTTCCTTTGTGTTAGGAGTGTGCAACAGAGGGGCAGAGTGCAGAGAAACTCGTGGTATGTCCCCCCATGGCACCACAAGCCTGGCTACCCCGAAGCTTTTCACCTTCTCACACTTACCCTGCAGCTGCTGTGCTCAGACAGAGAGAAGAACCACAGTCCCTCACTTCCAGATGAAGGCACTGAAAGAAAGAGAGACCGTAGCTCAACATCCTTCATGTATTTGCACTGATTTCAGAGGCTGGTCACAGAGAACCCAGGCTGGAAGGTGGCCTCGGAGGTGCCAGTCACGCTCCGGGTGTGGGAGGCTGGCAGGCTGCCGGGGCACAGCCATTCTCCTGAACCTGGGCACAGGTTCCTCCAGGGGATAGCGAGGATGGTGATGGGAGGTGACCCAGGGGATGGGAGGTGACCAGCTCCCCACAGCCCCTGCGCAGGGCTCTTGCACACCCAGAGGTTTGGCACCCAGTGCTGGGGGTCCCGTGGTCCCGGCCCAGCTTGCCCCTGGCACCCAGCCCCCGTGGCACAGCAAAAGCTGCTCCCTCTCCCTGGCATCAGGGAAAATGAGGTGAAGCAGGCCAGACACTGGCTTGTTACAGGAGGCTGCCTCACCTCACAAAGGAACCTTCCTTCTGCTGGCATGAGCCCAGCTCTGCTCTCCCCTCGTTACTGTCGAGCAGCAGCCACCAGACAGGTAGGATTTAACAATGCCATTATGATAACAACAACAGTCTTCAGGCAAAGTGGAAGCCCTGGCAGAACAAAGCCCAGCTAAAGGTGGAATAATGCATGCCTGGGACAACCCCTGCTGCTCTAATTTTTCTTATGTATTTATGTTTAATTAGCTAGTGATTCAGAATGTCTCTGGGAGTAAATCCCTCCTGGATGAATCCCAAGGTCACTTCCTTAGCCGCAGGATGGAGAAATGCACTGAAGCCTGGCCAGCTGATAATCTTTTGCTTGCTTATACCAATTGAATCCTTTTTTCTCTTGGATGAACTTATCTGGGAGCTAGCTAGGCTGTAGGCCCCTGTTAAATAATGATGATTATGTTCTTTTTGCTCACTGTCGACAAAGAATTATAGCCCCTCATTTAGAGCTCATTTCAAAACCATAAGATTCTGTAATTGAAAGTGGCTGAAGCTAATTTGATAACCCAGTTCTGAACACAGCCGAGTAACTACTTTCCCTTTGTCCTTTCAACAGTAATGGCCTTGTCAGGAAAGTCTTCTGTGCTACTTTAAAGAGAGCAATTATGACAAAGGTTAAAAACTATTGTCCTGTGACAGTGTGCAATTTCAACATTGCCTTCAGGCTCCCAGCAAGGCCGGGGCATGGCACGAGGGTCAAACTCCCTCTGGCCACAGCTGCCCTCCCAAACACCCACCCAGTGCTCACCTCTTGGGCGACCGACCCTGCTGCACTCCCCAGGACACACAGCTCCCTCCAGGAGAGCGCCTGGCTGCTCCTCTGGTGCCGTGGGTGTTTGCTGGGCTCTCCCAGGGCAGGAGGGGGACACGGGTGTTTGCTGGGCTCTCCCAGGGCAGGAGGGGGACACGGGTGTTTGCTGGGCTCTCCCAGGGCAGGAGGGGGACACGGGTGTTTGCTGGGCTCTCCCAGGGCCGGAGGGGGAAGAGTGTCTCAGTGTCCATGTCTTGCCTGGCAGCTCCCTTACACACACTGGGCCACCCACCCTTGTGATTAAAACCCCACGCTAGGACACCCCGAAGGCTGCTTCTCCCTCACAGCAGCCACTGCTGACTGCCCTGGCGGTGCAGGAGAACGTGAATCCTCCTCGGTGCCCGAGAGGCGGCTGAGCTCCTAGAGCACAGACAGGCAGGAGAGGACCTGGCCCAGGGCACAGCCCCGTGAGGGCGAGCAGGACCCCCCGGCCCCCAGCGAGGGCAAAGCAGCCTCATGCAACACAAGAGAGACAATAAAGCCTAAAAGGAACGCCCACCTGGTGCTGTGCCTGCTGTCCCTCAGGCTGCCCGGCTCCTGTGGCTAACCCTGCCCCCGGAACACGTTCACTGGCCCAGCAGCAGCGCAGGAAGCCCTTTGTGCCCTCAGGTCCTGCTGCTCACACCGGCACCTGGGCACTCAGTGACTGCAGGAGAGGAGAGCAGCTTTCCTTGGGCCTCCTTTCCAGTGAGCTTGGAGGGGAACTCACCAACTGCAAGATGAATGTTTCTGATACCTTAGTAAATTTTCCTTATGTGTTTCAGATTCTGGGCCTTTCCCAAGGTTGAGTGGAGGAAATGTAAATAGCATGGCAAACGTTTCTCTAGCCACAGCCTGGAGCTGTGCTCAGAACTGCTCTGGCTGTTGTAGTAATTAGCATAAGCAAATTGCTAAATTGTGTGCTGTGATAAAATGATGGATTACAGCATGGAAGAAATCATTAACTCATTGATTAGCAGCACATGCCTTCAAAACCACTGTCTAAGCAAATTCTGAGGATGGTGGCAGCTTCGTAAATGTTACAACCGCTGACTCCCCTAAGCAAGAATCGGGAAATACTAATATATAAATCACCAAAATTAAATTTTAACTATTGAAATTGGTTCTCAAATGGTTTCTAATATTTATTGTAGCTGTTCACGTGGGGCTCCTGTTGTGTGTCTCACTGTACTCACAGGGAGAAGGCTGTGGTGGTGTCTGCAGGAGGCAGGGTCTGACACTCTAGGAGCTGCCTCCACGTCTCCTGCTGCCTGTTCCCCTCCTTTGGTATCTTTGCTGCACAGGTTTTAAGCATCCCAGAGCAATGGATGGTGTAATGGTGTGGACATACCATGCAATGCACACCTTCTGGCATAGGGAAAGGAGCATTTAGATAGCTGCAACATGCACAGTACCTTTTTTTTTTTTAATTGTTTTGCTTTGAATCTGGTGGGACTTTGGGGGTTTTTTTGTTGCTGATGTTTTGCTTTTTTATGAAAGGAAATGCTTTCCTGCCCTTACGTGTTGAGAGGACCTCCTGCTCAAAGTCTGTGTGGTTCACTGGCAGCATCTGTTTCTAGGTGTTCCCTCCTGGTGGTTTTAGTAATAAAAGCAGCCTGTTACTGCCACATCTAATGGCAGTAGGCTTCACTTCTCATTCAGCACGAGTGCTCAGCAGTTTATAAAATTACTCATTTAAATGGGCTTCCTTTTATTAGGATTAGCAGGCCAATCCCATCCCTGCTGCCCACACCTCTCCCCATCTTGTTTTAAGCAGGATGAGACACTCATATTGAATGTTAGGACATCACTGTAACAGAAATGTGTGTGTCAAGAGCTGCTGTGAAGGTGGGGTACAGGAGCCCTCTCCACAGCTCTGTGTCAGCACAGATGCCATTCCTAATCCCAGAGGATCCCCAAATTCATTACCAGTGGAACAGAGAATCAGCAGCAGGCTGTGATTTCACCTGCTGCCTTGGGTGCTGCCACAGCAGACAGGAGCGTACCCACAGGCCTTGCTGTGCTGCTCACTGCTGGTTTAAGCACCCGCGGATGGTGGGAGGGTAAACCCAGGGGCAGGGACAACAAAACATCCGTCTGGGCTGGAGAAATGCTCAGATGGGTCCCTCCCCACCTCGAACCACACTCAGCTCCCTTGAGCAGTGTGATTCAGGGAACAGCCCCACCTGAAAAAGGCCAGGTTACCCCGGCTCGGAGCTGGGGAGGTTCCCTTTTGCTCCCACACTTCTCTCTGCCTGTGTCTGCCGGCATTTCCAGCACTTCCCTCCAGCCAGCTCATGCACCTGCCTCTGCTTTATTTCTGACATCATTCCACCTTTGAAAAGGTGCTGGTCTCCCCCATCAGCTGTTAGCCCCCAGCAGGGCTGAAGGTTTAGCTATTCTGATCGTTTTACAGATCCCACAGCCAGGTCATTCCATCTTTTCCTGGGTCCTCCAGTGGACTGGAAAGGAAGAAGAGAAAGAGACCTGAAAACCATTTGCATCTGTTTTGCCAGAGGTGAATATCAGGGTTTCCCTTTGTTTCACTGTCAGATTAAATCATGGACATGGAAACTGGTGACCAGTGATTTCAGGGTCTGCATCTGTAAATGAAAGAGAGTTTCAGTAAGAGGGTAATTTATTTCACTTAATTAAACCTACTGATTTGTGGAATGAATCCATTCAATAAAATGCCCTTTTAATAAGTAAAAGAATACCTTTCAGAATTGAAAGATTTGCAGTTGTGATCTTCAGTTCCCACTTCAGTTCTGCTGCAAGCCAGTTCTTGGAAATGAGAGACAAAGAATTCCTCTCCATGGAGAGTCCACTCTCTGAGTCTCTGGTGGCATACTTATCTGCTCGCTCTCTCTCTCCCAAAATCTAGCATCTCATTGGAATTCTTTTTTTTTTAAACTAATTAGGCAATTTTATACATAGTTCCAGGAGTACCTCTTAGGACAGCATTCATTTTAATAGCATCTTAAAAATGACAAATTCAAGATATGCCACTAACAGCGAATATATGTAGTTAATGGATTTTCTTCATGCTGCTCTTGCCTGACACCACATTTGTCATAGCAGAGGTCCTGCTTTGGCACCATTCTCATCCATTCTTCATCCACTGATTTTTCTATCACAACACATCTTTCACTAGCAGTGTAATTTCTGCATTACCATACAGGCAATGTCACACACTGAACAAACTCTTCATAAACATTTACATCAGCAGCTGCCTGTCGGACAGCAAACGTTCTTTTCTGGAGGAGTCTGCAGTTTCAGCTATTATTATGGTGAATCATCTCCCAGAAACAGTCTCAGAGATATCCCTCACAGATTTAAGCGTTGCTGCCTTCCACGAGCAGCCCTCACCCCAGCAGCGGTGGGAGACTGTCCCGCTCTGTCAGCCGTGAGGAATGTGCAGGCTGCAGGCGGTGCTGAGGGGTGACACAGCAGCCAGCCCCTGCCCTAGACAGCCCCCATCAGACCAGCCTGGCTGGCCATCTCATAGCACAACTCCCTGTTTTCCTATTTTTAGTAGAATCTTCCCCTTTTTTGCATTTCTTCAGGGGGTCTGGACCGCTTGCCATTGTTTGTGGCAGTTTGCAGGAAAAGTGCTGGTTTGCAGTGACACAAAGCAGCACAGTACTACTGAAATTTGTCCTCCACCCTGTTTTTGCTAGGAAAGCTGGTTTGTAAGAGCAGGGTTGTGGGTACTTACTCAGTTGGGGTTTGCACCTAAAAGCTGTGCAAGAGCAGAAACAAAGCTTGGTGCCATTAGTCCCAGAATAATGCAGACATTAAAAATCGGAAACCCAGGAAGAACAGTTTCACTTTCCAGACATGTTTGAGTGATTTAATTGGAATACTTACAACAGATCTTCAGTACTTCACGCTGGAGGCAGCCAGGAGCAGCACAGGACTGGAGAACCAAAACTGCTTGCTGTGCTCTCCAGCACCCTGCAGCTGTTTGGTTATCCACAAAACCACACCACTCACGCTCCTTCTAGAGCCATCTCGAATTTGGTCAGCTGAAGAAATGAAAACAAAATCGCTGCTAAGTCTTTACAGCACAAAGCCATGGCTTGAGTGTTTGACTTTGGGCTGTATCTCGCTGGAGCCTGGCAATAAAGTCTGCAGCTGGAGACCCAGTGCTATCCAGCTGGGGCAAGGAGTAGGGATGCACAGGAATGGAGGCTGCAAAAGGGCTCCTGTTTCCTCCCTGCTGCTAAAGTGCAAGGGGACAGCGAAGAGGGGAAGAAAAGCTGATTTGTCAGGTCTGGAAACTGCTCTTCAGGAGTGTCAGCTGAGGCAAGTTGTCCTAGAAATCCTTGGAGAAAACAGAGCGGAGGAGTTTTATGTACGGAAAGAAAACACCTGTGTAGGTTCAGTGAGATGAGAAGAGGAAGAAAACAGCTGAGCTGGCTGCAGGAATGGGAGGGGTGCCAAGCAGCAAGGCTTGCCCTGCTGGGCAGGCTTCCCTGCCCGCTCTGCTTCCACCCTTCCACCCTCTGCTCTGCCTCCACCCTTCCCGGCCACCACCTGACAGCAGCTACCAGGAACCGGCCGGTGCCTGCAGCAAACAGGAGTTCAGGACACAGCATCCTCCTTAGGAAAAACGCTGTAAAGCTGTGGTGTGTTAAACATTAGAGTTGATGAAATCCTCATTCCATTGAAGGCAATGCCAAAACTACCTCTGATTTCAATGGAGCAGGTGTTTTTCCCATCCCACTGCCTCTCTGATCAGATCTCTCTTCCCTTTGTCACCCATTCTATTTTTCTGAAGCCCTTTCAAACATTTTCAGAGGAAATTAACTGATTTCATCTCTCCTAGTTTTAACATTTCTGTGATATAATTGTATTCTTTGTCCTAAAAGGGAACTCTTGACAGTATACTTTTCGAGTTTTCCATCTTGCAGAGTTCATTTCTGTAGGAATCAATAAAGGTCACGCTATTTAAAAATGCACAGCCTGAGCAGAGTGCAGAAGAGACCACAGAGCTGCTCAGTGTTGCCACAGCAATGCATGTATTTCTTTTTCAGCAGCAGATGGTAGGGCTGACATCTGCAAAAGCAAAGGGCACAGCTGGGTTACATCTCAGGTTATGGAAAGCAACAACATCTACTATGTGTCACCTGTTTTAACTGCATAATTCATTTTTCTCTGAGAACAAAGAGCTTCCCCTATGCATAGAAAATGATTCTGTGTTTCCTTTTTAAAGTGATGCCTTGTACCCCAGTGAGAATAAAAAAACAAGGGCCTATAGTAGTAATATGACATTCATAACAAAAAGCAAAGCTACCAGCCTCCAAGGCATTTTCTGCATTCTGGAATTAAAACCATTTTCATGACAGATGTTAACCTAAGAGCAATAATCAGTATTTTAACAAAAAAGGAAGGCCATTTCCTGTGGGGTTGTGTGTGTTTCAGCACTGCACTATTTTTTAAAGCAGTGGTGGTGCTTACATTGAGGATGTCAGCTGACGTGGTCTTGGCGTGGCTGGAGCACCGCAGGGGCAGTGAGAGCTGGGCAAAAGGGGCGCCCACCCAAGTGACACCAGGAACGTCCCAGCCCTACTCCTCCTCCCCAGCTGACTGCAGTCTTTCAACCCGAATGGAGAGGAAAACAGCTCTTGGTCCTGGGGAAGGAGTCAGCAAGCAAGCCCAAAGAAAGCACACAGCAAGACACTGGTGGATTTTAGACCACACTAATTGTATCTTTCTGGCTTTACTGTCCTGCGCTGCTGAAAAGAGCTTTTTGTAACTCTGTTGTGATTCAGGCTGTGCCAAGTGCTTCCCAGTCTGGATTCCACCCCAGGTATTGTACTTCTGTGCATTACTCAAACGTACTGACCCAACCAATGCAGATCATCACAGGCAAGGCACATCTGCAGAGGAGGACGTTCCTGAGTGCAGAGCGAGCAGCTGATGCTGTCAGACGCTCTCATCTCAGCTGGGTGTGCTCAGAGCAGCTGAGAGTGCAGTTTGGTGTTTCCCTGGAAGCAGGCAGAGGGCACGCACTCCCAGAGGAGGAGATGGCATGACTGCAAGAGCACCCCAAAGTTCAGCCCCACCCCCTTATTTGTCCTGTGTTAAAGATACTCTGTGTGCTTTCTGTCAGGGACTTTTCTGCATGCTGGTGATAATGTTGCCTTGTTCAGAGGGGTCAGCAAGAACAGTACAGAGAATTTTCCAATTAAATGGTTGGAATTACCGAGCTGAGTCCTTTTATTTAAAAAATAAAAAAAAGTTGCTTAACATTCCAGCAAAACAAGATCTCTTTGGCTTGATTCAGGCTTGCATCTGAAAGCAAAAAGGGCAGAAGTGCCAAAGGCATCGTGTCCTTGGAGTGGGAAATAAACCCAAAAGTGAGGCTACGCCTTCTGTAACTACCTCCAGATTTTAACTCCTGATGTCAGAGCTCAGCACTGAGGTGCTCATACCTCAGGCATTTTTGGTTTTTTCATCTGATGTGTGCACAGTCTCAGTGGTTCAGCATTTCACAGCTTCATGGGGAACTGCAGGGCTGTGCACAGCTTTCGAGAGGGTCCAGAAAACCCTACAAAATAGCAGTGAGGTTAGACACAAACGGTGAGATATAAAACCTCACAGTCCAATCGCTATCTTGTTATTATTTGTACATAGCTAGTATCAATAACTATCAAGAGGGTAACGCTGTCCCATCAGACAATAGGTCTCTACCCCCTAAACCTGAGAGGCAGTTGATTCCCAGCTCAGAGAGGCCACTGCTGATTAGGAGAAAAGACAATGAACCACAGAACAGGATTTTCACGCATTACTCAGGCTTGGGGATGTCCATGGCCTCTAGAAATTGGGAAAGATCTCCCCAGTCTTACTTGTCAAAGCAAAACCTCAGCAACTACAGCTTTGAAACCTGGGCTAGGGCACCCTTCAAGCAGAAATCAAGCGACTGGCCTGTAATCTCAAAACAAATTTGGATCTTTATTAAAAAAAAACATTTTAATACCATTGGGAGCATCTAAAAGCTGAAAGAGCAATATATGTCTTTTAGTGTCCCAGTGACTTTGGGGCCAGCCCTGTCCCCAGCAGGAAGCAGCACTCCAGGACTGCATCCTGTGCAGCCACTGACTGAAATCCTGAATTCCTGGGGACAGATCCATGGAGTGACTGGCACTGCAGGCACTTGAGGAATTGCAGAGCAGTCTCTAGGTGTTCTTCCCATTTTCTCTGTCGGGTGGAGAAACTTTTCCAAAGGAACTGGGACTGTGCAGGAGGTGGACGATGTCTTACAGGGTGGGGTAAGAGCAGGAAGCAAGAAACCGGCTGGCTGGATTAATGCTATCAGTAAATAACAGCAATAGGTATTTCAGAGCCTCATTTTTCAGGGCTCCAGGCCTCTCATTTTGTGCTCCTTTATAACAGGAACAATCAAAAACACCTGAAGGGACAACAGAGAAGTTTTCCTCAGGCTTGCCCTTACCCTGGTGGGATGCAGGAAGGGGCTCCCATCTCCAAGGAATGCTGTGAGCTGAAGGCCATTTTCCAGCTGAAATCAGTGAGAGCTGCAACAGCTCCTGTTCTCTGCTTCTCCCTAAAACGTCCAATTAACTCTACCAGAGAAGAAGAGTCTGCAACACGTTCAGATATTTGCCTTCTAAACAGATTTAACTGGACTTGAGGTGCCCATCATCCTTCCTCCTAATCTCCCTGTAAAAGGCAGTGAGGTGCTCCTGTCTCTGAAAGTGACATAATCATAATAAATGCATGTGCTGGAAGAAATTAAACAACAACAAGTGTCCTTCAGAGTCCTCAGTGACTGTTAAAGGAATTTGCATTTGTGAATAAACAGCAGTAGAAATTATTTTTCTGACAGCTTCTCATTATTAAAATTAGGACCCTGCTTAATCCCGCCAGCGTCAGTGGGACCCAAGATGACCTGCTAAGTGCTGGTCACAAAAGTTAATGTTGTGTAAGGGAAGTATTAATGGAAGAAGCCCTTAAAAAAAAAAAAAACAAACGTAAAAATATTTTGGAGCTGTCTTTTTGGATGCTGAAGTCCACAGCAAAATCCCACAGCGTTCAGTGAAGCCATGAGGCAGAGCTTGCAGAGGCTGTCTGCAGGCAGGCTCCTGTGCAGCAGCACCGTGCTAGGGAGTCACCCTGGCAGGAAGGCTGGTCCTGTACAGTCAGAGGTGCTCCAGCAGACAGTGCCTGAAGCAGAAGCTGCACATCCACCTGGAGAAAATTCCCTACCTGTTCCACGGCCTTCCTGTCACCCTGACAGACCCTTCTCCCCTCTGCCTGCAAAATGAGGATGTCGTGGTCATCTGTACTTCTAATATGCTTTTAAAGTTTAATGCACTTGGAAAGTTTCTCCCTAGTGTTGTTAAATTACCCAGCCTGAGAAATAAGATATCCCACAGTGCCATAATTTTGAGTGAGACCTTAAATTCAAGCCCTGATCCCTTAGCAGAGAGCATACACCACATATGCTTAATGAGGCTTACTGTGAGCAGTGTTAAGGAAGATAGGAAAGCTTTTAGGCTGACTAGCTTTCCTTTTCTTTTCCCCTCTATATTTTATTGCTACTCAAAAGTTAAGGATTGATAGGAAAACCATGCATTTGCAGCAGATTTGTCAAAATGTAAAAAGATTGATTTTTGAAGAAGCTTGCCCACAGCGTAAAAGTAAGGCAACGTTAAAATCAATAGGGATAAATTAGGACTTCTCCAGCTATCTAAATGTTACAATAACAGAGCCTTTAATGCATAAAAATCCTGTACATCAGATGACAAAAATAGTTTAAACTTACTTTTTACTTAAATTTTAAAAGGCAAAGTAAAACATCCATTACCTGCCACTCTAAATTTTGAACAGTAGAGCAGGTTTTATTTTGACAGATATTATTTTCCAGATATACTATTTTTCCAGAGCACCAAGAGTCCTGTCAGTGCCTGTGACCCTCACATGGTCACGCTCAGCCTCTGCTGTACCCACATGGGACTGCACAGACACTCCTGGGGGAAGATGCTCTTGCAGAGCAACACCAGTGGGGCAAATTTTAGAGCCCTTTTTGTGGCCACCTCCAGAGGTTTCCACCTCTCTGTTAAGCCCTTGGCCCAAACCCCAGAGCCATGTTCCACACCAGTGGGGCTTCTCACCCTGAGCAGTTCACCAGTGATGTTTAGTGATGGCACAACCCCGTTCTCAGCCTTTCTGCTAAACTAGCTGCCACCATCAGGGTGATCTGTCCTTAATTACATTTTCCCTCCAGGGTGCATGAGATATTGTCCTTCAGTAGCATCTTTGCTACTGCTGGACCCATATTACACCTGCTCCCATCTTGTTTTCCCCTTCTTGTTTTCAGCAGTTCCAGCAAGTTTGTTGCACAGCCCTTTGCTTGATCAAGCTGTCCTCCTGCATCTCTCCAGTTATTTTAACTGTGTGATGTCTGGCTGAATTAGGCTAGAGATCACAGGAGGGCGGGATTGCTCATGGAGCAGCAGATGTGGCCACTCCTCTGACCTTACCCCATCTGCCTGGAGATTTTGGTCTGGTAATTTCAAACCTCTCCTTGTCTCAGATCCCTAAACAAGGGCAGCACTGCCTCTCAGGCGCTTCTTGGTACCAGTATGAACTATATGAGTGTTTTCCTGTATATGAAATTCTTCTAGTGACCTCGAGAAATTGGACTCTGGATTGTTGTGAATATCCTGTGACTGACCACAGAAAGGATCAGCCCCATAGCTGGTCTGAGAGCTCAAGTGTGGGGGGTGTTTGCAGGAGATGAGACAAAAATTCATCTTCCAGGTGCTGCCTGTCTCACCAACAACCTCAGACTCAGCCAGAACTGTCCTGTGAGAGGAGGTCAGCAGCCATTCCCCTCGGGTCTGACAATAGATTGTTTAAATACTTACGATGGGCTTTCATTTTTGCTGCAGTTATGCTGTTCATGAGAAGTGGCTCAAAGGAGGCTTTTCAATTGCTTATGTGGGAGGAAGCACTTGGCAACCAGACAGAGAAAACCAGACTTTTTCAGGAGGTGCCTTATCCCCAAAGCACAATTGTTTGGTCACACATTTCTTTCGGTCTCCCAAGGTTGGAAAGTTTTTGGCAGCAGTAACTGTGGAGCTTGCAAAGGGCAGGGTTTCCAGCCCACTGTGCCAGATGAACCTGGGGAGACAGATCCTCGGTGTCTGTGAGCAGGCCCAGCTCCATTCACCACGGGACAACAGGACTGATTCACACTGCAGAAACCAACACCCAAAACGTTCTAAGCTTGGAGGCTACAGTCACAACTCTGAACACAGTGTAATGGCTCATGCCTTTACTCTGCTTCAGTCCTGTGCAGGATGCCACTCCCATGGACTGTGCTAATGGCAATCCCACCATTACAGTACTTCTGGTTGGCTTCTTCTTTCTCTGCATCTTTTTTTTGGAGGTAGTCATATAACTGCATGTAAATAGATTTCTTTTACAGTTCTGGATGTAAAATGGCCTTTTAATGATATATTCATTGCATCTGCTCTAGTAGATGATCAGACCTGAGAGCAGGTGTTCTCTACACTTTTCTTGGCTAGAGGCTGGTGATGGTCCTGGTGCCAAAGTGTGCAGAGGCATCAACACACAGTGGGAGGTGCAGGGACACACTGCACAGGTTACCCCCTGTAATACATCCTAGGAAAAGTGGGCTCTAGGGCCTATTCTCTTTACCTGAGAGGGCATCCCCTTCTCATGGCTTTTCCTTGCTAGAAAGGGCATAATCAGGCCCTGAGCGTTGAGCAGAAATCAAGAAAATCTATTTTTCATGTTTGTTAAAATCCAGCAGTGTTCAGGCTCTCTAAAGAGTCATTAAGTGCACTTTATACAAAATTTAATTTTACTAATTTCCTTGTAAAATTCTCCATACAGAGCTTCCCAAAATGTTTACTGGTGCAATAAACCATTACATGGATTGTTTTAAGTCATATGCCTCCAGACAAAGTAGACATTTTAGAGGATTTTGATTTCTGCTGTCTAATAAATGAAGTGCTACAATTCTAAACTTAATATCTGTCGTCACCATTATTTTTCCGTGCTTTACATCCTTCCTAGAGGTTCATCGTGACACAAAAAGATAAACTGTTGTAATATTTTCTGCACAAAGGCCAACATTTATTTTTTCCTCCAAGTTTGTCTTTCAAGAGGACTTACTGCAGGTTGCCTTTTTTTATTTTCCAAGTATATTTAGTTCATAAAAGCTTGACCTCTAATTAGAGCCTAATTCACTGGAGCTGAGAAATGTCCTGTGATAACTGATGTGGATTTTTGGACAGAATCCCACTGACTGTGAAGGGACCTTGTCCTTGAAGAGCCTAGCACACTTGACATTTCTTAGTTTATTTAAAGCATTGATGCTTTTAAATTTGAGCAATTTAATTGTTTTTCCTCTATTTGTGATTATTCTAAATGAAAACTTGCCAATGTCAATACTATTGTATAAACACTCCCCACCCTCAGCAAGGATATTTTAATTGATGCACCTGGGACTTATGGCAGCTCTTTCCACACTGGGCACTTCATCATTATTTTACAGTTGACCAAAGTGAAGTTTATGATCTCCAGCTGCTGAGTCTGAAGTTTGCAGCAGAAGTCCCTGCAGCCTCTGAGTCCATCTCGTGGGACACAAATGCTGGGACACAACCTCACGGGAAGGACCCCGGTTGTTACCCTGCATCCCTCGTTTCGCTCCATCCCTTCCCTGCGCTGCCAGCACCAGCTCTGCCAGTGCTAAAAGCCATCCCAGCAGGGATCACCGGCCTCTGCCAGGGCCGAGGCACAGAAGGTCTCTTTGACCTCAAACAGGGCCGGAGCAGCAGGCTGTAAAAGAGCCCATTTCGTGATCTTATTGCCTCTTCTCAGCCTCTCCAGCAGAAATGAACGCTCTGCCTCAGACATGGTTCCCAGGTCTCTCTGTAAAAACCTTCTGCTGTGGAGCTGTTTAACCATTCTAGCTGCACTCATTCATTCATCACACATTATGTCACTTATCTCTTAGCTTCTTGAAGCATTACAACTTTAGGACTCGTGCTGTATGGGCTGTAAATATACTTGATGCCGTTTCCCTGCTTTGGAAATAAAACTAAGAGCTTGGAAATGGGAAAACACTCAGTCCAAGCACACTTTATACAAATGATATCATACTTTACCAATGATACTCTGAAACAAACCTGCAAAAATTAACTGAGTTTCAGTGTGTATTCGCTAGGAACATACAATTTAAGAACCTCCCTTTCAAGGAATGACAGATTTCAAAACATTAGTTAAGAAAGGGAATATATTTTACATTCTTAAAGCCTAATTTATATCTAGTGCAGTCTATTTACATCATCCCTCATTGGAAGTTCCCACATGAAGATTTAAGACTGCTGTGCTCACTACAGCAAAACCTGGTTACCCAGTTTCCCAGCCTGATGGGGGTCGCTCCAGGCTTTTTGCAGTCTCACCTGTGCCGTGCAAAATACTTCACAAAAATATGCAAACCCTGTTTCCTGACCCATTGCCCCTCCAGTACCCATCAGGGTTTTTTACTTACAAGGAGGATTAGTGTCTGGAAGAACCATGCACGATAGGTATTGAAACCATGAAGATTTGCTCGTCTATATCAATGCTTCCTGAAGGAACTCGAGTCTTCATTTTGCACAGGACTAATACAGCTACTGGATCAGAAATGTATCATGATCAACTACAAACTGTAAGACATCTTTAAGCACAGCAATTAGTTACAAAATTAGAGCCATTCTTGACCTTTCTCTTCAGCCCTTTGCGTTTCCAGAAAGTCTCAGCTCTTAAATACTGCCAGAGGACACGCCAAAAATGTTTCTCTCTCTATAACGCGCTGTAGTGCTAAAACTGAAACTAGAAATCATTCTTCATTACCAGTTCCAGAGCAGTCACACCAGAACTTTACAGCTTCAGCAGAATCGAACCCTTCCTAATGAAACGTCCCAGTGCTCACCTGTAGCAGCGTCAGCTCTCTCAGCAACCTTTTAACTCAAACCAGATTGTGTGTCGGTATTCTGGGACAGGATTGACTGCACTCATCAGCACTATCGATGCATAATCACGACTCATGGAGCCAACTTGCCAAAAAGTGACTTCACACAACCAGAGCCAATGTTTGCATGCCTCAGTATCTGCTTTGTGCTCAGCTGCGCTGCGAGTGGGCTTGGAATAAATGCAGGGAGGAGATGGCAAGAGCACCAGAGACTGAGGCATGCAAGCCCTGATGGTGTTTGCATGAAACCTGCCTGCCTGGCTCCCTGGTGACGTACAGACCTCACACCTCGGGCTGCCCCTGCCCTCGAGTCAGAGCGGGCAGCCTCCACCCTCGCACTCAGCATTTCGACTGGACCTGTAGGAGAGGACACACACAACCTGTTAAAAACGTGCCTCTCTCGTGGAATCTGCCTGGGTCAAAAGAAAAGTAGGGATGTTCCTGTTCCTTCTTCCTGGGAAGCTCTTCACCCCCACTCTGTGAGTCACAGCATCCTCAGTGAGGATGGGTTTTGTAGTTTTGTCTTAACCCAAGGTCCCTGTGAATAGCGAGGGCAGAGCCTCCTCTGCAGATCAAAGACGTGTCCTGGGCAGCCTGGTGTGTTCCCTGTGGCTACACCCACACTTCGCAATAGCTGAGAGCTGTTCTTCCCTCTGCCTCCACGTCAGCACCTTCAAGGGGACTAAATAAAAATTTAGACAAAAACCAATTTTGCTTCAAAGCTGAATTTGCAGGATTCCATCTGCGGTGTTTGGCTCTCAGTGGTTGAGACAGTAAAGAAAAAAACTTAAACCAGAGCCAAGGTCTAACTCATCTCTGAGACAGAGGAACACTGGCCTTTGCATTGCAGTGCTATAACAAATAAAAGGAAATACACACAGCAGAAATTAACTTGACCTTGTGGAGTTTCCTTTATTTTATTCAAGACTTTATTTAACTCACTGCTTTCTAAATATACTATGGTACTCTTCTTGTATCTAGTTTTGGTTTAATTTAAAAAAAAAAAAATCCCTTCCACTGTCAGTCCTGGAAACACAGGGAAACTTTAGCAGCAGAATGCTAAGGAAGTGAGGCAGTGAGGAGACAAGAATGTACCTTGATATGAACAGCTGGGATTAGCCTCAAGTTATGTGATAGGAAAATGCTTGCAAATAACAAACTCACTGTCATTTTCTTTTTCTCCCTTTCCTCAACTCACTGAAAATTCATTAATATGGAGATTGCTGAAAAAGTCAACACTCTCCCCAAGAAAGGGAAAACAGAGGTGCCAGGATTAGCCAGTTTCTATTCTTTCTGCTTGATTAAGTAGATTAACGGCTGATGATTATGCAGGGCACCACAACAAGGCTCCCTTTTTTCTATTTGTGCAGCTAAGAGCTGACATTTACAGTCTCCTGAAGTCCAGGACACCGCTCCCATCTCGGTAAAACTGGCACAGCAAATGACTGCTGTGGAAAGAATGGGTTTGTACAACTGGAGCACTGGCTATAAAAGTCAGGGTAGGTGCTTGTCAGAATCCCCACCTTTTATTTCCAAACACTGGGGCAGTGATGGCTGATCTTGTCATCTTCTCATCAGTACCAGGCAGCTTTGTGTGAAGTGCAGGCTTTCATTTTGTTGCTCCTCACGTTTTCCCAGCTTTGAAAGTCTCCCTTAGGGCTAGCAATTTATCATCAAGGCTACCAAATCTCTTTGAAGAGTAGCAGCACTCTTGCTCAGGATTTAGGATTCCACCAGGTCAGTCAGACTTTAGTTTAAGAAGCTTAATAGAACAAATATTAGTTATTAATGAGTTTTACCCTTGAGAACTCCACTGCAAATCTGATAAAAGTGCCTGGATGGATCATTAATCAGGCATCTTCGTTTTAACACTGAAAACTACTGCTGGAGTGGAAACAGAAAAAAGGATATGCAGAGCAACATTCCTCACTTTCAGTAATGTTATTTACCAGCCCATTATGCCACCAAAACATCACCCAGATGTTATTGCAGCCCTTTCAGATCTCTATACATATGTCTCAAAGCAGAGAAACTCAAGCTGAATATGTAACAGCAATTACAAGAGACATCTGCAGCACTCCTTATTCCATCTGAAAATCCTTCAGCTATTCTGTCTTGGGTTTCTTCATGCTCTTTAAACATGATTTGGCAAAATAATTACAATCAGAGATCAGAACAACACTCTGTTGGAATGCACTGTCTTTTGTTCCTTTGAAGGTACGTGTTGCTTCACTGGATTTCGTTTCTGTGTTAGCGTTTGCGGTGTTCATCCAAATTCTGTACACCATGCCTTAGTATTAATATTTATTTCATTTGTCCTTGATCAGCAATCCCAGGGTCAAAGGATTTTCAAATCTCAGCAGCACAGTGGCCTCGTGCCTGTCTTTTGTACCAGACAGACACAAAATGCTCCTCCCGAGGAGAAAGCTGACCGTGAAGTTGCTTCTCCCTTCTGCTCCTCACTGGGGCTTTTCCCAGGACAGAGGGACTCCCTCAGAATTCAAACTCCCTTTGTGCAGCGTGAAACGTCGTGGCTGGAGCACACAGCTTGTGTGCCCTGGCTCCCAGGACAGGCAGGAGCACATCTCTGTGCTGGTTCTGACCGTAATGACAAGTGAATGACATTATCTGCTGCTGATCACACTTTCTTCTAGACAAATCCGAGCCCTCCGATGAGCATTAGGCTAATTTGATACACATTGATTGAGGATGAGGCTAGGCACAGCCATCTAGCTCCTCCGTGCTCCGGCTTCCCATTTGTAAAATGGATGTGGTATTACTTCAGGGGTGATGCGAGGACAAGTGAATTGCAATTTGCAAAGGTCTTTAAACTGTTACTGATGGGAATAGGAATAACTCTGATACAGCTGTGACCCTGACCAGGGCAGCCTTCCCTGCAACAGCACAGCCAGTGCTCTGTGCCCAGGGTGTGGGTCACAGCCCTGCACCCCAGCAAGGAGAAAAAACCCCAAAAAAGTAATATATATATATATACACCAGTTCTTCTTTATGCATGATTCTCACTGTGCCTTAATACTGTACAAACAGCTGTGCCTGAGAACTACAGATACAGGTAACTCCAAAAATCACAGACACCTTTGCTGAATAGCACCAAGTGATCTTGAATTTGATCTCTGGCACTACCTTAATCCACCAAATCATCACAGTTCACTTCATTGCACACTGGGGTTCTCCATCTAGATAGGTTTTCTGATTGAAATTAGACTCCATTCCTAGCTAGTTTCAGAAGAGTGGATCCGTATTTTCAGGTTGGTTTACTCATTCTCACGAAGATTTGCTGACACAATTTACCTCCTGATCTCCTGAAATAATATTTAGCATCCAACTAACACTACCCATCCAATGAAAAAGGTAAATAAATCAATATATAGACACATAAACACACCTATAAAATCTCTGTTAGATCAGTGCTAACCCACAGCTACAGAGTATTTCCATGGTACATGAAGACCCTTAACTTACACTTAGATCTGTGAAGAATGAATCCAGAATTAATTCCTACAAACAACTGGGCAACTCTAGCACAGGAATTATGTCAGTGACTCCAGAGGGTCTGTCTGTCCTGAGCTGCAGCAGCTGATGCACCAGCTCCCTGCAGTCATTGTGGCTGTGAAACTGCTGAATAAAAGGCTCTGGAGAAAAACATCCCGGCACATTCCTCAATTCTCTCAAAAGCAGCACTGTGAGCCAGCAGGGCTGTGGACACTGGGGTTTGGGCTGAGCAGATCCTTAGCTCTGTGCTGTTCATTAATGCAGGGACCGGCTGGGGTGTGCCTGCTCTGTGTATTTACTGCACCGCTTGGAACAGCATCTCCTATTGCTGCAGATAACACTGCTCTGTAGCTCGGCTTCCCAATAACCAGCCTGCCTTTGCAAAGATATATGAGAGCTGGAAACAATGATAATACCTGCAGGATCATCGTTTATTGTTTTGCTTTCATAGCAAAGCAAACTGAAGCATATGAATACACACAAGAGGCAATAAAAATGAGGAACAGAATATAGGAGGCTCTCATGAATCAAATTAATAAATTAATGTACACCTATGCCTACACTGGTGGGCTGATGTATGCAGATTTTTTGGTTCATTTACAATGCCACCAGGTCATGCCCTGGTTCCCACACTGGGGTATCGTCCCCCATCAGGCACTCCTGGTTTGCTCGGGTGCAATCCAAGCGCAGGCAGCTGCAGGGATGCTCCCCTGCAGTTCCTCCGGAGCACAGACTTTGTTTTGAACTCCTTTCCCAAAGTCTCTCATCACCACAGCACTCACCTGCTGGACATCACGATGGCAGCTGATGCCATGATGATTTTTTGCTTTTTCTTTTATACCCCTTTTATACACTCTTTTATGTAGCTTTTATGTATTCTCAGTGCTTTTACCCCACACAGTTATAATTCTTTAAGTTTGATCACTTCCCTCAGACCCAATAAGAGCCCAAGAGCCCAAACACCCTGGAAACCCCAGACCCCGAGGGCCTCTCCAGAACACATTCTGTAAACAAAGCCAGGCCCAGCCAGGGGAAGGTTCCTCGCTGAGGGGTCTCGCTGGAGTCCCTCCCTGGGCAATCTTTGATAGATGTGCTAATTAGCAAGGCCTATAATTGCACACACATCACATCGTGGGGGGCCATTTCTTTGGGGTGCATTTCGATGTGCATTTCGGCGCCCCTGAGGATCCTTCAATAAATACTGAGGTAAAAAACCCTTTTCCCCCTCTTAACTGTGTTCAGCTCTCTTAATTTTAAGGCCAGGAAAAGGCATCAGAGCCACCTCCAAAATGTCTCAGCAACGAATGCAGAATTCATCTCTGTGCTGGTGCCAGGGAGGGGCTGGCAGGGAGTGGGGGTGAGCTGTCTCTGGGAGAGCCGTGGGTTTCACAGCCTGCGTGCACAGAAGTCAGGGCCTGGCAGTGGGGAAAAGCATGGCAAACAAGTGACAGTGACAGGAGCAGTAGGGGAGACACCAGGAGCTTTAGGGAGCTGTTAGGAGAGAAGGACTGGGAGGGGTGAGTGGGATTTTTGAGGGAGGCTGCGGAAGGGTTTGGCACTGAGTGTTTCTGAATCCTCCCTTCCTTTGCTGCTGTGCCAGGCGTGGGGTTTCATGTCATCACAGTCCTACCCCCAGCCCAGCACCAGCATCCTCTGCAGTGAGGCTGCGGAAAGGGCACAGCCAGGAGGCCACAAAACCCCAGAGATTTCTGTTTCTGCTGTCAGGGAGGATGGAGAAAAGGACGAAGGCAGCACTGGAAGAACCAGTGAGAACTTCCTGCTTCTCCCTCCTCCCCGGGCAGAGGGCTGTGGGATCTGGGAGCGGTGCAGAGCTCTTCCCATCCCTCCCCATGACCTCCCCATCTCTGCAGCCCTGGAGGAGGAGAGGTGTCCCCTGCAGCCTGCCAGACCTGGCTCCAGCCTCCTCTGCCTGAGCTTGGGACAAGTTCCCTTCCCAGTTCCATCTCAAAATATTACACTTAGCATTACACAACTGAATTCATGTCTAATTTAGCCTAACCTCATCAATGATTAAACAATAAAACTTATTATTGCTCTTCTATCTAATCCAGGAGGCATCATAATGAAATAGCGCGTCTGGAAGGAATGCAAACACTTGAGCAGTTGCAGACAGAGGTCCAGGGGAGGGGTGAAAGCCCAGCCAGGGCGTTGGATGAGTGTCTGGGTTACCATTTCAAAGAGCTTCATTTTTCCAGGCTTCTCTGTCCCTCTCGGCATCTTGCGGACACGGGCACTGCCAGCAGGTGCCAAGCGCTGGGGGCAAGCGCGAGGCACGAACGAGTCAGAGCAGCTGCGAGGCACCGGAGCCTCCCCCTCGGCAGGTGACAGCCACCCCTGCACTCTGAGCTCTGCTGGTCTGGGAGCTGGGCAGCAGAGCTGGCCCTGCCTCTGGAGCAGCTCAGCAAAGAGAGAAGGATTCAGCCTTCAGGAGCCGCCGGAGCACACGGGCACCGCTCCCCGCCGGAGCTGCTTCGATGTAAGAGAATATTCAGTGATAAGGAATCACCAGTGAGAACACTTCACCCACGGAGAATGCCTTCCCCCTCTTTCTGCCAGATTTTCTTGGCATGCCGTACCTCTTGTCTTTTCTGTCAGGCATTTTGGAGAGTTGGGCATTTAAGGACAAGGAGGAAAAATCAGTGATGTGCTGCTTTGGCAAGGCTCTGCAGCTCGCCTTCATTTAAAACCTGCCAATAGCTCAACCAAATACAAGAAAGTTCTCATTAAAATATTGCCAAAACACAATTCATTCTTTTAGAAGATCATATTGATGTTAAAATTGATGCAGAGTTGTTAGTCAAATCTTTACATCTCAAACATACAACTAATATGTCATTTTCAAATTTTCTAGAAATCTGGAGGAGGTTGAATTAAAATTCCTGGACCAAAATCCCTCTTCAAATCTGTTATCCTGTGCAGCATTCAAGTCACAGGCTCTCATCACTGGCTATCATTAGATGCAGCCCAGGCAACAAGTTTTATTTGCATAGTTGGCATTAACAAAACCTGAACCTTTTCCTCCCGCTCACAGCTAATCCCTGTAAAGCCAGTGCAGAGCGTCAGGCTGCTTCCTTACACATCTGGTTTGTTTTGGTTCAGTTTCATCCTATTATTTCCCACAATCACATGGTATAATTATCTGATCTATAATTTACGCTGCTATTCAGAGCAGTATAAATAGTTTACTTTATTGCTGCGGGAGCACAGCATGTCCAGATAACATCAATATTTTATTTATCTCTGTTTCTGTCTGTGTTTGGTTATCTAGGTGCTTATTAAGTACGGAATTATTATAATAGCCGAGAATAAATAGCAACTGAAAAGAAGCAAAAATAAGACTGGAAACAGAATGTGTCTGAAATAGTGTCTGCTCTTTCTGCCCCTCTCCTGTCCACCAAGCCGCTGAAAAACAGAGCATTTTCAGGGTATTTCCAAAGAGCCAAACCCACCTCCACACATGGGGATGGATTTTTCTCATTAGTGGTGTCTCTTACATTTCCAGAAACTGCGATGACTTCGTCTTAGCTGGCAGGTCTGAATTGAATCACTTGCGTTTTCAGGGTTCTTAAAAGTAAATTAAATCCTTCAGGGCGTTGTTTTAATCACCAATTTAAATTTCGTCATCTTGACAGCGATACAAAGTGACACCCAAAATTCAAGCAAGAATTGAGTTGAACGGAACTTCATACAAATAGACTTGTTTACAAGAACTGAAACAACTTCCTAATTTATTAAAAACTGGCTTGGGTAATTAAACAAAAATTGGAAATCTCTGTGTTGGTTCAATTTTATCTCGATACAGCAAGAACATTAACAGCCCCAGTCTTCTGACACATTACACGGGGATGGTGGCTTCTGAAGCATTTGGCTTCTAATGTGGATTCCAGTTAAGTGGGCTAAATGCAGGCGGGAAGCAGCAGAAAAGGTCACAAAGTTTATGAGCCTGATCTTGCTCTGCTTGTGCATCATGAGTTTAAGCAGATCCAATCCCATGTGCTAATCTGTTTTATGAATTGTTCAGTCACACTACTTTGGATGTATAGATGGGAAAAGAAACATTGTTCCCTGATAAAAGGGAGAAGGAGAGCATAACCAGCACCAGCAACTTGCTGTTCAGTGGTTTTGCTGTTGTCTCATTGACACAAAAAATTAAAGTATGTGAATAATAATAATCAGGCACATAAACTCCTGATTGTGTTACAACCATATACCCTTGCTCAAAAGTCACTTAACTTTTCCCTTTTGCACATAGAAATATTTTCTGAAACCTAACGATACTCATGGAGAAATAGCAATGGGGGATTTCAACAAAACACTTTTCCGGCAGCTGCTCAAATTTTGTCAAGTTTTAAGGGAGAAGAATCTACAGGGGGTTTTCACTGCTCCAGATAATGAGGAAGTAAGGGAGGAAGAAGTGCAGATCCAACACTGTAAGGACAAACTATACCAAACATTTTGGGGTTGCTTGCTCAGCCTTGGAGCTGGTTGAAATTTTGAGCAATTAACTTATTTTCACAAAATCTAAATAGCCAGTAAAGACATGCAAAAAAAAAAAAAATCCACTCAAAATAATTTTCCCTGATTCTTTTCCCTTCCAGATGATTTTCACAAGCTTCTCCAAACCCAAGTCACTTCCCGAGCTCTCCAGGTACTGTAATACATTGTCACAGCTCTCCTGTGCTGGAACATCATCTTTCACGCCCCAGCACAGCCACCATAAAGACAGGATCCCATAGTGGGACTGCTGCCGTGGTGGGACATAAATAATTACAAGGACTGCACGGAAAAGAAATTGCAACTCTCACAGCCCCTCACCTTCTCTGCAAGAAACAAAGGTGGCTCTGAAAAAAATAGGCCAATATGATTTATGTACAATATTATTCATTTGTTTTGTTTTGTTTTGGGTTTTTTTTGCATTTCACCCATATTTTCTAATATTAAATTGTGGTTTTACTATTGCCTGTGCAATATAAGCTGCTTAAAGAACAAATGAGTGCCAAAGGGAGCTGTTTTCTGGGACATGTATATGGGCTTGTGCAGGTAGCCCATCATTACCACAGTTAGCATTGCACAGTTCCCATCCCACTGGAATATTCAAGCAAAAAGTACTGCAGGCAGCGAAACAGCCGTCCTGCCAGCAGGCCATTAGTTAGCTCATGCCAGACACTACATACATTATCTGTGGCAGGCTTCTACTTGGAGAATAATGATAAAAAGGCTTGTGATGAGGACAAGCTCCAAATGGTCCCTCGCTAGGAACTGCATGGCTTTTGCAAATACTTCAGTCAGCCAGCCTGACGTGCTGGATTATACCTGGCTCCAGCTGGGTGAGATACTGAGGTCTTGAGAAAAATAATGTGATTGATTTGAAGAACAGTAATGTTCAACTTCTCCAGTGTCAGAAAGATTCAGAGCAGAGCACCTCTTTGAACCCCAGGCTGAGAGATTTCAGCACCAAGAGCTACCCTTGTCTGTGAGTGGGTTAATTCAAAATGTTCTTACCTGAACCTGGACACACTCAGGGGCCTCAGCCGTGAACAAATCCTTCACACAACATGTCCTACAGAAACACACAGAGAGCAGAGAGACCCAAGTCTATTCTGCCTGGCTTCACTCCAGAACCAGGAATGCTGGTGCAAAACCATTCCAGTGGAAAAGTAATTTAGGCTGTGAAGTTGCCTGGTTGCATCCATAGTGCTCCCCACACCTGCATGCACTGTGCACACAGACACACAAGCATGAGCTGAAAACCCAAATCTCAAATTGTCAGTGCTGAAAATGGGGCAGGAAAGCGAGCTATAGGCTCTTAAAATTATTATGGGGACATGTTCCTTTACAGAAAACTGGGAATGTGCAGAAAAGCAAAACCTGAGCTTCTCACTTCGAGGATCTTTTCAGTCGCCCGAGCAGAGCTTTGCCTCTGCACCAACAATGGTGCTCAGAGGCAGCAGCAACTGCCACACAATTGATGGGCTTGAGAATAACAAGCTGACGAGTGGATCTGGCATCCCCACAGCCAGAGCCCAAAGATTTATTGCACTGGAGTGGTGCACGTTGGTTTTCTTTGTCACTGGAGTCCCACAGCAGATTTATACACGGTGACGTTAACTGGAGAGGAATAAAGCCACACATTCTCCCAACAACTGGGGCTCGCTCAGCATCTCCGACTGGCAGCTCAGCAACCACTGCTCCCGTCAGGGTCAGGCACCTGGCACTGAGAATAGCCCTACAGAGAAGCAGGGGCACAGCTGGCCTCTTTGTGGAAGGATGCTTTAACCAAACGCCAGCTCTTTCCAAGGAATCTATCCATCTTCTGCAGCTCTAACCTAGAGTCCATTAAATGCAGCTCTTCCCTTGCTCCTCGTGACCTAAATGGTTTATGATGTCTTCTTTACATGCCTAAGGGAAGATGGGCTTCCCCCTTGTTACGCAGTTTACTCTGCAGAGAAGTAAGAGAGCCCTTCCCCTGCTCCACAGTTGTCCTTGTTTCCACAACATAACCTGGCTCTGGTCCACTTCCCTGAGCCTTCCCACTGCCATCTCCATTACTACCAGAGAGTCACTCCACGAGTTTTCTTCTCTGGGTCATTTGCCAAGCTTGTGGTAGGCACTGACTGCTAGAAAGAAAACCCAAAACCCAAGCAGAATAGAGTAAAAAACCAGCAAACTGTTCTCTCTTCTGCATGTTCAGAAATAAGTGGGAGTTAGTGCTCGATAACTTCTCCCAAAGGCCGGGGCTTCGGCGGGATCACAGAGCCTGCTTGCATCAAATGTAACGCCAGTTCCTGCTCCTGCACAGCACTGGAGCAGGGGACACACCAGCCTTGCTCTGCTCCCCTCAAAGCTGCAGAGATGTGTCTGGGAGCAGAGGCAAAGGAGCTCCAGCACTGCTGAAAATCCCCCTGGAAAGCCCCGGCCCAGGGCGGGCTCACGGACTCTCCTGGAAGGCGCTGCTTTCGCCAGCTCATCTGCAAAGCCCTGGCTTGGAGGGTGAGCAGCTGCTCACGGCTCCTGAGAGGTTTTTTAGGGTCATTCTGTGCTGATGGGTACCCGTGAGTCCTGCCACTGACTCAGCCCTGCGCCGGGGACCAGAGCCACCTCCCTGCAGGGACAACAGCCAAGGCCATCCCAGGCAAAGGCACTTTTATAAGGAGAGAAACCTTGTTATTTCTTCCGTGGGCTTTATTGGCTTTTTGTTGTTTCCATTAATTTTTAAGAGTTTAATAAACATGCCCAATTTTAAAAAATAAAGTGTTTTCCCAGCCTTGGAAATTGGATTTTCCATGTTGTTGAAACACAACAGCTGTTTTAAACTGTTCACCAGGAGGAATCAGTGAAACAACACTTTTGAATATTTTCAATGTTGTTTCACTGTGAATAACACGTAGATTATTTGGAATATAGTCTCTGAACTGATTGTGCTCATTGTTGTATGAACCCCGTGAAAGAGCAAAACCAGCAAAAAACATCTTTACCTATGGGATGACCTGACTTAAAACACTTTTCTGCTCAGCTGCTCATTGGCCAAACATTGAACATAGTGACTCCATTCATTGGTGCACTAAATCTCTTTCGTGATGGTGAAAGTCAGACTTAAAAACAGCAGGACTGACACAGTGACTCCACGAGACTTCACATAAAATCAGCTGGAAGTGTTAATGGTGCCCCTGTCTCAGAAACATGCAAATGATGGCAAAGGAAAGAGATCATGCCCCGATAGGATCTGGTTTTCCGTCGGAGCTCACCAATCTCACAGTTACTGGAGCTCAGTGGTAGCTCAAAGTCACCTTTGTTAAACCAGCCAAGCTTCACTCTGTGCATGTCCCTGCAGCCCCAGCTCGGCACCAGCGTCTGGCTGAATTAAAAGAGGTGTGAACGCTCCCGAAAAGCTGAAAGGTCTTTGCAAGGACTAAAAGTGTTACTTGATTACAAGCACGCTGTCAGTTGAGGGAAAAAACTCAGCTAATTTAAGGATTGCAGGAGCTGAAAGGCTGCCCAGTTGTCCAGAGGGCTCCAGCAAGTGAGGTCAGGTCCAGCACCTTTGGGTCACTATTGGGTCACTCTTGAAAGGCAGCTCCACTGACTGGCAATAGATCCAAAATAAATAGCAAATTACTGAAAACCTGCATTTCTTTCTGAAAATGCAGTGCATATTTAAATGCCTTTCCAGTAATCCCAGGAGTATAATTCAGGAATCCCTGGATTTTCATTTAGCCTCCGTGGAATTCTGCTTTTCCCAGACTGTTCCAAAACAAACCTAATCAGTTTACAGCTACTGCCAGCCCCAAGAAAAAGAATGTGGATTCTTTGATAGAAATGGAGCTGCCTTTCCTGATAATTCCCATGTTACTGCACCAGGGTAAACCGTAATGAAATATGGGCAGTGAGATGAAGGCCTTCCCCTCTCCTCAGCTCATGTTCAAATTATTATTATAAAACCATTTCCAGCAAAGCCATATTTATTTGGCCCAGGCTCTAGGGCAAAAATTCTCTATCTGATGTTTAAATAATGACAACCAATTTGCAGGATACTGGTAATCTTAGATCAATTGCCCACAAGCTGTTAAAAAAAATATTAAAACCCCTTCTCTGCACACTCTTCAGCAGAATGTGAGCAGGCTGCAAAGCAGTGGGAAAGCTGCAGAGCAGGCAGAGAATGGAGAATCAGACCAACAGGCTTCGTGACATTGTGCAACCAGCAGCTGCAATCCAGAAGAAAATGCTATTTAAAAGTCCACTTCCAATGAAAACGTCTGTCTTCACACCCGTGAACTACACACAGTAACTCACTTTCTCCCACCATTTTCTTGCTTTGTTTTTTTCTCTTCTGGCCGAAATGCTCAGGTTTGGGGTCAGCAGGAATGCATTCCCCTTCAGTGCACTTGTTCCTCAGTAACTCAGGACGTGGTGTGGGAGAAGCGGCTCCGAAGCTCACCCTGCCCGGCCCCGCTGAGCTGCCCCGAGAGGCACCGGGACCAGCAGCAGCATCCCTGGGGAGCCGGCCAGGCAGCTCCAGAGGGTCTGCACTGACCAAGGTGCGGCTCCATCGACTGCAGAGGCAGCAATCCCTGCACCAGACCAAGAACCCAGCAGGTCAGAAGGCTTCTGAGCTGCTCTGAGTCTCAGCTGCACCCACGCAGCGCAGCCGGGCTCCACCTGCCCCGTGTCTCCCACGGGCATGGAAGGGTTCCTATGACCCTCTGGAAGGAATAATAGTAATCCTCCCCCAGAACTGTAAAACTGCCCAACAGAGTTCCACCAAAGGGATAAAATTCACTGTAAAAATCTACACAGCATTCAAAGTCCTCTCTACAGAGCTCTGCTCTCTTCAAGTTCATTCCAATTAACAAGCTGGGTACTTACAGATAAAAAAAAAAAAGGCAGTTATTTGGTTTTGCCTCATAAGCAAGAGTTAGTTACAAAAATACTTGGTATTTTTAGTACAATCTGGGATATTGTGACTGGGCTACATAAAACATCTCATTTTCTAACTTCTGTTTCTCAGCCCCAAGATTAACTCTGTCCCTCGCTCTCTGTTTCTGCAGCCTGTGGGCTGTCACTGAAACAACTGCAAGCTGGACTCTTTGGGTCCTTCTTTCTGATCACACCTGACCAGCTTAAGGTTCTGAATTTCAAAATACTCCAGTAAGAAACACATCACTGTATTCTCAGCAGGTGAGGATGGAGCGGGGTTACACCCCCACTGCTGCTGTCACCACCGGCACACCTGGCTGGCTGCTGCCTTCTGTCATAAAGCCACGTTTGAAGGACTTGATCAGCCCTCAGCTGCAAGAAGGAAAACTCAAAACAAACCTGTCAGTGACACTGGAGTGACTGGGGGCCAGCAGGATGTGAGTGTGGAGCTGCCTCCCTTTGCTGGCCACAGCTGTGTCCAGCACACACCACGCCGGGCAGGGCGGCCCTGCAAAGGCTTCTCCTCTTCTTGCTCCCATCCCAGGCAAGGCTGGACCTTTTATCTGGGGAATGTAGGAGCCCTGAGCACAGAGCTGTAGGGTTCCCTCCAGCAATAATTCAGCCTCACTGGAGACAACCAACTTAATGCAATCTTAATGTGATAAACTGCTAACTTGATTGGATTCAATGAGATGTAAATTATTAGATTCAATAAGTACACAGAGACCATTTCACCTTACATTCTGCTCAAGAGGGCTCTGCCTTCAGTCTCTTCATCATTCCTCTTAATTATATGCAATGCATCATAGGGATGGGAACAGTTTGGGACTTGGGCTGTCCTCTGACTCCTCACAAACACCCAGTGTTCCCTTCGGTGGTAATGTGTCTTTTATTGATAACTTCTTTCAGAACAGCTGCCATCCCTTACAGACACAAGCTGATCTTCAGCATGGTCAAATTTGAACTAAAAAAACTCTGTTCACCCATATTCCTGCAAAATTCCCACGTGTTTAAGGCAGAGAATGTCTTCCCATGTGGATTCATTTTTAGTAACCAAAAAGTTTGTGGCAACAAGCAGAATTTTATAGCTTCTAATTCACTGAAAGATTCTTTAAAATCTGTTCTGCTGAGCAAAGAAATCTGCGCTACCATTCCAAAAAAGGGGAAAAAATGATGGGCCACTATTTAAATATGTACAAAGAGATCACAAAAATACGAGTCCAAAGCAGTGTCTCTGTGCTTGTAAAACTCAAGTGGGATTTACATTCCCCTGTGGCTCATAAACATTTAGAAAAGATTTCTTCTTATAACCTTTTTCAGATTCTGACTCAGACAAGTGATGTTTCTTAATCTTATTTAGCTGGTGTATTTCTAATCAAAGAAAAGTGTTGGTTTACACTTTGTGCTGCTCACCTTCTCCTCACCTTTAACTTCCCCGTCTGCCATTTGAAGGCTTTTTAGCACCCAACCTCCCCACACAATATTTTCAGATGTTTCCAATTTACCAAGATGTAATTCCCGACTACCACCCTTTTTGACAATTAACCTTTGCTGTGAGGAAGGCACACTTTGCTTTTTCACTGAACAAGGTCCACAGACTTTTCTTCTTCAATATATAGTCCTTCATGTTAAAAGCCTTTGAGAAAATAACACATAATCTTCTGATCCTATTAAGAACATCATGGTGTGTGATTTAGCAGAGATCATAGGTATTCCTTCACTTCAGGCATCTCTGAAAGGAATTCTTTAAATAAAAAAACTCCTACTTGAATTTGTTCAACAGTTTTATACTGAATAAGGCTCTGTCAAAATAAAGACTCTGACTGAGGTTTTCGAAGGATTTGTTTAAGAGTTCAAAACCAAATCACAACAGTTAATTTCAGACTCCACGTGTTGAATTTTGAATTTTCATGTTGAATTTTTCATTTCACCTTAGAGGAGGGTTTCAGAGATCCCAGGCGATGTTAAGGCTGTTGCCCAATAGTTCCCCACATGCAAACGCTCAGCATGACATTCTTCATGTCATCTACGACATTATTACGTGTTTCCTTGATAAATGGCAACCAAGTAATTGCCTGTGCAGGACAGATCTCTTGGGAGAACCTCTAGGGAACAGAGCATCGGATTTCCAGCTCTCCTGTGACTCAGTAGCCCTCAGAGGAGAGGCACAAAGCCTAAGCAACTCCTCCTCAAAGCCTGCAGCAGCCAGCCCCCTCACACCCACACTTTGCTTCTCATTTTCCTGGGCTGGTTTTCTGCTGCCTTGCCCTGGATCGGAGCTGCTCCGGCTCTGCCATCGCTAAAATCAGGTTTTCAGAGTCCCAGCTGACACCACACCAGGGACACCACCCCAGCTGCCATGGACTTGCCCTGCAAATGTTCTACAGCCTGCTGAGAAGGTGGGTTTGTCTCTTCCACCTGCTGAGAATCCAGCTGAGGTGTGAGAGGCGGCTGCTGGTTTGCTCAGCCGGCCCTCGATGGCCGGGGTTTCACACGTGGCCCTTCTCGTGGCACTTCCAAACCGATGCCGAAGGCACTGACGCCTCCCACTTTGAAGTTATCACCTCTGTTTCTCCTCTTTCAACTTAACACAGGGGTTTTTGGCATTTTAATGGGCAGTTGCTAAGCAAGGCATGGCTAAGAAGTCAGCAATATCAGCAATACTCTTACAGTGACACTTGTGGACACGTGAGAGCTGCTCACGCTCTCCTCCTGCTCACACTGGAACTGAGTGTCATGCTCCCTGCAATTCCCAAAAATGCAACCTGCTCTCTGGCTTTATGGGCATTCTTCATCTCATTTGCTGTCCCATGCTCGCTGACAGGTCAGTTATTTCCAGTTTCTTGCTGGTGAATAATGAGCAATTGCATGCCCAGCTGGAGAATCCCTCTGGGATGCAAAGCCACAGATGCTGCGGAATGGACAGACAGATAATTAAAGGCCACTTCAATGCAAAATCCACTGAAATCAAGACACAAGAAAGGAGGAGGTACAATGAGTAATTGCTGCCCAAAAATACAGGTGCAGCTTCTGCAGGGAACTTGTTGGAGTAACTCTAAACTATTTGTGGTGTTGGATTTGGGAAAAGAAGGCAGAAAAACAAGGAAGAGGGTGGGAAATCCATCCAGCTCTCAACCAGGACCTCTACAGCCATCATCTCACCTTGATGGTGAAGGAGAATGTGAACCTCTTGAGGGCAGCCTGAACTGAGGGAGAAGCATTTTGGGGTGTGAGGTAGCTTAGAGAGAGGTCAAGCCTCAACAGGCCCTTAGCTGGCAGTATTTTTATAGGCTCTGCCTCCAGAAAATTAACTTCTCCTCCAGAACTGTGTGTTTCCTTCCCAAGTCCATGCTGCAGGTGCTGCTCTGAAAGGTCAGATGCATTAGAGCATCGTTTCCACACAAGTTGTTAGTACTCAGCCTTAGAAAGCCAGAGGAAGGCACAAAGCTCATTGTGCGAGATTAATACAAATAGAGACTTTTATTTCCCGTTGACTTATATGTGCTTAGCCCTATTATCACCAGGTACTAATGTGTAGCCCAAAGGACAAGATTTGAGCCCAGCTTTAATTAGTTTACTGTAATGAGGTAAACCACATTTCACCTTTCCAAGGAAGTAATTACTTGCACTCTCCTTGCTTTTCAGTACTTGCACCACCTTCTTCATCTGCTGTGGGGTGAAGCCGCTGCCTGGTTCATCAGAAATCCAGCAGGACCAGTACATCTACACAGAAATGACAAAGGGACAGCTCCTGAAAACGGCACAATGCACCAGAGGCACACAGAGGGACAGGCCCAGCGATGAGACCGAGTGCTTTTCACACAGGTCACCTCATTAGTGCCCAGCTCTGGCAGGGAGGAGGGCAGCGTGCTGCCCCGCGCTCCTCCAGCATCCCCGAGGCTCCTTGTGTGCTCAGCTCGACATGGGCACGTCCAGGACACGGCAGAGCCATGGCACAGGGAGCTCTGCACCTTCCAGAGAGGCTGGGGGTGCCCTGAGCTCACCCACCCCATGGCACAGGGAGCTCTGCACCTTCCAGAGAGGCTGGGGGTGCCCTGAGCTCACCCACCCCATGGCACAGGGAGCTCTGCACCTTCCAGAGAGGCTGGGGGTGCCCTGAGCTCACCCACCCCCAGGGCACAGGGAGCTCTGCACCTTCCAGAGAGGCTGGGGGTGCCCTGAGCTCACCCACCCCCAGGGCACAAGGCTGCAGCACTCCAGGGGTGGCTCAGGTGGCCAGGACCTGCTTGACCCCAGAGCTCTGCTGGCGTTAGCCAGCCTGGGAGGAGGAGGGAAACGGGCCTGCAGTGGAGCTCATGGAAACCTGACAAAAATGAGGACTTTGAAGTTGTTTTGGCTTCACAGGGGAATGAAACAGGGCAGTTCCCCGCACCTGGGGATTATGCAGCAAGGTGTTTTTATGCTGGGATCCAGAGTACACGAATACTTTCCATTTTCTGATTGCACGAACATGAAGGATCCCCAGGCTGGGGCTTCTCCACACCACTTTCCCTTAACTCAGAGCACTTACAAGAGTGTAAAAATAAGCTAAAATAAGAAATCCAGACCTTGAAAAAATATTTGGGTTTCAATAAAGTACATTCAAGGTAGTTAGGGATGACATCTGCTAAAGGGGAAGCTTTTAGTTTTCACAAAAGAATAGGACAAATAAAATATTTATTTTTTAAAAAGGGGCATTTTTTCTTTAAAAGTGGTTTGGATCCTGCTTTCACACAATGCTAGCCCCTGCAGGGGCTAAGCAGCTCCTGCCCTCAGGGGAGCAAACGGGCCATGGCTGCTCTATTAATAGGGATTTTTGTCTCCATATGAAATAATCACCTGTTTTTCAAAAAGTACTCAGAGGGACTGTTGCCTAAGCAATTCTGAAAATCCCAGTTGTTAGTCTTGTCTCTAGATATCTAAATATCTTTTAAAATTTTGTTCTAAATAAAATTGAGTAAGACCTCCCTCTGGCTTGGTAAACTCTAAGCTCTACCTGGAGATTTGCTTTTTTTTTTTCTTTTTCCAGAAAATGTATTGCTGCTGCAAAAATTTAACTCAGGTTTTTAAACCACCTCATCTATAAAAAAAGGATAATATTAAGCAAGAGACCCATGAAATAAGAATGATCAAATACTTCCATGCCTTATCATCAATAAGACTCTAAATCAGGCCACACCAGTTCACTTCAGGGCATCTGCTCACATTTAATTGAATGATTGTTTTAATTTTTCATTGTTTAAAACCACTCAACCACTTATCAAAAGCCAGTTCTGCTCCTAGAGCTGGCTATAAAAACTTCTTGCTCAGCTCCACTGAAAGGTCCCCATTTTTTTTCCAGGGGATCCTGGACCCTGTGGGAGCTGCATAAGTCCAGACTGTGGGGTTTCTCAGGCAGAATTCCATATGTGGGATCAGATCCTCAGACATCTCCTTGGGACTGTTCTATCAGAGGAAAGCTGGGTGCTGTTTCCCCCCTCCAAAACAGTCAAGAGGCTGTTTCCTCTCCAGCTTTTTGTTTATTTAAGGACTCTCGGAGGCTGAACTTCACATGAAATAATGCAGATAGAGGGTTGGTGGCCTTGTCCAAACAGCTTTAGTATATGGATCATTTTGTGTAGGGTCAGATGTTTCCAGCAGGTCTGGAGCAGCTGTTAAAGCAGCGTGGGCCAGCGCTGGCACTGGGAACGTGGAAATCGTCTCGGTAACACAAAAATCATCTCGGTAACACAAAAATCATCTCGGTAACACAAACGACGGCACCGCTCGGCACCTGTGGTGTCTGAAGTCCTCAGCTCATAGTGGACAGTGGGCAGAAAGCAAATTTGCTTTTTATGTCCACGCTGTGTGCTGCCCTGGCAAAGCTTGCAGGGCTCAGAGCCCGGGGAAAGCCCCTGAGAGGCAGCGGTCGGAAAAAGAGCCGGATTCCGGGTCAGCGTCCTCGGGCTTCACAGAGAGATCCAGCACACCCTGAAACCTGCTCTCAACCAGGGCTTGGGTTGTGTTCTAAAGTCCTGCTGGATACACCCAGGAAGGTGAGACAGTCAGGTGATGTCAGTTTGTGGCAAGATGGAAGAAAAGGAAAAGGAAAAGGAAAAGGAAAAGGAAAAGGAAAAGGAAAAGGAAAAGGAAAAGGAAAAGGAA
>VXBT01009410.1:80245-92386 GCA_013400235.1 Oriolus oriolus | reverse complement strand
GGAAAGGAAAGGAAAGGAAAGGAAAGGAAAGGAAAGGAAAGGAAAGGAAAGGAAAGGAAAGGAAAGGAAGTGCATCATTCTTGCACACACACCAAAAAATCTTCTGCTGTCTTAGGAAAGAGGCCACTGTCTGAGGAGCACTGGATTTCTCTCCATTGGTACTAAGGGCACAAACCAGCGCAGCACATTTAAAATCCAGCCTCAGTTTATTTTTCCAGGGCAGCTTTCCCTGCAGCATTCATCCCCAACAAACCTGATCTCCAGAATAAGCGTTGTACATGCAGTGGGTGTATATAATTTGTTAAATCAAAATGTCTGCACCTTCCAAATTTTTTTAATCATCCCCTATTGTTTTGTTTACTTACTTTGTTTAATTTACTTTTTAAATAACAACTCAGCTTTGGAATGTAAACACTGTGTCAAAGCAAAAGCTAGAATGCTTGAGAAAAATGATTCAGCTTATCCAAAGCAAATGTCTCCTGTTTTCCTCCCAAAGTATTTGCTAAATATCATCTGAATTCACAGAAAGCTTCAGAGCTGCTGAAAATGCTGTTGTTAGGTTTGGGACTTCTTTTAAAAAATAAAACTTTGCATTCACTGAAAGCAACTCCCCATGATGAGATTGCCTCTATTGTGAGATGGCTTCTAAGATCATGAGATGTTAAACAACAGAAGCGAGACTCCTCACTCCTCTGGCCTGTAAGCCTTGCCTAGTCCCTCAGCTCATCTGTGCAAGCCAATCTTTGCTGCTCTGCAGTACGGAAACTAATTTTTTTCTTTTAAATGAAACTGAGATTCTTATGTAATTGAATGACTCCAGCATCAAATATTGTGGATACAATCTCAGTTTGGGAGACTTGCAATTGCCGATGTCTTAGGGCTAAAACCTATCATTTCCCTGAGTCTGGACTGATTGTGTGGAATTTCTGTGGGCTTTCCTCAGTGTAGCAGATGGTGGAGGCTCAAGGGAATCAGTTCCAGGCCCCTGATTCTCCTTCCCATCCATGCCCTATTCTACATCAAATAATCCACTATTTTGCCCCTGGCAAGGAAAATGCCACATCCTCACGCTTGATGCTCACCTCACACTCAGCAAGGACAGAAGTGCAAGGGCCACGTCCTGCAGATGCTCACCCCAGCCTTCCTTGCATTGCAGAAACTCGCTGCAAGCAAAACCAGATGCTTGCCCTTCCCCATCCCTGCGGGGCACAGACACTCTGGGATCACAGGCAGCAGCCCACCTGAGATGACAGCAGGGGCTGGGAGACCACCAAATTACATGAGATGGGTGGCAGAACTGAGGAGAGCTCCAAACTCACAGGACTATGAAACCCCTGGGGCCCAGTGCAAGGCTAATTGTCTACTTTAGGTCTTTGAGTGCAATTACCAGCACTAATGGTTACAGGACAGATTCCAAGCAAGCACTATTTAAAACTCAGAACTGGAGGGTTTGGGATAATGGCAAAGCCAAGCAGATAATCTTTATAAAAGAAGAAAACAAAACTGTGATTACAGCAGTGCCATGCTCGCCTGATATTATAAATTATGTGGAAGTTATACCAGGACACACAATACTGAGAAGGAACAATCTGGATTTTTTTNTTTTTTTTTTTTTGCAAATGCTGTCGGTGGTTGATAATCCAGACATTGGTCATTAGATCTAGTTTTATTACAGCCATAAAAGAAGTGAGTCAACAGCTTAGTCACATCAGGCAGGATATGCTTCAAGCACAGCCTGAATGAAAGAATGAAGTTAAACACTGAGAAATACAACGTAATTAGACAAAGAACCCCAGTAGTTTCTTCCCTAAACCAGCACGAGGTAACACACAGAGCAGTCTTCAAGCCAGACTGCACGGCCCCCTGCGAGGAGCAGGGTGTGGATTTAAAGGAAATAAGCTGGGCTTATCAGCATATACATCAGGACAGCAGTTTATTAGCTATCACTGCAGGTCTCCTGGCTTTCAAGAGTATCAGGTATCTTCAGCTGGTAAAAGAAATGCAAAGAAAGATATGAAATCTGGTTCTTGTCCTACATCTGCTGCCTGTTGACTCCATTTGTGCAGATTATCTAATTACTGAAGGCAGGTTCTGCCAGTGTGAAGGCTGCAGAGTAAATAAGAGAAACAGGTCAGCAGGCTCTGGTAACTTCAGCGTGCCACGTGAGCCTGGAGTGACCTTCCCAGAGCGATGCAGGAGAGAGTCTGATGGATACCTTGGACCATTATTTATTTATCTTAAACTGAACTGGCAGCTAAGCACTGTGCCCGGAGGAAGAGAAGAGATACAGTGAGAGGGACGGGAAGAGAGGAAGGCAGGAAACTTCTGCAGATAAGTCAGAATTACCATGTCACTGCAGGACTAGAAATAAACCTTTCCCAGACAGCACGGCAGATTTATGCCACTCTAGGCTGGACTCCAGGAGGCTGGAAAGCTGGAGTGAGTTTTTCAGAACGTGGTTTTATTTCAATGTGGGTACAAGACAAAAGCTCAACACTGAAGAAGTTTAATATTCTCAAGGGAAATATGAAATATATATAGACACGGTCACATATGCCTCCTGTCTGATGGCAAGGACTAGCATTTTCTGTTGAAATAGAAGACATGAATGGGATTGGAGTTGTGTGAGTACCACACTGAAGTGCACCTCTCAGGGTCAGCGGGGTGGGAGCAGGGGACTGTGGATCTGTCCTGAACCCCTGGAGTCCCTCAGAAGGCCAACACTTCTCCAAGCAGTTGACAAGGCCTTTGCACAGCTGGTTTGCAACACGTACAAAAAAGGCCATTGCCTTCTGCTTTGGGATCTGCAGGTGCCGTGGGTCTGTGAGGCAGGATCAATGTGGGTAAAAGTGAATATGCCACCAGAGGACAGTGAATGAAATGCACTGGGTTTTGTTTGTCAGGGACAAGGTACGTGGATAAAACCACCAAACCAGCTAAACTCTGCACACTTGCACTTACAGACCTGATTGGCTGATGGGTGGGTGATCCACTGGCAGTTTGGTGCTGGAATGTCTTGGTGGGAGCCAGAGGAGCTGCGTGGATACAGAATCTCCTCAAGGAGGTGCCCGGTCAGCGCTGGGAGCCGCACACGGGTGAGGCAGGGAAACAGGGACCTGCGGGAGGAACCTTCCTCCAAACACACACAAAGCCAAAAGCTTCCAGCAGAGGGAAAGCCTCCCCAGGCTCCCAGCACACATCATCTCCTGCAGGACACACCACCATCCTCCCGCGGGCTGCTCTGTTTGTGCCACTGGGACACGCCGCAGCCACCGCTCCACCTCCACCTTGCTGTCAAAGCATCCTCCACCCACGGGAATATCCTTCCTGTGGACTGTGAGGAGCTGGGGGCTGCTGCTGCAGTTCTGCTGCTTTGTTCTGCTTTGTCCTCGGTGTGCAATTACCCGAAACACGGAGTCATAAGATGCAATTTACAGTCCCCGCAGCTTTTTGGTGTCCCACTGTACTGCCTTACAGATAGAAATGGTAGCAGGACGCAGCAGATAGAGACAGCACTCTAATTACAGATTTACATTAAGAGGAAAGTTTAAAAGCTAATTGGACATTATTAGAATAATGATCCCTAGATGTTCTCCCAGCTGAACATCTGCCATTACTAATTAAAAACAAGTTAAAGCCAACCTGTTCAAAGAGAAATCAATATTTACAGAAACTGGATACCACCCTAATGTTAGACATGGTGCTGGCCTACAAGTCCCTTCCCACATGCCACACCAAATCAAGGATCTCAAAAAGCACGTTGGTTATAAATCGGTGCCTGTGCAAAAACCACCTTTGTAAAACCGACTCAGAAATTTGACTCATGCACAGCCTGTTTGTCTCTTCCATTAGTCAGCTGCCCAGCAGTTTTAAATGATTGCCTCACAGAATGATAGGTTACCCACTTTCTCAGACCGGGGTGTCATTTTTTTCCAGAAGCAGGTTAGAAATTGCATTTCGAGTGGCAGATGAAAATGATCTTGCAGCCTGTGTCTCCTCGGTTTGCATCGCTGATTGCTGTTGAACAGAGTGTCATTTTGTGGACAGAATCTGCATCAATCTCACTGCATGGGAATGTAAGAGTCAGTCCTGGAAGTGAAGGCATACAGTTACAGACAGAAAACAATTAGGCAAAAAAATCACAACAGCAAATAGCTTTGAAATCCATTAGCTACCTCAAACTGCAAAACAAGTGCTCATTGAATCGGTCACTGTGCAACCATCACGAAACAGCACAAATCCCTGAAAATGGGGAAACACTCAGCTGTCTGATCCAAGATGTATTTTAAGATCTACCACCTATATCGTGCAAGAGAAGTTCAAAAACATGTGGGCTCACACAAAGGCTGAAAGAAGAGCATCCAACCCACAGCTGCAGGCAGCTCCTTGCTAGCACAGTACCCCACCAATGTCTGCCTGCACAGGAACTTAGCACAATTAACAGGGGGGTCACTTGCACCAGCTGGCCCAGGACACTGGCTGGTACAAAGGAAAAACAAAGGAAAGGGTTGAAATCCTCCCAGTGATTTGCCTTTCCCTTCTCACATAAACTCAAATCTATTGAAAAATATTAGAGCCAAGTCTGACTCTGGAATTTAATTTTGCCATTGATCTGACAAAGCCCTTGCATATCAACCATGAGGAGCAGGCACAGCGATGAACTTGAGGCCTCAGACTGGAGCTGCTGGCCACTGGCAGCTTCCACAGGCAAAGATCAGTGGCCCCTTTGGAAAATACTGTTCTGTTTGTGTCTGGAAGAAAAGCTCTGTGGTCAGTAAGTGCTCTAGTGTTCCCAGGCCAACAGCAGAGGAGCAGAAGAGTCAATGGCAGAGGAGCCTCTGCTTTTATAGCAGTGCCCAAGTTGGACTTCAGGGGCCAATAGCAAGCACTGCATGACCCTGCTCTCCTGATTCCATAGGCTGTGTTATTGGAGACTTCTGTGTTTGCAGCGTGGGAGCAATAAAGAGCAAAGGCAAGAAATAAAGAGCCTCCGGGTGCCGACATAAAATTAAATCCTGACTTCTCTTCCAAGTTCAAGGTAGGAAAATCACAGCTGTATGTCTTTGTCAAAAGTGTGCCCAAGCACTAATATCATCAAGGACAGAAACTTTTACCATGTAATCTTGCCACACACTGTATATCATCCAGAGCCTCTGTGGACTTGGATGTAAAATAAACTACTCACCCTCTTTAAAACATGCCAGCAAGCAGGATTTGGCCCCATTTAAGTAACTTTAGATCACCGATGCCTGATCCACAGGGAGACCAAAACTCCCTTCAGGGCAATACCTGATTAGAGGAGAAACAGTTGTCGGCCTCTAGGAAGCTGCAAATAATTTTTTGTTCAAACCCGCGGGGATTTTTGCAAGGCCTGCTGAGCCAATTTAAACAGGGAAAAATATCTGAGAACCCTGCAATGATATTCTCTGCAGTTTTCTAAAACCCAGATCCTGCTCATCCCACTCAGTGAAGCAATCTCACTGGAGTTAATGAAAGCAGTCCCCACCTAGAAGCCAGGCTCGCTGCAGCTCTGCTGCTGCACAGAGAATCGCTCCATGGTCTCGGTTGAGTTGAGCCACATCAGGTTGTTTGCAGTGACATCCCTCTCCCTGCTCATACTGACAAGTTCAATCTTTTCAGTTTGCTTTCCTCCCCTTTTCTTTTTTTCTTCCTTTCTTCAATGGTGTGTTCCAGCGTTTTTTTCCTCCTGCCATAGGCAGAGGCAGGTGAACTGCAGAATAAACATAAAGATATCAGAGTGCTGCACCTGCCTGTAAAATGACATGAATTTAATCAAAACCATTTCCAGTCTCAGGGCTCAGGCACACAACTGGTCTTGTTGCTCTTCCCCTGGGCAGCTGCTGGTGGTGCCTCTAGTGCAGGCCTGGGCATATGTTTGACATCAGCAGCAAGCACCGAGCCGAGCTGTAGGGGGATTGTATTATTTGATTTCTGATTATGTAGAGCTTCCTTCCTTTTGTGCTCTCATTGACCTCATGGATTACAGTAAAGCTGTGCCTAACCCGAGACGGATTCTGCTTATGCCTCACTTATGCCAAAGTAAATCAAGAGAAATCGTGGCACAGTCAGTGGAACTACACCAGAGTAAGACTGGATACGAAGCTCATTAACATTTTTAATGGCACTACTTTTTGATTAAGCAGTTACTCTTTTTACCTAGAACAATAAAAACAACAAACAAGTCAAGCCTGAAGGAGCTGTCCACAGACAGACAAATTACTCTTGCTGAAAATTCAAAATAAGATGTTTTTTGTATCAAGGAAATAAAACCAAATTAATACTGGCTTTTATAACCACTTAAAGCATCCACCTGCAGGGAGGTATTTTTGCTGTATCTGCTAAGTGTGGTACCTAAAAATACCCACAATACCTAGAAAGTGAGAAAAGAATCAGTCTTTTCTTCTGATCATTTTATAATGGTTACATCTAATTCAAAGTGTATCAGACAAGAAAAGAGGAGCTCAAGGAAGCCAGAACCTTTAATCTACTTAATTAATAGGGGGGAAAGCATGTGAAAGCCTTGTGTAAAATGAGAAAGTAATCTTATTCTGCTCAGGCTGGCTGCTCATTTGGTGGATGGGCAGAAGTTAACAAGGGGCCTTGCAATCTATTTAATTGGCCACAAAATCAGAGTCTGCATCAGCCTCTTCTCCGTGGAGCCTCGCTCCTTTACGCCTCCTGTTCCTTCCCACAGGAGATGAAGGTGATGCTGCAGGACCTGGCTCCTTCCCAGCGGAGGCTGGCCGCGCTCGGCGGGCGGGCGCTGCTCGGGGCGCTCAGCGCTGGCACGGCTGCACTGATGCCACCATGATTCTTTGCCTTTTATTTTATACCCCTTTTATATACCCTTTTATACAGCTTTTACGTATCCTCTGTGCTTTTAGCCCACACACTTGTAATTCCTTAAGCCTGATAACTCAGCTGAGACCCGATGTTCCGCTAAGCCAGGAGACCAAACATCCTGGAGGCCGCAGCTGGGGAGGGGTCAGACAGCCCCAGCCACCAAGGTCCTCTCCAGAACATGTCCTGTAAACTGAGACAGGCCCATCCCGGGAGGGACTCTTCAGAATGAGGGGTTCATTCGAGCCTCTCACTGGGGAGTCTTTGACAGACCTGCTGATTTGCAAGGCCTATAATTGTACACGCGATCTATCGGGTGCGGGTGCATTTTCGGGGTGCGTTTCGATGTGCGTTTCGGCGCACCTGAGGATCCTTAAACAAATACCGAGGTAAAAACCCCCTTCTCCCCTTTAACCGTGTCTGACCTTTAATTTTAAGATCAGGAAAAAGGCAACATCAGGACCCCAGGGGCTGCAGGGCAGCTGCTGTGCGTGCCCGTGGCAGGCGCGGCCGTGCCAGAGCCAGCCCCCCCCTACAAGGCGCTCTCTGTGCGCCCTGCCAGTGCCAGCTGCTGCACACAGGAGCCATCCCAGCGCCATCAACAGCAGCACTGATGTGCCTGGTGCCCGCCGAGCTCCAGCAACACAAAGGCACCAGCGAGCAAACATGGGGAGGATTATGAATTTCTTAAAGAAAAGCTCCAAGTCCAAATCACGCAGCTTATCCTGAGCTGTGCAGGGAGGGGTAACCACGCCAGGTAAACGCGGCATCTGCGTGGGAAACCCCAACCTACAGAACAAAGCACTTAACTTCGTGACTTGATCCTGAAATGAGGTCTGATGAGGTTTAGCATGGCAAACAGGAATGCACTGTGATGTTGTGATGATGCCTTAATCTTTTTCAATAATTAGTAAAAATGATCGGTACGATGATTTTAAAATAAGCGATAATCTAAACTGTTCTCACCCTTCTTCTTGGTATTCACAGGGTGGAGTTGATTTCTGCTCAGTAACGGGGTAAGGAAGTGTCACCTGCATTTGCCAGCATGCCCCTGCGAGGTCTGTGCATGCCTTTTCCACAGTTAAACCACTTGGAATTTCCAGCCCAAGCAAACTTGAACATTCGAGTACTTTCTTGTCCAGCCTTTTACAATCACAGCAGAGGAAATGCAGTGAGTCTGTGACATGAATCCCATGTGCTTTCTTTTCACCTTGGGGACAGGATGGATGAGCCTCCATCTTCAGAAGTATTTGTCAAGTAGTTACATTTTAATCCTAATTTATTTATGTCTAAATCCAGCAAAGGATTTAAGCATATGCTTGTGCTAAACATATGAATTAGCCCATAAATTCCACAGTTAAGCATCATACAAGTACGTCACACAAGCTCCTGATGGATCCTTCTCACTTTCTTGTCTCCCAGAAAGAGTTTTATTTCTATTGTGTGTAACAGATTCATTTTATCTGAAACACCACCTATATGCTGACTATTGCAAAAACAGCACTGATTTGTCGTAACCACTGCAAACTGGACAGGTCAAATGAGTTTATCTCAGTGCACATTTCTACCAGATGTTTTCAATGTAACCTCAAAAGTGTACAATGGAAAACCAGGTGTATCATCTACCAATTAAACACAAACAAAACACAGTTTGTTTTTGTAACTCTTCTTTAAAACAACAGATGTTAGGTTAAATCTCATGTTCAGGCATTTATCACATCTGTTTTCTGCTCCCTTGGAAAATGTACTCACAATAGAGCTCAAATTAATTACAATGAGATTTGTCAGTCGAAACCTAAAAGGGAGTTCAGGGAATAAACATTTAATTCTAGAAGGAAATAATTGGTGTTTAAAAGCTTTAAACTTGTTTTCAGTTGGTTCACATAGGCAAAGCTCCATTACAAACAGCGTCCGAGACCTGTGGTGACCTTCGTGGGGTCTCCAAGGAGACACGAGGCCGAAGGAAGGAGAGATGCAGAGGAGTCTGCAGGGCTGTGGAGCCTGAGGGTGCAGGCTGTGGACCTGCAGCACAAGCTGGGGAAGCCACAATGCACCCACAGCCTTCCCTGGCAACAAGAAAAACTTCTGACCTTAAAAATGAATAAATCTTCACTCTTCTCTCGTAAAACTGGAGCCTGCCAATGCACAGGCACTGAGGAGGCTCCAGTAAAGAACTTTCATAATCACCTTTTTTCTTTAATGGCTTTTATGAGAACATAGAAAGGTCTCCCTCACCTTCCAAATCTGGAGAGACCTGCAGAATGCTATTGATAAAGACAGTTCTTTAACTCAGAAAGAGTAGAATTTAACTCAGTTATCCTGCAGCCCTAACAGTAAGGAAAGATACAAATATTGCTTTGAAGAAAAGGGTTTCATTGCAGCAAAATTATACACAAGCATCTAATAAGGTATAACCTAAGACTTGTCATTCCTATAGGCGTGGTTTTCTCTGTAGCAGCTCTGGGTTTAATTCCTGCAGCACTGCTACCCAGGTGAGACAGCCTTGATCAGGCCCCAAACCAGTCCTGCCAACACCCCCGGCCCCTTGTGACTGCTGCCACACATCCTTGTGGCCAAACCACACCTCTTCCTTCGAGGGACTTCTCCACGCTCACCCAGCCTCTCCCAATCCCTTTCCACGCTCCCTGCATCACCCTCCCACTCTCACCCTTGCTGTGTTCCAGGCACGTTGCCCACCCCAGCGTTGCCACCACACAACATCTGGTTCTTCCCGACCCCCTCAGCAAACGGCTCTGGTCCCTGGAAGCCACCAGAGCTCCGTTCCAAGTAGGCGGGGGAGTGTGTGACTAACTTGTCACTCCATCTCCCTGCCCCCAGGATCACTGTCTAGCAGTTTCTAGGAAGGCTCATTTCCTCTGAAAAAAAAAAAAAAAGAAAAAAGGAAAGCTAACCAAGTTCAAGTGCCTCTGGAATTTTAAAAGTGAAGTACATCCACCTGTTATTGTTATGTAGCATGCCATGAAAACAATAAACTGCTCTTAGGAAAAGAATAAACATCGTTCAGTGTCTAAGCATGTGGCTGTCTATGAGAGGAGCTTCAGGAACCGTCCTCCTCAAGGCTCCAGAGGCATCTGCCTGATAATTCAGCGGCAGAGCAGCGCTCTCCTCGCTGTGGCCCTGATGTTACACATAAATGTCATCCCTTCAGAAAATAGAGAGAAGCTTAAAAATAAATAGCTATAAGTAGAAGCAAGTGTTGTGGTTAGTTTTGAATTGGCTTTGTGGACACTTCTGTCCGGGGTTCTGTTACTGCACAGCTCAGAGAGCAGAATAACCAAATTAATTCCATTTAGGCCAAAACTGGTTTGAAGTTGTTTGAAGGACAAAAGCCCCTCCAAGTACCATTTACACACAGAACACAAGGGCAATCTTCACCTTTACTCTGGGCCCTTAATTCTGATATATTACAAAGCATTTCACTAATTTTACCTCAGTAAAGCAAAAGCGAATCAGATGTGGAAATCCAGTTCATCCTGCCTTAGAAGCTCGTGGTGCAGTGAGGCAGAAAAGTTCCTCAAGAAGCTGCAGTCAGGCTAACTGAGGTACGAGGAGCAGATTTACTTTCCGTGGCCTCTCCATTTGCAGGGCAGGAGAGAGGGAACTGTCGGTGAAAGTGAACAAATCTCCCAGTTTTCCTCCTCTTACAACAGGAACACGTCACGTGCAGCAGAGCCTCCTGTGAGGCTCTACTGAGAGCTCCAGGTGGGAAGATAGGAAAAGATTCTTACTGTGAACAGCTCTCCTCAGCACATGAGCAGCTACCTGAACTGTGCCCTGGAGACAGCTCTAGCTCTGAGAAACATATGCTTCTATTATAGAAATAGCCCTCTCCAGGGAAGCCCCATTGCTCAGGATGTCCAGAACTAGGCCAGACTTAAAAGTGGCAGCAGCACAACAGAAAATAGATGGCAGAGGTTCTTCCTTAGCCTCCAGCTCCTTGTGGGATTTCACTGTTGTTAAATGGAAAGCTGAGAGACTCATGGTGCTGCAAACTGGACGTGGCACTTTTTCACCATCCCTTGCTCCACTGCCATCCCCTTCTTTTGTGTTTTGTTTTGCTGATGAGCTTCACTCAGCTTCGAAACAGTGAGTCACGCTTCCAGCTCTGCTGATGTACTTACTCCCCCCAAGAAAAGGCTCCAGGAAAAATCACTTCTCTTTTGGGAGGCAATAAAAGATCTCTTTCCTCCTCAGGTCTGTTGCAGAAACAAGAGAAGAACTTAAAAGAAAAAAAAAAAAACAACAACCCTGTAGGTTAAATATCTGGGAAAAAAAAACAGATTCACAGGGAAAAAAAAGCTGAATTCACAGGACTTTGTACTATATAATCACCCCCACATACACTGCTTTATGCACTTCTGCTGGTTATTTGAATGACTGGTGTAGAAAAAACTCTTTTCAAAAGGAACACATGCACATAAAAGTTGTACCAGCAGACTCTAACTTACATTCATGAAGACATCCACTGAAAAAGCAGAGAAAAAACGTGTTTTTTCCAGCATGTTCAACCTGGGAAGGTGGACAGCAGTTTCAGTACAGTTCAAAAAGACCTCTCCTATGGAGCATTTAAGCACGTGAATAAACTTACTGACTCTCACAGCAAAGTAACTTACTCAAGTCCTTGCAAGACCAGAGCCTTACTTGCTCCTGGTTGTGTTTCCAAACAGAAGCTGAACTACTTTTCAAACAAGACCCTGGAAACCCAAAGGTGCAGAAGTCCTTACTGAGTCACCTGGTGGCCCACCATTAGCCACCCTGAGCAGCCGGGTGTCTTCGGAGAGTAAGGATCACACCTTCATTCAGTTCTGTAAGCCACCCTCTGTATGTGGTGTGCATCCCACCAGACACACCTCTCTGCCCAGCCTCCCACGCTGCACATGTACATCCTCTCGGCTCGCTCTGGCAGCCTCAGAAACCCAGGGGTCCTTCCAACACACCGTGCTGGTCTGTGGGGCTCAACCCTACACACTTCGGGTGAAAAAACATCTTGTTTTCTGCTCAGTAGGCATGCACTGTAATCAAACATCTGTTTTATCACTAAACCGTGACCTCCTGGACATATCAGTTGCTCACACCTGACCAGCCCACTCGGCAGCACAAAGGACAGGGCTCATGACCCTAAGGTAACAAGCCTAACTCTAAATCCTTTACCAGTTACACCCGGGACCGCGTACTGACGTACACGAGCCTTAAGGAATGGGTGAAGAAGGTTTCAGAAATTCTGATTTCACTTCAGCATTGTCCTGCGGGAGCCGCTCC
>VXBT01009410.1:26453-79425 GCA_013400235.1 Oriolus oriolus | reverse complement strand
GGGGCCGAGCGCGGGCGGTTCGGGAAGCAGCATCCCCGGGCAGCAGCATCCCCGGGCAGCAGCATCCCCGGGCAGCAGCGTCTCCGGGCAGCAGCGTCTCCCCGCCCGGCGCGCTGCCGTCCCGGCGCTGCCTCCCTCGCCGGGGTTTGTCCCTGCCTGCCACCCGGCTTCGGGCACCCTGACTTTGAAGCTGACGGACAGAGTCAGCCTGTCGTGAAGTTTCTGCCACTGTCGTTTTGGCCATGTGAGCACCAGAGCGGTACCCAGGCGGCCGGGTCCCCAGCGACCGCGGGCCGGGCCAGCAGCGAGCACAAGTGTCGCTGCCGAGTTTTTTTGGTGCAAATCCCCACCCGGCTCCGTGGGGCAGGGCTGGCTTTAGGAAGCGACACGCCACCACGACGGAACCTGACTGGGGAAGGAGCACGCTGTCAGAAGCTTAGCAGACAGTTGTCAGACTCGTGAGCCTGTCCCTGTGGCTGGTGGAGCAGGACAGTAGGGAGAAAGTCCAGTCTTGAGGTCAGTGCGCTGCAAAGGCGATGGCAATGCTGACACTGAGACCCCTGAGTGCAGGTACAGGGCTCGGAAGAAAGTCCCAGCTGACAGGCACCAGTCTCCAGAGTGCATAACCCCGAGCAAAATCTCCTACTTAAAAAGAGGACAAAGACATTATAGAGATGCTTGGAACAAGAAAAGCTCAAGACAGCCCAAAAAAGGAAGGAAAGGATGTCCCAAGCTTGGATGTGAACACCTGTGGGGCACCACTGCCAGCACACAGCTCCAGACGTGCAGATGCCACACGAGCATCGCATCGGCAGCGCTGTGTCAGCCGAGACAAGGACCGAGCAGGTGCTTCCTCCTGGAGGGGGCTGCCTGTGGCTGCCAGTGAGACGCCTCAGCACGCAGGACCGAGGGGAGCTGCTGCGGTTGCAGTGGGCAGCGCTGCCCTCCCAGCACGGCTTGGGTGGGCAAACAGCCTGGCTTGCTCACTGGCTTAACACCTCCAGCCTGAGAGTGACTTAAGAGTGATCCCAAGGACAGGTAGAACGAGTTGGGAAAAAGTTAGAGCCTTGTGCTGCACCGAGGTGAATTGGTGTTTCAAGGGTGCAGTGCAAGAGGGTTTGGTTGTGTCTGTGTAGAGCCACACGCTCTAAGTGCCATGTGCAATGGCAAGCAGCAATGATAGGTAATAGTCTGTAGTTTCCAAATGTTTGTTCACCTTAATTCCTTCTTCAAGCAATTATTTCATAGAAAAATTTTTAATCAGACGTGAAGAGAAGCCTGCCTCTGAGCAGCACGCATGCAGTACCACTCTCCTTATGAACTGATGTGCTTTGTGTGTTGTTTTGGTTTGGGTTTTTTTTTCCCCTTTCTGTCTCACAATTAAAATTTGAAGATTGGCTAATAGTTCAGAGAACTGGAAAGTTAAGTCCTGTATTTGCCCACAGAGGATGCAGAGCACAGGCAAGTGTCTGTGCTCCAAAACACTGATGAGTCTCAGCCCTGACCTGAAGAGACTCAGCCAGCAGGGATAGGAGGTAGTTTCCTCTTCATTAATTCCTTAGGGGCTGCTTAGATGTCCCGAGTAATGACAGGCTCTGACTTCAACATCAGTCCCCTAGAAACTGAGCAAGACCCTCTCAGGATTATCAGGTGAAGAAGCTGTCAGGAAGCACTCTGTGGCTAAGCTTGCCTTTGTACGTCTCTGAAACAGGGGAAAGTCTTGCATGCACAGACAAGAAAAATCATTTAATGAACGCTCTGCACATACTTGCACCAGCTCCCTAAGGATACTGCACTGTAATTACAGACCTAATGCTGTCATTCTAGGAACATGGCTAAAATCAGACAAGGTCCAAATTAGCAATGGTCTCATGCATTTCTGAAGGGATCAGGCATCTGTTGATTAACAGAACTAGCCAAAGCATGTGGCGGTGCAGCACTGCTGAGTTCCGTGGGCTTACATCAGGTGTGGATGTGTCCAGAGCATTGGCACTGACACCTGGACTCCCTGCACATGTCCAGTGTGCTGAGTGCATGAGAAATTCATGAGACTGCACAGAGATGGGAACAAGCTGGATATGCTTAGGGGAATGCTCACACAGCCAAGCTTCACTGAGGATGGGGTACACAGTGAGAGCAGTGTTAAAAAGAGCTTTTCATGTTTTAATTTGAAGCTGCTCTTCAGTTTTTTGACATTAGAAATTTGTAAAGGTAGCAGACTTTATTGGCTGTTAGAAAAAGAGTCCTGAACTACGTGGGATCTTAATTAGCTCTGTGTGGTGCCAAGAATTTTAAGAGAAGCCCTGTCTAGGATCTGTCCTCAAATACAGCACTGGTGCAGTGCTTTGCTGAAATGGAAAGAGTTAACTCCTTGCCACAGATCTTGGAGAAGGACTGATGAGAAGAGAAGCCAGTTAACTGTTTCTGCCCTTCCTGCTGTAGTGTCTGAAGGAAATTTCACTAACTCAACAACTCCACGTTGAGGCCAAGCGATGCCAGGCCTGACCGTGTGTGCAGTAGAAACATCCTCCCCCTCCCGCCCCTGCATAACCCAGGCACCTCAGCAGACCCGAATCTCAGCTGTGGCTCCTTCTCCTTCTGGTCAATCAGGCACCAGAAACTCTGTAAAAAGCAGGGAGGAGAGAGAGCAGAGTGAACTCCCTTCAGCCCTGCTCTGGCAGTAGCACACAGAGGGAAGGGCCAGGCTGGACCCTACAGAGAGAGGCACCCACAGAGCCCCCACTGCTCGCTGACCCTGCGTGGCTGGTGCTGCCCCCGAGCCGGCTGCAGCTCTGCCAGGGCTCATCGTGCCTTCGGGCAGCTGGGCCAGGAGGCTGCTGCTTCCCTCTCTGAGCAGAGGCTGCTAAGACAGAGACAGGTTTTTGAAACTTGTTTTGAGCGCAGGTGTGCAAAGGTGTCCCACGAGTGCGTGGTGCTGCTGGCAGGGGCGGGCAGTCTCAGGGTCAGGCTGCAGGGAACAAGGAGAAAATGCCAGTGCAAGGGTGGGGAGCAGCACGAGGCAGAGGCACTGAAGTGTCTCTGAATGGGTCCTCTCCCATTTAGAGGGGAAGGTTTCTCATCTATGGAGCTGTTCTGCAGCCCCTGCTCTGCTAACCCTGCACTCCCCTCGTCTGTCAGAGAGAACCTCTGACACACCTGCAGTTAGCTGGGAGGCAGAAGAGGGGCTGCAAAAAGTCTTAATGGTGTTTCTTGCTTTAGTGAGAGAAAATGCTGGAGAGGGGATGGTGTTGGATGTGGGGGAGGGAATAAATTGCTCTGACTCAGTCCAAGAGGGGGCTGGTAAAGGTGAGAAAGCAAAGAGCAACAGGTACCACTCTGTCTGTCCCTTTGTCAGTGAGAGCTGCACAAAGCAGCTGCACCAAAGAGCTCCTTCTCTGGTGGGGCCACTGAACACAACCAAGAAGGTCAGGCACAGAAGCAGCACTGCTTGCTGCAGAAACCTGGCTTTGACCTTGATTCCTGCTTCATTTGAAGCAGCAGCAGCAACAGAGTTGCCTTGCATGCAGTCCCTTTTCCCATCAGAAATGGAGCATATTGCTGCTGGAAGGACAGAGCATCAGCATTTCCCAGATCGAGGTCTGACCTGATCCAGGTTCCCAGGGCCCATCTCCTCCTGACAGTGTGAGGGGCAGAGTGAAATCTGGCTTTCTTAGCCAGTCCCAGTGGGTTTGCTGGTTCCATTGTGCTCCCCAGTCAGTTGCCTACCTGGGATGCGCCTCAGCTCTGGGGACCGTTGCATTCCAGCGACACAAAGCACAGCACCTTTACAGCATCATCTCCAGGAGGCAACAGACTCACAGCAATGCCCCAAGGACGTGGTGCCACTCCAAACTTCAGGAGCCTGGTCCACAACTGTTTCTTTTATTTGTGCTTTAGGCTTTTGCATTGAACCGGTCACACCGATCTAAATGTAGATTCAGGACTTCACAAGCTTGGGAAAGCAGCCTGGCCATGCTTGGATGCTCCCAGCTGGAAGGTGTGAACAGGCTGTGTTCATGTCAGACCTGGTGCCGAACAAGGTGACGTGGAGATGGGGACAGCCCGGGTCACCCAAAGCCCAGCCGAGCACAGAGCGCGTTCGCAGGGCTCCGTGCGCAGCGGGAGAAGCCGCAGCCCTGACCTGGAGGAACGTGTCAGCTCAGCAGGGGTTTAACACTCTGTGAAGAGAGAGATACACGATACGGACCGTGCCCTAGCAGGTGGCAGATTGGCTGTCCTTGCAGAGCAAGGCAGATGCTTCCTAGGGTGTTGGATTGACACGTGGGTGCCCTGTGCCTGTGCAAAGCGCGGCGTGGTCACAGCCGGAAGGATGGAGACCTGATCCTTCTGGAGCCTTCTCCCTGTGTAAGGCCTGGGATAAGGAGGCTCTCGGGGAGATGTGCGTGCCTGGGTCACCACCCTGGCGAGGCAGGTGCTGTTGGTGGGCTGAGCACCCCCGACCCAAGAGACCACCACCATGCAGCAGCCCCGCTGCCTTCCCCCCACTCCTCGGCTGGGTGGGGGAACGAGACCTGGGGAGCGCTGGCATCCCTGTGCCCACAGCTGGCACCCAGTCAGCAGTCAGGGGACGGGCAGCGATGTTTGCTGGTGACTCACGTGGCGTGTAGCAGCGGTAAATGCCGGAGCAGGCAGAGGTGGGTGCACGCAGAGCACACAGCACTACACAAGTGTCTGACTTGTTTTGGATTCCTGCCATCTACTGCCTAGGATATTCTTCTGCAATCACAGCACAGGCTTCTGATTAAAGAGACCATTTCCAACTCCTGAATAAATAGCTTTTCTCATAGCAGCACACCTGAAAAATAGAAGTGCTAAAGGAGGATCCGAAAATATGAGTGGGAGAGCTGTTACAATGTAGAGTTACGACCTTGAAAAACCAGCACTCTTCTGCTGTCGCTCATTAGTGAATAAGAACCAAACCCTCCTGAGACCTGATTCAACCACCCTTTTCACTCAAAGACCATATATTCTCTGACTTAAAATCTGAATTGGACGCAAGGCCAGTACATTGCATCCTACTTAAAAGGGGACAAATAGCCTGCCAGAACTTTAGCTTGGCTGTTGGAGCAACTGAGGGGCACTACAGCTCATTTACAGTAGCAGTACTGGACAGAGGGGAACAAAACTGCCGCTAACATGCTTAAAATGAGTCATTTCCTATTGTAAAATGAATGCTTGTTCTTTAAGGAGAGAAGAACCATTATGAAAAATCATAGATTCATTCTGTTCCTGCACAGAGCTGGTGACAGCAAGGTGTGCAGATGGGAGTGATTTGGTTTGGTCAGTACATCTGGAGCCTGCAGCCGCTAAAATCTCACAGCCTGGAAGACAGCGTGTGGCTGGATCCATGCTGGTGCATGGACTGTGGAGAAGCTGATTGTACATTTCTGGATGCCACTAGGCAGAGTGCAATTGCTAACTCTGGGTTTCTTCTGCCACGTCAGTAGGAAACAACACTGTCAGGGCTGTAATGATAATGAGGTGCCATATTTGGGAGGCTCAGCAGACTATGAAGTGCACAACCTTGCATGGCAGGCTGCTAAAATGGATTGGAAAGGAAAAACTCCAAAGTACATTTTTCCTTGAAATGACAACGACACAAAAGAGAGAGCACAGCCAGTTTTCACGGTAGGTGGGTAATGCAGAGCCCCCAGTTGTTAAGGAGCCAAAACATTCAGAAGCACTAGGCAGTCTAATATCCTGCTGTTCTTCATCCTCCCCCTTACTTCGTTCTCTCCTCCTCATCCTCCTTCTGCTCCCTTCTGTGAAATGGGGGTGAATCAGCTGGAGCAGGCTGGCAGGAGAAGGCCTCATCCACACACGTCACAACTCGGTGCAGGCAAACAAACACCACGGAGCTGTCCTGATGGGTGTGTGCGCTGCTTTCACACGCCAAGCAACCCCTGTCCACCCAAGCTTCCACCTTCTGCTTCAGGTGGTCTTTTTGAGCCCATAATCTCTTTTCCCATTAGCTTTGAGACACCAGAAAAGGAAACAAAGCCCAAATTAACTCCTTGAGCGCAGGAGACCTTACACACAAATCAGTTTTCATTTTGCAGAGTATGGATATGGACTTACAGATCCTAAATCCCAATGTCTGGAGTGCCCTTGGTGCTGTTCTTGGGGTAATCGTCTCTCATGGGAGGAGGTGGTATTGGGTTGTCCCCCAGGACCCCAGCGTGGCTGTGCAGAGAGAATGAGGTGGAGGCAGCCAAGCAGGACCAGAATCAGCAGCACACAGATGACCAAAAAGAGTTTTACCCCTTTATGCACGGAAGAGGAGAGAAGCTTGCCTGTTGTAACACTGAACATCTTTTTCACTGGAATTGTTCCCTTCTACGGCCTGAGAGAGTCCCTGCAAGGTACAGTCATTAAACCCCTCCATCTTTTCAATCATGTGCAGCATTGCCTGCATGGACAGGTGCTCCAGAGGTTGCTTTTGGTCTCAAGACAAATCACCTGTCAGTCAGTTACATCAGGCTAGTATATTTCTCCCCCATTTGTTCAGTCCAAGTGTGTTTTCTCCCCTGTCCTGACTAGCACACTGAACAGTGATGTATCTAGTGGGGATGCAGTGTATTCTCCATGGGGGAATAAAGCCAAGCTGCAGTGGTTTTACAAAGTCTGTCATTTCCTGCACATTGTGTAAAATTGGCGTAGTCTCTCAGAAAGCTTGGCCATGGGGTTTGCAAGCACGAGCTCCTGTTGCATTACCTAATGCTTTAGGAAGACATAAAGACTGGTTTATTTTAGCAAAACCACAATCAAAGGTAAAATCCTCTTAATTATTCATGTTCAGTAAAGAATTCACGGCAGTGTCCTTGTGAAATCACATCCTCTCTCCGTCCCAGTCATCCCATCAAGCACCTTTGGCACCTGCCTCAGTGCTTTGGCATTCGGTATCAGAAGGGTAGAATGGTTTTGTCACCCTGGAGCTTGAGTTACTCAGCTTGAGACCTCTCACACTGCACTGACAGCCCACATTTGGCGCCACAGACACCTGCCAAATGAAACACCCGAATTGCCTCGAAAATCCCTGCCTGCCTAGATATGTTGCATGAATAGCCAAATTCCTTTTATGATTTCTGCATCATTTTGCAGATCACTTTTTCCAGCAGCAGTTTCCATCAGAAGGCTGTGCTGCTCTGGTAGCAAGGTGCGAGGCTAGACTTTGAGATGTGCATTTTAGACATTTTTTTCCTTGTGTGGGAAGCAAGGCTTTGGGGAGGCAGGAGGAATGCCTGAGAGTCATTAGAGACTTTCTGCTCTGTAGGCCCACCTCAGGAAAGGTGGATGAGGAGGGTGAAGATGGCAAGAGGAGAACCAGATCCCTGTCACGTTTACACACGTGCAGCCCCAGTGAGCAGGTACCAGACCTCCCCACATCCCAGCCCAGTGTTCCTGGGCTGTTCTCCTACTGCAGAAATAGCCCTGTTTTATACACACTACTCCAGAAAAGCTCCAGTGGTCTGGGAAAGCCAGAAGCAGCACAGTGTAATTACACCTTTCTGCCAGACAAGCTGCTGCACTCCAGCCTGGTGGCTGGCAAGGCTCAGAGGGAGCAGCAGCCGCTGGCATCTCGGTGCCATCGCTGCGTCTGCGCCCTCCCGCAGCTTTGGCTGGGTCAAAATCCTGCTCTGGCCTCCGTGACCCACTGATGGCTGCTGCCAGCTGCAGAGCAGAGCAGCTCATTCACTGCATCCTTCCCCAGAGCCGTCTCAGCTAATAAATGCTGTCAGTGAGAAAAGTGGCCCCAGAGGCCAGATTTCACTGTCAGGATCCGGCCTCTGGCACTGACTCTCTCATTCACTTGTGACTTGTAAGCACAAGGCCGTGCTGTGTTTTCCCTGCCAGGAACTAACCCGCTCTCCTGCACCTAGAAGGGAGTTTGGGTTGTGCTGGGCAGGAGCCTGGGCATCCTCTACCTCCAGGCTCTCTTTCACCCTCAAAACTGTCATGGTCTGTCCCTGCACATGGGATTTCTAAGCACAAGCAACACACGAGAGCCTTCCTGCAAGATGGGAAACCTCTCCCAGTAGCAATCCTGCATCTGTGCCTGCCATAGCTCTTGTGATGCTCACTTTTCTTTGCATATATCCCTCTCTGTTCCCTGGGAGATGATGCAGGCGCCAGCAGAAGGGGCTGACAGCTCTTCCCTCGTGGGGGTGCCTCGCCGTGTGCTGTTTGACAGCACTCAGACAACTGAACAACAAATAAATGCATTTATTTTCAAAAATCAATCCTCACAGGAACTCCCTGGGAAGACAAAACTTGTATTGCACTAATTATATTCTATAAAGTATCCCTTTACGCTTCACAATGGTTTAAGGAAGGAACTCAAGATATGATAATAAAAGAGAGGAACAAACTGAAGCACTGTTCAGTCTGTCCCCATCTGCTCTAGTGCTGACTTTGATCCACACTGGCTGTAAGAGGAAAATGTGGACCTACCCCGCCTTCTTTAAGGGCAAACAGCATCCAGAGGTCATTGAAAAAGATCACATAACCAGCTATAGCCAACATCAGTAACAAACATGCATTTAACATTGCCACAGCATTTTTGGTTGGTTTTATTTTTGTTAATAACTTCTGTTATGTAGCACCTTTGCCATCAGCTTCTCCAGAGAGCTCCCACCATAAATAAGGGCTGAATGCCACCCTCGTCTCCAGTCTGGTAACTGCTGGTGAGCAGCTGTGTCAGGAACTGTGGTCAGATCTGCCTGCTGGACACAGGACCTGTTTACATTTGAATATTGCCTCCTCTCTTAGAGGAAATCATCTATTCCCATCAAGCCAGAACATCCCTTTTCCTCACCACTTATTTTTAGCATATTGTACTGACATTCTTGGAGTTCCTAAATCTGAGAAGGAGGTGTTACTAACATTTTTTCTGAGGCAACTTAAAATTTCCCATTTGTAAGCTATCTCTCTGTGCCAGTCAGGTGACTACTGCTAAGCCTGCAGAGAAGTTTCACACATGACACAATCATTTGTGGGGATCCTAGCAACAGCTGTGTTGGGTAAAAGGTGTCCATTATATTCTGTGACCTAATGTTTATCACACTCGGCGAGCAACACTCGTGGCCACTTCATCTGGGTGGTTTATAAAGCTGAACTGCAGAACCGGTGCAGGGAGCTGCTGCTGGTGCTGGAAAGGCCATTGGGCTGCACAGGCTGCTGTGTACGTGCAAAGTGCTCTCAATTAAAGAAAACCAAACCACAACTAAAGCCCAGAACTGTGCCTATTTCCTCTTTACAATTGCTCCTGCGTAAGCTCACGTGCAGTGAAGACAGAGCTCTGCAGCCCCCTGCGAAGGCCGCTGTTAGACACTGCTTGAGGGATGACTGTAACCCATGAAATGGGGAGCTGGGGGCAAAACTCTGCCCTTGGGGCACAGGCACTGCTTGGAGGCGCAGAAGACCGCCCAGGCTCTGCAGCCAAGGTGGCTTTGGCATGGGAAGTAAACCCAAACCCACGTGGGACCCAAAGTTACTCCTAGAGGAAGATCCCTCTCAGACACAGAGGACCTCCAATGGCATGAATTTTGGTGCTGCAGTTTGTACTCAGAAGCTGATACAGTCAGAACAGGGATCAGAGGAGAGATGCAAGGGCCCTGTGATGAGGCCTGGCTGAGTTAGAAGGTGGCTGTGTTTTGAGCAGCCTGGACCGAAGGTATTTGGGTACCAGAGACCTTCGGACGCTGTGTCTCAGAGGTCTCGTGTCCTCATGCCTGGAGGGGAAGAACTGAGACTGCCATTTTGCACAGTTACTTCTAATCATCTGCCAGCAGCATCTCGAGGCTTCAGCCAGCTAGGCCCCAATCAAGCCCTGGTTCTCAAACAGATATTTATAAATTCAGAATACTGCACTGCAGCAAGCCACGCTGGCATAAATTCCCATCTGTCATCCCCTAATCATTTCCCAGCACAGTGATCAATCTCTTTCAAATTCAAATGATCTTAACCACTTAGTATCCAGAAAATACACTGCAAGAAATGGGCAGTGTACCATCCAGGACCATTTAGGGGTGCCGACCTATCCAGCAGCTGTAGCTCTGCCTACGTTACAGCAGAGACAGATATTTTTATATCTCCATCATCATCATCATCATCTCTGGCATAGTTCTCATCACAGACTACCATGCTAGTGCAAGAATTTGTGTCAGCAAGGTTAAAATACAGTCACAAATACTCTTCTGTCACCTTTCACCCACTGTGGGTAGTTTTTGCCCACGGGAGGGCAGGACACTGCGGAGGCACTCGGGAGTGACCGTGGCACGGGCACAAGGACAGAGCTGCTCACACAGAGCGGTGTGCCCAGCCCTTCCCCGTTTCACTGAGCTTTAGGTACTGTTTGAGGACACACCAAGGACCAGCTTAACACTGGCAAGGAGATGGGTGAAGGACTGAGGCATCCGTATATACATTGAGCAGCAGGAAAAATACTCACAGAGCCTGTGCTGGGACGCTGGCAACTTTCTGCCGCACCCCAGTACGTGTCTGTTTTCACAAAGTAAAAGGTGTTACTGTATTTAATATTGTCCAGCAAGGAAAAAGCCCTAATGTGATCCCAGGGAAAGCATTTCCAATACAAGATACAGTAACCCTCACAGAAAAAATTGGGTAGAGCTCGCCTTTACTTTGTCAGATCAATTTTCTAATCTGGGTCACCGAGCAAGGCTCACTGGCCTCAGATAAATAACTTGCACTTGTACTAAATAACAGCACACACTGCTACTGCCGTGGCTGGGAACCCTGAGAGAGGCAGGGGCAAGGGGTACAAAGGGCTGCTCGTAAATCTGCTCCCGCAGCAGAACAGAGCGGGGTTAGAAGCAAACAGCAGGAGCCCTGCAGTGGGCAGGAAGCGTGAGGAGCGGGGCTGCTGTACCTGAGCACTGCACGGCTGCAGCATCCCTGCACGAGCTGCTCTGACAGCCAGGCCAGAGCTGCCAGCAGGGACCAGCGCCTTCAAACATCGCTCCTGCTGCGCGCTGGCTCCAGCTGCTGCCACTGGAACGAGCGGAATCCAGAGGATTTAAAGAGGAGATGCACCCCACGGGTCACAGCCGATGTCTGTGGAGCTGAGCCAGCCCGCCCGGCTGGCCAAAACCAGCAGAGCCTCAATAAACACTCCAGCTCGAGGATTTCCTTGACAGTGCATCACTCACTGCACCTCCAGGGCTCGTCAGCAGGCACAGCACAGGCATTTCTAGGCAAGTGAGTGAAAAATGACACAGCAGTTCTGGCGATATCACCTCCTGTCTCCCACGTCTGTGCTGAGCTGAAATCAATGCAGTTGCACTCACGTTAATGGAGGGCAGAATTGGGAAAATTCCCCTGAAGGCAATTTGAGACAGTACCATTGGAAACATCATGCTTTTTTCTTCTTTTTTTTTTTTTTAATATAGGGAAAGAGTCAGTTGATTGTCATGTCTGGTTTAGTTTTTTTTTCCAAGATACAAAATTAATACATTCAGTTAATACAAAAATAGGTGAGGGCTGTTAGTCAAGATCATTCACTCTGCTGCAGTTCATTTCCCTGGTGGCAGAAATCTCCTCCCAGACAGCAGGCTTCAAAGGCATTCATGAAGGAGGAAGTTTTTTCAGTGCCAAGAAAAACAGTTTTCAAAAAACCAAGCATTTTCAGTTGTAGGACATGTGTCCCAGGTCATCACCACCTTCATGTCAGCAGCTTCCTTTTTCTCTGGTTTAAAGGAATCTTTACAATTATTGTTGATTTGTTTTGGGAAATCCATCAAAGCTGGCAGAAATGTTTGAAGCACTGGATGCACAGAAGAGGTGATTTGCAGAACACTTAGGAAAGCATCAACTACAAAAATTTGGCAGTCACTTGTACAGTAACCGGATCTCTGATTTTTAAGCACTTCTTCAGGTGTTCTAGCCAAGTGATACCAGCCTCTGATGGGAGCAATCTTGCCTGTCTCATTCTAGCCAAACTGATAGTAGGAACAGTGGGATTTTTTTTTCCCGATTCAAGACTACACAGTAAGTTCTAGTAAACAAGAGAAAGTAGTTAAAATTTGGCTTTACCTTAGTGCTCCAGTAAATCTCTCAAGTACTGCAAGGGCTGTTTATATTCACTACCCTTCTCATTTATCCCTTGTTATTTGAAGAAGTGAAAAAAGCAAGGTGGGAAATAAAAGTGTGTATGTGAGGTTTTTTTTCTCCTGCTACCCCTCCCTTCGTGTGCACAGGCAGGAGTTCCAGCACCCCCTGCTCAGGGGTGGATTCCACAGCTGAGAGCAGGGCCACAGACTCGTCATTGCAACACCTTCTCTGAGGGACACGGACTGGGGTGTTTTCCTTTCGGTGTCTTGAATTTTAATGAGGTGGTCATGTTGCCAAGTGCTTGAACAACTCCAAGCAAGTGCTCAGAAAAGCTAATGTTACATCTTAATAAGCCTAACTCTGTGTTTCTTTCTCCACAGCAAACATCTTGACAGTCATCATCCTCTCCCAGCTTGTAGCTCGCAGGCAGAAATCCTCCTATAATTACCTGCTAGCTCTAGCTGCCGCCGACATCCTGGTTCTCTTCTTCATCGTCTTTGTCGACTTCCTCATGGAAGACTTCATCTTAAACAAACAGATGCCTCAGGTACTGGACAAAATAATTGAGGTCCTGGAGTTTTCTTCCATCCACACGTCGATTTGGATTACGGTCCCGCTGACCATCGATAGGTACATCGCCGTGTGCCACCCCCTCAAGTACCACACCGTGTCCTACCCTGCTCGTACCCGCAAGGTCATCGTGAGCGTCTACATCACCTGCTTTGTGACCAGCATCCCCTACTACTGGTGGCCCAACATCTGGAGCGAAGACTACATCAGCACGTCCTTGCACCACGTCCTCATCTGGGTGCACTGCTTCACCGTGTACTTGGTGCCCTGCTCCATCTTCTTCATCCTGAACTCCATCATCGTGTACAAGCTGCGGCGAAAGAGCAATTTCCGCCTGCGAGGGTACTCCACGGGGAAGACAACAGCCATTTTGTTTACTATAACTTCTATTTTTGCCATACTGTGGGCGCCGAGAATAATCATGATACTGTATCACCTCTACGTGTCGCCTATAAACAACAGCTGGCTGGTGCACATTGTGTCGGACATCGCCAATATGCTGGCGCTGCTGAACACTGCTATTAATTTCTTCCTCTACTGTTTTATTAGCAAAAGATTTCGCACAATGGCAGCTGCCACCCTGAAAGCCTTCTTTAAGTGTCAGAAGCAACCTGTGCAATTCTATACGAACCATAACTTTTCCATAACAAGCAGCCCTTGGATTTCCCCAGCCAACTCTCACTGCATCAAAATGCTTGTTTACCAGTATGATAAGAATGGAAAGCCTATAAAAATATCACCATGAAAAGGGCAATAGTCGGAGTTTCTGGGTGCAAGTTGTTTTCAAGTGGTTACATCTTCGGGATGTAATTTTCTGAAATGGCTGTTTTGAAGAGAGGTCATTTGATTTCATTTCCCTGGGTGGCCAGGGGCAGATCAGACTGTCAGGAGGAAACAGGAGCACTTGATTTTAGGAGCAAAAGTGAGAAGGCAAACACCTCCATCTCTTACATAGCATTTTGAATATGCTTCAGAGTTCAAGTCTTAGTGTCCAGTCACACTCAAACGTTCTGCATCCCAACACCAGTGCAATCCAAAGTCGTCAGAGGGGCGAAGCCACTGCAGTGTTTAATTACAACCTTTTAAAACGCAACAAAACCTTACCTGACCATCAGTTTGCTATCGACAAAGTGAATGGATGCTTTTGTGTGCTGTGGAAGGTGCCATTTCTGGAGCATGCACTTGCCAAAAGTTGTGTGTCGATTCTGGCAGGAAGTGCCACCACACACAGTTGTGCTGTCAAGAGCTCCTTGCAGGAGGCAGCCTGTGAGACACGAACGGTGACAAGCCTGTTCTGGCTCGCTTGAACAAGGCTCGAGGACCGATGCAGTACCTGATGCAGCCTTGGCACGGAAAGCAATCCTGCAAGCTGCCAATATTTGCGTGGTTTAAGTTGTTATTTAAGAATGAGACTGAGACAGGGGAGCCCGAGGGAGGGAGGGATGTTTCTAGAGCCGAGAACAAAAGCAGCATCTTTCCCCAACTATTTCAGCCATGGTGTCTAAGGACTTTGAAGGGTGAAATCAAGTCCTGCCTGATGCAGAGCTCTCACTGAAGCTGCTCCTGTGAGCAGAGTGATCAGAGCCTTCAGGTTCCTTCTTAATCAATACAGATTCTCAGTTATCCCCCATGTTCAGGCCTTTAGGGATTAAAATATAAAAAACTCAACTTAAGATTTTCTGCTGATGGATGATGCCAGCCTATTGCAGATTTGCCATTTAGTTGTTAAAAAAAAACCAAACTGTGAAAGAAATTCATAAAATACCCAACAGCAGTAAAAACATTAAAGCCTTAGTTTAAGCTGATCTAAGTATTTCACTTATTTAAAGGAGGTTAGCTTCCCTTCCTTCACACTCAAAAACCAGCATCCATCAATGCTGAGTGTAGAAAATAAGAGATTTACAGGAAGGCTGAAAATGCATTTCTTTTGATTTCTTTCCCTTTCAGATCTTGGCATGTGGTTTCTTGGAGCCACGTGCCACAACCTCTTTATTCCACACTGGGCACTTCACGGAGCCTCACCGGCCTGAGGGCAGTGAAGGTGTGTGGTGAGCACAATCAGTGGCAGCTCGGTGCTAGCGCTGCTTTTGTGCCCATCTCCAGTGCCAGCAGGGATGGCATCAGGAACTGACACAGAGAGGTCCGAGGAGGAGGGATCCAGTCGGCCCCACTGTGGTGGGATCAGAAGGCTGAAAGCATCTCTCTAAAACACGTGCAGGGCTCAGCCTTGGTGCAAATCCCCTAAGAAACGCCAGGCTGGCAGAAGTCCTGCCGAGGACGAGCCTGGTTCCCTTCTGCCACAAAGGCCGTGTGTTCCCACTGCCTCGTAGCCACGTCCTGCAGGAGCCAGCCCCACCAAACCCAGTCCCCAGAGGGAGCGGCAGCAGAAGGCACAGGCCATGAAACCAGGTCCCCAGGCAAGGGCACGGAGGGGCGTTCTCAGGAGAGCTCTGGGCTGGCTCAGGAGCAGAGAGGGCACCCCAGGGACCGCGCAGGCCGGAGCAGGGAGCGGGGCACGGCTGGGGAAAGGCGCTGAGAGCCAAAGCTGGCCCCTTCCACCCTCACCCACCGCGGGGATGGCGTCCATTGAAATGTCCCCAGAGAGAAATGAGGAGCTTCTCAGTCTGTTGGCCGTTCGTCCTCGTGACCTCAAAGCTCCACCCTTGCAATAACCAAGTGTAAAAGGGATGCTCAGCCTCACTGTATTTGTCACGACAAGGTTAAAATTACTGCTCCCATTACAGTGTTTTGCAGAAATTCAGTTTTGTGGCCATCCTTCCTGCCCTTCTCTTGGCAACCTCCCTCTGGTCTTTGTCAGTTGATAGTAACCAAAGTTACCTTATGGAAAAGGTACTGTATGCTTCATTTTGGAAAAACACTGTATTTATAACTTATTTTTATTCTGCATTTGTTATGAGGAATGCTTGTCTGAGTTAAACGTGAATGAGTCTGAAGTGCAATATCTATATAGATAAGTGGTTCATTTTTGAGAATGTATCTATTGAAAAATACCTATTTATACAAGAAGTTCACTATTCTATTTAATATAATAGTAACCTTAAAGAAAATAGTGAATGTTTAGGGCTCTTATTTATTTAAAAAAATTCAATTAAGTGCATGGCATATGCTGCCATTCACATGCTGTGACTTATTAATTTTTGTAACATAATGTTTATCCTGCAAACTATCAGTGTCATCTGATTTTTTTCCATCCTGATAATGTATTTTTGTAAATTATCATATTTAAAAACAAAAATCTTTCTGCGTGACTGTATTTTTCCCCTATGAAAAATAACACATTAAATTCTTTTAACTTATTTGGAAAAGCTCACAATCGTTTTCCATATCATTTTAGAAATGACAAGGTGCAATTTTCATGTACAGTGGATTGATCATTTCACTTCTGATAATGCAGGGCTTTAAAAGCTTGCTTCCAAAGCCCTTTGAAGTCAAAGGGAAGGTTGCTAGTGGGTTTTGTGGTTGGTTTTTCCAACCCCCATCATTTTAGGAGGGCTTTGGATCCAGCTGTGTCTTGTTATTCAAAGCCTTCTTAGAGTCCAGTTTGGATAATAAAGCCTTGACTTTTTAGTCTGCCATATGGGAGCTGCTGTTGATAATACTTGCCTTATTTTTGGTTGTGTGAAGCATCTTGCAATGACTGTTGCTGACTAGCCAATGTCTTGCTGTATTATTTGTACCTCCTAATTTTCCAATAGCGAGAACTTAACCAAGCACATGTAGTGTCATTATTTAGGGAAACAGTATCCTGGAGACAAAACCATCTTTGTTGTGGGGATGGTCTTTTGTACTCTAATTTATATTTCAAATATCTGCAATTAGAAAAAATAAGCTGTGAATGGACAGTTTTACAATTACTTATAGGTATACGTCCTTGAAGGCCACAGCTAGGAACAAAATACTTTTTAGATGAGTTGCTGGTATTTAAAATTATGGGACCTATCACCTATTTAAATTGTGAATATTGATATTTTCTTAAGTAGACAATATATTGTGTTTGACAAACTTGTTTGTATTATAATAAATTATGGTGCATAACTTACCACTGTGTTTGCAGCTATTGTTTGATTTATGGATTCTTATGATATACTTCTGATTTATAGATACTCATGATACACTACAAATAAGAGATAGAAAGCGGATTCAGAACCTCAGGAGACTGCACGTGGAAGGAGCCCAACATTTCTTCAAATGAAAATTACTAACACTGCAGATCTCCTACCCCTGGCAAGCGTAAAACTATCTGGGATCAAGCTCCCGATTCCTCTGGAGAAGTAAAAGGACACGAAAAGGACAAAAAATGCTAAAACTAAGCAGAGAATGGAGAAGAACCCGACCAGCCAAGTCCAGTGTCCTAGAGATGGAACACCGTAGGGTTCCGCACGCTGAGAGGACCGTGCAGGCCACGCTTGTCAGATTTCCCTGCTGGGAAAAGCTTGGGAACAGGTTTTAAAATACAGCTTCAAAGAGACAAATGAGGGGAAAGGGGCACTGCAGAAAGGGGCAGTGTCAGACTTGATGGAGCTTATCAGAGGTGTTCCTTAAGGAAGGAGCCTGGGGTCTGCCTGTCTCGATACTTTCATCCACAGCTGTGGCATGAGAAGTACTGGTGAAGTGTACAGGTCATTAAAAAAGGAATTACACTGCTGGCCGAGGACTGAAGGACAGGTATTTCATGTAAGAATCAGATGACCTTGCAGATTGCAGTGATAAAAATGGGATGAATTCAATAGTAATAAACACAAGGTTCTCCACTTGTCTGCCTGTAACAATACATTTGCTGTAAAACCTCAGCAGTCAGAAACAACCAAGAACCCAGCTGTGCCAGCTGGGCTTGAACGACAATGAGTCACCAACAGAAAGCAGCTGAGAAAAACCCCAGAATGTAATCACAGACACTTCTAACAATGCAGCACAGTATTAATTGCACTTTGTAAGACTTCAATGTGCTATATGCATATGTATGTAAAGGGATAAATAGCAGTGCAGAAAAACTTGATGAAACTGAGCTGGAACAACAATAAGTGGTTATGAATTTTCCTCAGGTAAATTTGTCCTGCAAGTTAGAAGACATTCTGACTACCAAAGCAGGGAGGCTCAGCAAAAGCCTTGCTGGCAGCCCAGATCTCCCCGCTGGCTTTAAACAGAGCCCGGTGGGTCCGTTCACAACTCAGAATTGTGAGGCAGGACAGGTGGCAGAAGGCACTGGGACCGTGCTTCCTTGGAGCTGGCAGGCCCCTAACTCAGCTCAAAGGACAGCAGAGGTGTCCATTGCTGCCATCTCACGCTGAGATGATGAGAGAGCCACGGGAGCCAGCAGCCCCTCGGAGCAACCCCTGCAGCTCTCACTGTGCCTGCTGCAGGCGGGACCCCTCTGACACACCCCCACTGAACCCACACCAGCTTCTGCCTCAGCTTGCAGCACTTTAAAAACCTCTTAAGCCCACCAGGAGGAGTAGAATTTTAAAAAACAGCCTCATATAGTCCTGAACAATTAAATAATAATCCCACTCTTAGCAGGCTGCGGCTGGATTTGCAGGATCTGCCTTTCTGACAGCATGCAATTAATTCTCAGGAGCTGCCAGACACACCAAGGGGGTTGAAAGGCTCCAGCCTTTTGTAATAAATAGGCATCAAAAATGGATTTACTATTAGCTTCCTACAGTGAACCAAACACACATAAATATTTATTACAGTTACAAAAATTGTGTCAAAAAATTTTAAAGGCTCGTGTTTTCCTGCCTTACCAACAGGCTAGAAATGCTGCTCCACCTATTTCTCCCACTCTGCACCTTCTTCTAGCAGACTGAATGGACAAGATGAACTGCAGGCAATAGTGTGATGTTGAATATTACAGATTAATTTGCTGTAACAGAACGTACTGAAGGCCTTCAGCCGAGCCTGGCTCGGTGTGGCTCGTGCTGTACAGCAGCATAACGAACCAGCCCCTGGCCTGAGGACTTTGCAGGGATGTGTGGTGTCCAGGCAGAGCTTGTGCTCCAGCAGGTCCACCAGGTGCAGGTTAGCCATGGAAAGGGGTCGTGGGAAAGGCAGTGATGTGGAACAGAAGGAGGCACTCTGTGATGCTGTCCCTGCCACGGCAAGGAGAGAGACCCTGGGATGGGTTCTGCTGCTGGAACCTGGCTCCAAATGGGGCAGCGACCCCCGGGGATGGGCACAGCCCTGCAGAGGAACAACGGCCTTCACAGCCCCAGACAAAAAGCAGCAAAGGAGGGATCAGCTTCTGGTGTTCTGAAACATCATTTCTGCCACCCTTGCAGCGTCACAGCACAGTGAGGCAGCCCATCCACGGGAGAAGTGCCCAGGCCCTTGCTGTCCCTGCAGATCTGCCAGCCAGTGTCACCCAGCAAAGCTCTAACAGGCTGAAGGTGGCTCCATCGATAACACCAAACGCTGTCCGTGCCACATCTGGTCACCTGGGACAAGTTTCTGTTGCAAAGACACTTCATAGCTTGATTGTAGAGGGAAAGCTGGGGGTTTTTCCAATGGTGTAAGGATTCAGGAACAAGAAACCTGCCTGTTTCCAGGGAGCGTGTACCAACATCCAGGTCAGCAATTTGGGTCACGCTGGCCTGGTTGTGCTGACGACTTCTGCTCTGAGACAAGCAGCCAGCTCCAGAGGACAGGGCTCCAACACACACCAAACCAGGCTGTTAACAGGGAGAGGCCAAGAGCTTCATGCTGCAATTTTTGCATTGAATGCACATGAAGGACTAACATGAAACACCAAGAGGAGTCACACACGGACAGAAGGCTACGAGCTGTGGAAACAGAGCCAGGGCTGTAAAGTCCAGGGGACCAGGACAGGGTGTACTTTCCCTAGATGGCTGTTAACGCATTTTGGCCATTCCTACCATCCTGAAATCCCTGGGGGGACGGTGGGGGAGAGCCACACTGCAAGTCCTGAACAAGCACAACATTCAAGCACAGAGGAGAGACTGCCCTGGCGCGTCCTGCAGCCCAGCACAAGGTGGGAGATCTGCAGGCAAGCATGGGACACCTCAGCCAGGGGTGTGACACTGCAGCAGAGCAGGGACACTGATGGCAGCTCTCAGCCTGGACCGTGGCCCAGACCTGGCACCTCACTCAGCCCTCGGGACACAGGCCACCAGATAATCATGTAATGACACTTAACCAGACATGGTGACAGCTTCACTGTCCTGGGGACAGCCCCAGCACGAGCAGATACCTCCCCTCCTGCATTTCCTCGCTGCCCACAGCAGCCTGTGGAGCTCCCCCCCGTGCTTTGTGCACATTTGGAGAAGTCGCGCTGCCGAGTGCCCCGGCAGGGACTGCTGCAGGCGTGAAGCCCAAGGTGAGACAGGCACACTGCAGCTCTGATCCTGCCCACGGCTGCTGGAGCAGAGTGCTCCAGGGAGCCTCCAGATGGTGCTTCTGGCACTGCTTTATTGCACCTGCCAGGGACGCCCCGGAGAACAGCATGCAGGCGTTGACTTAATGAAACTGGCTGCCAGGCACAAAGGGTTAACAGTTCATCTAGAAAGATTAATTTATGCCCAAAACCCTTTCTGTTGTCACTTACTGAGAGAAAAAAGTTAAGCACTGTAAAATGGGCAGCGATAATTGCATTTCCTTAAGGACGTGTCTGGCAGGAGGTCGCTCTCTGCTCCACGAAGTACGTGACCACGATACTGTCATTTTGACAGAATCAATGCATGTAGTCATTAATCTTTCAAATTAAAAACCCATAAATCTCTGTTAAACCCACTGTCATTGATTAGGAATTACATTACCACAATACACAGAAGCCTTTTAATTTTGTTTTTCCTCCAAAATGAATAAACAGGTCTGCTCAGTTTATCTTCTCCTATGCTGGAGTGATAAAGGGCAAAGCCATTTCATGGCTATGCATCATTGTTTTGGAACAAAATCATACCTAAGAAGCTTGGGAAAGGGGGCAATGAAGAAGAAAAATCTGTTTCCAGGGATGTAATTTAGCCCAGTTTCTTATTATTACTTCCCAGGAGTATCAAACACTGAGGCAGAATTTGTCAAACCTTAAATCTTGTAAATTTGGTTGATACACACCCTGTGAATAATCCAGCCGGTCTCCTCATGAAAAAGATAAGGACATTTGTTGTCCTGGATTTTTACCTGCTTGCCTACTTTTTTTAACGCTCCTAGCCATTGGAAATAGTCCAGTTTGATCAGCTACCCAATGAATCGGCCTTCCAAGGTAACAGGTAATTACTTCTCATTACAGTAACGACTCAAAAATTCACACAAATGACTGGGAAATCCACTGCTGCCTTCTGAACCTCGACATCTGGGTGGTGCTCTAAAACACACAGGCAGACACGAACTTCAGAACAGAGACAATACAATTAGAGACAGGGACTGATGTTCTGATAGTTCAGCACATAAACGCTCTCCTGGACCAGCCTGACTCCATCTTCACTATGAACCCTGCAGTTCTGGTGTGATTGGGTCACCTCTTCATCTTGTTCAAGTATTTGGGAAGCAAAGTAAGGTCTTTCTGATAATTAGTTATAAAATTGTTCAGATTTAGCCATCTGTCAGTTTTACTGTTGGGAGGATACATATAAAAGAAAACTTCTGAGAATAAGGGCTCACAGACAAGAGCTTTCTGGAGGATGTTTCTGAGAACAGCCGGTGAGCACAGGAATGGGAGAGCAGGCACCCATGGATGCACCCCCAAAGCAAGATCAACGTCCCAGCTGCATCCCAGTAGCTCCAGCAGGAAACAGAAAGGGCTCAGGGACTGAAACGTGTTCAACTCAACTCTTTTACCTTCTTCAGTCACCTTTTCTCACAATGCCCATCCCCTGTAACTACCCCTTGCTTCAAACAAGGGGGAAAAGAAATTCTACGAGCTGCCAGAGTCCGGATGCAAGCACCTCAATGGAGGTAATTAATTATAGCATATGTTCTCTTTTAGGAGTTGTTTACAGCTGGAAGATCAAATGGTTTTCTCAGACTTTGATCTTGATGCTTCTCCTTGAAAAAAAACACACAGACAAGTTCAATGGACCCTAGTTGCAACTTTTTAGGGATGATGTTGATCGGATTCAGTGCCCCTTAGCAGAGCTGCACACCTTCAGGCTGGGGAAACAAAGACAGCTTTTCCAGTCTGTAAGGGCAACATATCCCTAAGTTAAACTGAAAAGGTGAAGAAGTTCAGGGTGCAAACCTCAAAACAGCAGCCTAGGAGCAGAAGTTGAAGAAGCAGCCACTCAGTGTCTCATCCAGACCTCAGGGCTGCTCTCACTGCTCCGTCCCATTGCTGCCCTGAAGTGCTGGATGACTTGGGAAGGGACCAGCCACACTTATCACTACAACTGTCACCAGGTGCAGTAGATTTTTTTTAATAGAAAAGGACATCTATTTTGTATAAAAAAAAAAATCTTTTCTTGCACAAACAGGTCTTACGCAAGAATTTTGTAATATTTTACAGTTGTAATATTTTACAGATCAGGAAGTTTTCCCTGATCTTCTGGGTAAGCTGTTGCTCTAAGGACACAAGGCAAGTTGTATAATTTAAATGGTCCCCAAGACCAAGCCCAGCCAGAGGGAGCCATGGGACACTGACAAGAGTCAACAGTTTAATTTGCCTGAGGGCTAGAAAGTCAGAGACGAGTACAAGATCCTCTGAACACCAAGGAGCCCCAACAAATATCCCCCTTCAGAAACACTGCAGCTGGATCTTGCCTTTCACTGTATCACACAGACAACAGGAGCCACTTAGGAACCTGCCAGTTCTCAAGTTGGCCAGCAAGCCTAAGCCAATCCAATTGAAATAGAAACATTTGCCAGAGTGAAGCAAACCACACAAGATCAATAATATACACCCTAGGACAAGGAAAAATTACTGTGTCTGAAGAAGGAAACAAATGAGAGAAAAATCCCAAATCAATTATTGCCATGGTCTGGGGAAAAATGAAATAGAATGTGGAACAGCAAAATGGCAGTTCTGTGTGTATGTGTGAAAGCAGTGGAGTATCTAAAAGATTGCAACATGGTTTGAAATATTAATGTTTTACCAGTGACCAAAACCAGAGGTTTTTTTCTGTTCATGAATTAGTCAGCTGTTAAAGTTAATTCCTCTATGAAGTTCAGACTGCCAAGGACCCCATAACTTGTAAATCACCAGATTAACCTTGCTCTTTCCTATAGCCAGATTTCTAATGATTCAAACTTCAAGAAATCCTGTGAACAATCTCATCCTATTTAGACAATTCCTTATCACCCTCCTGCCAAACCCAAGTCCTTGCAGCCTTGTTCACGTGGCAGTGCAGAGCACAAGCCCCCAGCTACGAGCTGGCACTGCACCCTGTGCTCTCCTGCTGCCTCGTACAAACCACTGAGGCTGCAGGATTCGTGGATGCTTTCCTCACGCCAAACATGAATTCCACGCACAAGGCACACATTTAGCAAGTGTTCTGGTAAGGCCTGTCCTCCATCAGCAGCAGTGTCAGTGCAGAGACGAGTCCTGCTTCGAGCACACTCCCTGAGGCCGTGCTGGCTGGGCTTGTCCAGAGCCACTCGCTGGGTTCCTGATTTCAGGAGAGGCAGGAAGCCAGTGCCCAAATCAAGACTTCTGAACCAGAATCAGAGCTCTGCCTTCTCCTACATAAAGGGGGAGGGAGATGCAGGGACAAACCTGCAAGTTACTGCACTATCTTTGGAGACACGGATGCAATTTTAAACAAAACCTTCCTGCGTGTCTCAACCCCCCTCCAAATACTAAACCCAAAAGCCTTAACCCTTCTCCACCCCATCCTGGGAGCCTCTCAGCCAGCACAGCTTTTACAGTGACATGCTCCTTCCCTAATCCTGACTTATGCTAATGTTGCTCTGGAATTGATTACTAGGACAAACTGCTTAGTGGTGTCCCTCCAAATCAATGTTTCACCGCTCTCAAATCACTCAGTTGTCCTCCCCCAGAGCAAAGCCCACGTGAAGGGCCCAATAACTTTAGCAGGATTTCAGTGAATGCCAGCAGCACAGATCCTCCACCACGGTCAGTCGATCAGTCTTTATGGATTTCAGTGGAGCTGCACTGATCTGCACTTGCTGGCAATTTGGACCAGCATCTCTACCCAGCAGGAGCCCAAAGAGGTTTTTATACCTTTTCACATCACCTATAAAGCAAGGCCTGGTAACATCTGCAATGGGCAGACCTGCAGCAGCTCCTTGTGAGTCGTTAACAGCCCACACAGCAGCAAATCACCACTAATGTCTGGTTCTCACACCACGCGGGGCTGCAGAGCAAAGCCACCTCCAGAGCTGCGCTCAGAAACTCCAGTCATCATCTCCACAGAGGCCAACCTGATCGTGCCTCAAAATCCTTCCTCACCTTCCCCTCCAAGGTTCTCTCTTGGAGCAGCAGCAGGGGCCCCTCACCTCAGGGGCTGGGGTGGTGGTGGTGGCACAGGAGGGGCAGGAGAGCATCTCCCAGCTCCGTCTGTGGAGGGGAAAGCCTGGGGGTTCGTAGCTATTTCCACTCACAGCAGAGTCTGGAAGGGGCAGGATGTGAATCCTTTTCCAGTTGAGGTCATGATGAAGAATGTGACTCACAGACCTAAATGCAAGTGAGTTTTGTGCAAGGATCTGTCCTAACCCACAAACAAGGAAGGTGCCAAGGTGTGGGTCCTACAGCAAAATGTGCCTGGGCATGAAGCCAATTACTTCAGTGTGTCTTTCATGCTAATATTTGGGTCAGAAGCAATTGAAATTAAACAAATTCAAACTCCATTTGAATTTTCAGTCTTTATTGTGGTTTGCTTTAAAAGAAGACTGGTTCTCAGAAAGTCCCAGGCAACTGAGTAAATTGAGGCATTTGAAGTCTCAAGCTGGGTACCCAAAAAAAAGGGAGAAGGAAGCCGTGAGCACTGCTGCTGAGCAGAGATCTGGTAAAAGAGGAAATTATTCCCAGCTCCCAAACTGTAAAGAATTTGGGTAGAGTTCCTTATTTTGTAAGTGTGAATTTATTTTAATTAAAATCACTTGGCATTATTTCAGCACTGTTTAAAATTATTTTGGCCAAACTAGTAAATCTGATAATTCAGGACTGAATATAACCAATTAGATTTACTGTATGATACACCATAATCTGATCAAGCAGTCTCAAAGGATTTGACTTGTTAGCATTTCAAAAGCATAGGAGGTTTTTGAATAATTTATTACATTTCTTTCAAGCTCATCTTTGTTAATTCATTATGTAAGGATAAGGCAGATGTTTTACAGAGACTTGTGCCATATCTATTTTAACTTGTATTAATCTGTTGCCAAAGACACCCCCGCTTTGACAGACAGCTCAGTGAAAATAACAGGTACTGAAAAAGTTCAGGAGCAGATGAGCATTGTGGCTTTCAAAATTCAGTTTCAGAAACAAGGGAATTTCCCACAAAATTTCCACGCCTTTCTGAGAAAGAGGTTTTGTTCGTTTTCTTCTCCCTGGTTTCCTGTCTCACTCAAGTTTCGTTTTAACACAGCCCCTCATCCTTCTGCTAGAAGCTACAACATTTCTTGCATCAAACCCTCTGCAGACAGAGGGTTTTCACTGGCTGGGTTCAACAAACCCCCAGCACCCCAGCTCAGCCTGATGGGGGTGTTTTCCCCCTGCCATGGGCTGTGAGCAGGCATTTGCTCACCCAGCTCCGTGCCAGGCATCCCACCCTCCTCTGCCTCCAGCAGCTGCTCAGGGGGGCAGCTCCCTGCATCCCGAGAGGACACTCACCACAGCTCATTCTGCTTTGTTCTCCTCCTGCCCAGCAACGAGTTACTCACCAGAGGCTTTGTGAACAAACTTCACCGAGTTCACTTGGAAAAGGGCACGGGCTCGTGGCTTGCTCTCCTCTCTGGGAGCCCAGGGCAGCAGGGAAACTCCCCGGGGCTGCCAACACATCCCAGCACAGGGGCCTCTTCTACGTGTAAACACCAAACAGTGCCCAGCTGAGCTCACCTGAAACTACAGTGAAAACCATCTCACCTCGCTCAGTGGCAAAGGGTGATCACACAAGCAGCTGCCATTCAGACACTTCCCTTGAATATGATGGATCTGGAGCTGTTCCTCTCTACTGGATACAGGAGCTACCCCAAACTTGGAAGATGTCCAAACCTAGGGGGAATAGGAAACCCAGCATTCTTCATCTAAAAGAGGGACTAAAATTCTGCACTTTCAGACAGCAGTGCTGAAAAACAACTGCTGATGTGTGCGAGCAAGAATATGGTCTTGTCCATGGAGTCAAAACAGGAAAGAAGAAATTATTTGGAGACTGCCTAGAAATCCTAGAACACTGTGGCAGGTCAAAAGATTCAGGTAACTTGAAAGGATGTTTCCTGGAACTGAAGATTGCTTGAAAGCAGAATTGTCTTAGCGAAAGCTACAGCCACGTAAACGGGAGCTCTGTAACCCAGCAAGCACAATTCACAAACAAACATCACTGCTCCAAGTGAGGGCTGGCACCACCTGAGGAAGGTCCTGCTGCATCCAGGCCTAAACTGTGCTACCCAACAGCTCTTCATGGGAAAGCAGCCATGGAAGTGTCCTTCGAACCAGGGCTGACAGTGCTTGCTGTCACAGCTCAGCCAAACACCTTCTCCTTTATAAGTCACTGGTAACTTTGGAGGGTCAGCAGTTAAAATTTGGCAAAGTTACGTGGTGAGCATATGCACCAAGAAGAAAAAACTGTATGCAAGCACACGGTAAGATGGCTTTTTAACTTATACCTGTGGTGGTGCTCTCGTGCAATGCTGAGCTAAAAAAGAAATCCAGTGATAAAGCTGGAATGGTCCCAACATCTAATAATCTTCCTTAGCAATCTAGAATTCTTTTTTTAAGCAATAATGAGCTTTGAATTATATCATTAACTAGAATGCAAATTCTGATCCAGGAAGTTGTATTTTATCTTGATTCCATTTTCAAAACCATCTGGACGTAAACCACACAGATGAAGTGGCATCAAAAATACATGGCTATTGCTAATTATGGTATGCTGTGCCATTTCTCCCACCACCTGCCAGCAATGACACAACATTACTCAAGAATCAAGCTTGATGAATAATTTTAATATTATTTTATTCAGCTTGCAAATTATCTCTGAGCAGATTTTTTTCTCCCCCACCCCTTCCCATATCTATCTTGTTATTTAAAGTTAGTCACAATGGTTTCGGTGACTAATTCCTGATCTGTAACTTGTTTATGAGAGCTGTGTTGCAAGCGCTTGGGATCTGAAATTCAAAATTTGGTGCAGTTTAGATTTGACATGTAACTCAAGAGTGGTTTACTCCCTGACTAGGTAACAACCCAGTCATCCCCCCAGGATGGATATTTGCACATGAAGACTCAGAGCTTGCTCTTTACCAAAGTGTAGCGGTTCCCTACAGTTTGCTGCACCTTCACTGACCACCCTAAGAACGCAGCAACCATGAAGACATTAAGGGAGCTTGAGGGTTGGTGAAAAAGTGGAGGAGGTTAGGAATCGCCTGAGATTTTCTGGTTTTACAGGATTAGCTTCAGAAACAGCAGTAGGGGCGGCCGTTCCGAACAACACTTCCCAACGTGCTCACCGCTGGATCGATGTAGCAGGAGGCCTCACAAGCACCTGCAGACAAAGGCAGTGACCTTGTGAGAGCCACTGCTCACGTGCCAGCCATGCCCCTGCACAGGGGAGAGTGGCCTTGTTCAGGAAGAGCTCCAACCCTGTAAGAAGTCACACACTGAGCAAAGGCTTCTGCTTCCTCACTTCTCCCATCTCCTAACCTCTGAGACACGCACCAGTTTCATTCTGAAGCTGGGCATACTTGAAAGCACAACTTAACTGAGCAAGGCACATCTCACACAGCACAGGGGCTGCTGAGGTGGAGCAGGAGAGTTCCTACAGCCTGCCAGCTCTTAGATCCATGGCTGCATTTCGGGAGGGGTGTTATCACACTGTGGGTCACAGGAGACAACGCATCCCCCTCCTCTGGGAGCCCCTTCCAGAGCAGCTCAGGAAGTCTCCCAGCTCCCATCCAGCGCTGTGCAGTTCTGAGGGAAGCCTAAAGACAAGGCAGGCACGCGAGGAGCAGTGCTTCAAACCTGCCCACACGGAGCTGTGAGAAATGAGTGCCTGGGACCGGGGAGCTGAGCCTCGCCAAAGAGCACAGCCCCTGCAAACCAGGGGACAGCCCCTGCTGCCACCCAGCCTCCACAGGCTCTGACACTACCCTGCACTCAAATATTTCTGGAAATATCCTGCAGCACATGCTGGATTTAAAAAAAAAAAAAAAAAAATTCAGAGACCATTCCCTGGCTGATATTTTGCAGGGGTCTGATGTACTCTGAAAGGATGATACATGAAGCTTATGAGCAAAACTTGCACTTCCAGTACAAAACAGACTGACCAAACAGCAGAAATGGCCTGTGAGTCACCTGTAGCATCTGCCCCATCAGACTGGCAACTACACCTCCTGTACCAACACCCCGGACCCCATGCCCTGATATTATCAGACTGGTTATTTACACAAGCAAATCACAAAGGTCCCTCCAGCCCAATGTTTATGAATGTGTCACCACAGAAGCTTCTAGAACTGCTATGCTCTCCTGACTGCCCTGTCACAGGCATTTGAGAGCGTGCAAAGATGTGTCATAACCAATATTAAACTTAATTGTTAATTGAAACACCTGAGAAGAGTTAAAAGTTCAGTATTAATTTTATTCTATTAATTATGATTAAAGTACTTTTCACAACTTGCTAGTAGCATTTTCTTCATTAAGGCAGCAATTTTACTCATTAGTTTTCATCTGCAAGTCAGTCTCACACCAGCACTTGGGGTTGCTCCGTGAAAATAAGAGCCCAAAAGAAGAACCAAAGCCACGCTTCCCAATGAAAATTTCTCCCGTGCTGCAGCTCAGGAAGTTAATTCAGCTACGTGCTCCTCATTTACAGCTCTGTCCCAGGGAGGTGAAATGCAGAGTAAAGCTCCTTACAGGTTTAACTGAGTAAGGCAGGACCCACTTTGATGGAAGATTTAACTGAGAAAGAGGCAGGAAAACCTCCTCCAGGATAGATTAACGCTCCAGTGTTGCTTCAGACTGACTCAGTGTTCTGCCTGTTCCTCAGCTATGCAAAGCAGTCACATGTTTGCAGTTTCCTGGGGAAACAAACCCTGAAAGTTTTTTGTCCTGGTGCTCCTGGGGTGAAATGCTCAGGTTCCCCCCTCCACAGTGATGTTTCCCAGCAGTGCACAGGGTCTTTGGCTATCTGTCAGGGTGACTCACACATCCAGACTGGCTCCTGTTCGATGTTACTCACCAGGAAAACAAATTTTCTGCCTTCCTTCATATGACTCCTTTATCCCCAGATCATAATTTATTGTGTCCTCCTTACCAAGGAAAATTTTATCGAATGGAGAATAAAGCAAATTAGATTTTAGAATCATTTTGCTGAAAATAAAATGCTTTGTCTGGCACAGCCGGGCATGGGCAGCACACATTGCTGGTGGCAGCAAGTGGCTGAAGCGAGGATAACAAACGTGAAAGGATAAAATCCAAAAGGTGGGGAAGGGACCTTGGCACCAGGACTGCAGGCTGCAAATCTGTTTCCTGTTGCTGTGTTTAACCCCAAGAGAAGGGTGAAGAACTGGGGTTTGGGTGGCTCTGTGGGACCAGGAATAGGACACAAGGTGCTGCCTCTGGATAAAGGCTCGTCCTGCTGCACCGGGGCAGCGCTCCCAGCTCTGGCTCCACGCAGCACAGGGGGAACAGACATCCTCACAGGGCACCAGGGGAGAGGCTCTGGGCTTGACTATAAACTGCCAACTACTGTAAAGGGGCCTGTGGGGAAAGGGAAGAGAAGGAGAGACCCCTCTAATTTGTTAGACCTCCACCAGAGCTGCCCAGCTACGGCTGGCTTGGCAAACGACTGTCATGGGGCCCAGCTCTCCACCAGCCAGGGACATTTCTCCTGCTCAGTGCCTCCCACAGAGCTCAGGAGGAAAGTCTGAGACCCCCCGAGCCACACACCCACTGCGATCACTCGGATGTCAAGACTATAAAAACAGTGTCTTTTCCTCAAAAGCACGTGCTCAGAAACAACCTGAAGTGTCTCATTTTGACGTTACGTGGGTCCACGCACACACCCCTTTAAATATGAACCTGGACTTCACACCCACCAGGCTTCTGAAGAAAGCCTGAAAGTCACCCAAAGGATGGATTTGCTCTTGGGGAGTCCAGCCCTGACACCACAGGAGCATCCAGGGTTCATTAGCACAGCTCCTGTGCATTTAGGAGCACCAATCTATAAACCACACAGCCGTGCTCTAAAGACAGTAACAAAGATCGCAGTGCTTACAAGCCACAAACATTAAATTGCCTGTATTGTTTATTTAAAAGCATCACAAGGTTCTCATTTGTGTGATTAACAACCTGCTCAGTGCCATAATCAAATGAAAAGCCCGGATCTTTGCTGACCCCAAAACACTTAAAACAATCAGTAACAGCTATATAAGAACTGTCCTCCATTTTACTTTCCCATTTTACCTTTCCATAGAGCTTTCTCCTCTACACAGCCCCCAGCAAGATGACATAAGTCCTTCCAGGTCCCTAAAAGCGTTTCCACACATCTATTTTTAAGCCTGCTAAAGTCACCTTGTTAATTGTGTCTTCTCGACTTCCTCAGCTGACCACTGCCAAGGGTGACTTCACTTCAGGGAGGAATTTGGCTGTTTGTGTGGATATCCACACAGCACAAACTCCATCAGACAACCATCTGAGCCGAGTCCTGATGTTCTGTCACACAGGGCCAGCACCAGCAGGGCTGTGTTCTGGGCTGCAGGGTTTGGTGAGCACTCGTGCTGATGGGGAAGGTTAAACAGCCCATGCCCAAGGTGATGCTGCAAACACGGTGTCCTAACCCCCTCAGCATCAGGTGTAGGAGACAGGCATCGTACCTGAGCTAATTTAAACTGCCTCAAGGTGGAATTAAACACAGGAGAGAGCCTGGCTGGCCCAGCCCAGCTGGGGAGCAGAGCCCAGCCCTGACAGGTCCCCTCCCGGCGGTGGCGTGGCTGCAGCCACGCTGTGGGCAGTAAATCAGCCCTGGATCAGCTGGTTCCAGCAGAGCCTGCTCGGGGAGGGCAGCACAAACCACACTCACTCTGCTCCTTCTCTGCCCTACCACCCTGAGCCACCTCTCCAGGCAGCAACAGGAGGCTGTGCTAACTTGGCTTGCTCTCATCACACCTCCTCCTCTGGGAGAGTGTCGAGCCTCCTAACTCTTGCCACCAGCTGCCAAGACGGAGTTATTGCTTATCACAGCAAAGCCCCTTGACTGACACCCCTGTGAGAGGGCAGAGCCTCTGTCCTGTGGCAGAACTGGAGAGAAGCACACGGTGCCATCAGTTCTGAGGCAGGTGAGGATCAGGGGTGTTACTCCTCCTTTGGCTTCCCCTTTAGAGCTCCTATTTAAGAGATGACAGTGCATTTTCTTGAGTTTAGCCTTATCTTAAGTGGGTCAGGCAGGCCTGGCTGCTGTTCTTTAATGCAATGCTACATCTGGAGAGGGGAAGAACAAAGCCCAGCAAATCTTGGGAGGAACACACATTTTCACACTTTTATAAAGGGCCCCAGCATCAGCTTAGAAGTGTCAACGAAACTTTCCTAACTCCAGCCTCAGGAGCTTTGTTAGGTCCCTGCTTCTCAGTCATACACACTACAAAGCAAGAACAGACACAAATAGCTTACAAATACCTGTACACGGGTCAGCACTGGTCCTTCCCTGAGTTACTGGTCCCTTTCCTGGGTTTTATCTCTATGAATCTGCACCTCAAATAATGTTTTGCTATGGCACAAAACCCCCAAGAATAAAATAAGAACAGGTCTGCAGTAAAGAGGACAGACCTAAGCATTCCTGACCCTAAGTAAAAACGAGATCTATTTTTCCCTTCATATCAAAGAGGCAACCTAATCAGCATCAAGATCTATGCTCAGTGGATATTTAATGTTTAAAAATAGCAAAAATTTAAAAAATTGGCTGAGAAGATTAGAGAGTTTTCAAAGGTTTAAAATTGAAGTTGGCACAAGCTCAAAGATGCTGTAGTTTGTTAAAAGGCAAGAAGTAGGAAGAAGTTTAATAACAGAGGTTCACTAGTCCATCCCTAATTAACAGCATGATGGAGTTCACACTACAGCAGAGTGATTTTGGGTAGAGAAGACACTGTGTTAGTAGTAAATAAGTATTTATATTGTATTTACACTTGGGCTCAGCATTGCAAAGCACACCCAGAAAACACAAAGGAAACCCCTGAGTTCATTCGTGCTCCAGCAGTTTTTGCACCCCTCATTTTCTCCTTTTCCCCTGCCCAGAGCCCTCTGAGGCAGCACCAGAGCCCGTGTGCCCCACACCCGCCGGGGCTCCGCAGGGACCGCCAGGACGGGGACCTGAACTGTGCCGGGGGTCTGCGTGTCCCAGCGACAGCACCAGGCACCCAAACCCTCTCTGCACTCACACCCAGCTCTTCCCAGAGTGAAAACTAAGCAAGGCACGCTAACCAGCTGCAGCCAGTCCTCCCAGTACTTTTTGCTAGGCAAGAATAGGGAGGCAGAAACCTGCTGCTTAACTGCATCTGCCTGCTGCAGCGACCTGCCATGCCCTGCCCATATTGAAGGCAGTGGGGTGGCCTTGATCCCTTAAAAGATATTGGCTGTCAGTGAGGGATGAGCATCTGCAATTAGCAGCACAGACTGGTTTCATCCCTCTCCAGTGCCCAGGGGAGCCGACGGTCAGAACAGCTCCAGCTGTTTAATAAAGCTCAAACCTGCTGTCTAAAGGTTAGAGCCTTTCTGAACCACAGCAAACACTTCAGGTGGCCTGGCTTTGTGGGCCACTAGCACAAAGGACTCTGCATCCCTTGTCCTTCTGTGATTTAATGGCATAAAGCGAACAGAGCAAGGGGCAGAGCTGAGGGGGATGGTCCCACCACCGCACAGGGGAGGGCAGGGAGCACCACTGCCAAAGCCTGGCACACACAAAGGACTGACAGCACACTGAAGGGCAGCTCGTGGGCTGCAGAGGGAAGTGGAGACCAGGAGATGAACTGCACACAGCAGCAAGAGCTGCTGAGCACCTCCAGGCACAGGGAGGGGAGGGGACAGTGCTGCTGTTCATCCTAACCTAACAATGGCCTGTACAACACAGAAATGTGCAGCAAGCGGGTGTGCACTGCAGCAGTGGAACACCTCAGGTTAGAAAGGATGGGGGTGATGCCAACCATGAGAGCAGAACTGTGTGCAGCCTCTCGGGGAGGTTCCATCCTCCCAAACACACAGCCCCTCTCCCATGCCAAGCATGGAGCATTCATCCTCCTTCAGATTCGGCCCTTAGTGCAGCATTCACACTTGTCAAGGTCTTTTCACCCAGTTCCCATCTTTCGGGTGTAAAAACAGATACTATTCAAAAGGGAAGAGGTAAAAATCCAGAGAGTGGGGAACATTTGGATAAAATGAGATTGGAGAGACTTTCAGCAAAAGGTTTTGGGCAGATCAGGGTGGCTGCTGAGCTACCAATTTCAGTACATCAGACTCTGTTTTTGAGACAGTGGCCTTGACACAACCATTATTTTTTCCCTTTACTCTGAAGTCCCATACCTGCTGTGCAGCTGGCAGACACCAGCACGAGCCCTGTGCGGGGAGGCTGAGCCATTGGTGCTCTCCTTGGAGCCTCTGCTGCCTCACTGGGACAAGCAGCTTGTGCTCTGCATGGTTCTGGCAAAGTCCCACCTGCTGTCCAACCTGCCACCCTCAAGTCCCCAGGGACCTCAGGCCCAGCTCGTTTAACTCAAGCCTCTTTTGTACAGACCAGTGCAGGGCAGCACAGCCCACGGTGCCCCCGCTGCACCCAGGCTTTCCGAGAGTGGTGTTCCAGGGCAGCACCCTTCCTGTGCTCCGTGCCTCACCAAGCTAAAAACGAAATTTTCTAAAAAAAAAAAAAATCACCTGCCACTGCCTGCTGAAGGCTGAGCTGGGGAGATAAGTTTCCTTGGTCAACAGAATTGGGAGAAAGCTTTCCTTCCATGGAGTCGAGGCTTTCCTGGGCTCTCCCTCTGCTAATAAAAGATTATACACGAAGAACCAACTGCAACTTAACATCACAAAACACCCACTGCCCATGCATCTCCTGAGGAGCACATGAAGGGCAACTGGTCCATGCCTGGAAGGCTCAGAAATCAAAGACACACAGCCCACAGTGCTGTACCTGCACACAGCAGGACAGGTTACAGGACCAGCCTCTGGTGAGCTCCCCCTGCTTCTCCAAAACCACAGAAACAAGGAAACAGTCTCAGCATTGTTCCCTCGGGTCTCATTTGAAGAGTGTTCTCCCTAAAGCTAAGGTTCCAAGCCAGCAAGGAGTTTGTAAAGGGAGGAACTGCCCAGCAGACAGCAGAGCTCAGGACAGCTGGAAAAGGAGGCAACACCCAGCAGGCTGAAATTCCCTTGGGAAGCAGCAGCTACAGCCTGGCCAGCCAGTGCCACTGACAGCAGGCAGTGCCCAACTCTGCCAGCAGCATGCACAACCAGTGATTCAGTGTCACTTCCACACTTCTGAAAGAAATAACCTCTTGGTACGAGGATGGGTCAGTCTGTCTCATCAGGCAGAGGTTCAGCAAAGAGCAAAATGGGAAGAAAGGATGAACACACAGTGCCAATTATTTCTTTATCCTCATTTCAGAGTCTCTCCACCCCCACCTGAGTCTCTATCCCTTGCAGCCTCTAGCTTTTTCCCCTCCAACATCACGCATCACTTTCTATCACTCCTGCCATTTGGTTTCTTAAGTCCCCCTCTTCTAATCAGTGAAAACTTTATCTGTCTCTCTCCAAAACAAAGTCTCAGGGAACTATTTTGGAAGAGATGCCAAGAGCATATCTTTCTGCTGACAGGCAAGGTCTGAGAAACTGCCTGATCATGGTCCTGATACCCTGTGTGACAGTCAATTCAGTGCATTAACCGAGACTTTATGGCATTACAGAGATAACATGAGGTTTGTAAAAAGCTCCTGCTGCCTAATCTCCGGTGACATCTTTAACTCCAGCTGCCAAAACTTGTGCTTACTCATCCATTGTTATTCCCTGCCCCATGCTTTCTGAATGGGAAGTCAAAAAGCTGAACACATTTGAACCTAAATAAGCATTCACTGACATCAACAGCAGCGACTGCTATACATCACTGATGTGTTTTATATTTTAAGGGGAAATGAGTTTCTTGCACTGTATTTCAGGTACTGCCTTTCTCAGGAGAGGAAGCAGGATGGGAGTCAGGCAAGGCTGGGGTCAGCGCTGGCCAGGCAGGAGCAGACACAGCAGGCAGACTGTGAAGAACGAGCTCAGAGTGGTTTTCCATAGAGGGACAGGCTTGAACCAGAGGTAGAAAAACTTACATGAGCATATAATGACGTATTATTAGCATATAGTTAAAGCACTACAGGGAGTAATAGGAAAATGTATTTATAGAATAAATATAATAATCACCTAAGCTTTCAGTAACACATTAGCAGTAACTACAGGAATTTCACACTGCATTCCCTGAGCCAGCCCAAGGTCCTCTCTGGGCAGCTCTGGGCTGGTCCTGCTCTGAAATAAGGACATCCATCGAATGCACAGATGCACAGTCCTGCCCATCCCAGGACTCACTGCAGGCTCTGAGCTCTTCCCAAAGGAGCCACAACCAGTCCTACCCCCTGCACCAGCACGAGGAACACAATTCCTCACAGCCCTGTTCACTGGGTTTGCTCCTGAGCACCATGGTACTGGAGACAGGAACAACTGGGCAACATTTTTCTGGCAACAAAAGGATATTTTACATATGTTTCTCATAACATTACAGCAAATTTTAAATCGGTCCTTATACAGTTATAGCAACTTACTTTAGTGAGTTATGATAATTAGTCTAAATTTTTCCACACGCAGTCTATTATCCCTTCCTATCCCAGCACTATTTTTCCATTGCTTGGGTTGTGTTGCACAAGTGGGACGTGAAATATTTACAACCCCCAACACCCCCATAAAGTATTGCTCTCCCAATTCAAAATCTAGATCCACTAGTTCCACTGAAGGCTTTATTAATATTATATTTTAACAAAGATCTTGTAGGGGAAGGAAACAATCCTCTGAGCAGCTCTCGCTGCGGTTCCCAGCCGGGCCCGCAGGGTTCCCCAGCGCAGGCTGGCTTTGAGCACCAGCCTGTGGCAAAGTCCGTGCCACGAGAGACCAGAACGAGAGAAAAAGCCGGCAATGGGAAGGTGATAAAGACGGAAAAGGAAAATCCCCTCCTTCCCAGGGCCACAAGAGGCTGCCAGCAGGGCCGATGGCCCCGCCAGGCTGCAGAGCGCCTGCCCGGGCTCCAGAGCCGCAGCCACGCTCGGCAGCCGCCGCCCTCTCCTCCTGCTCCGCCGAGCCCGCGGCCCCCCAGCCCTGCCGGGACCTGTCCCCGCACCCTGGGCACGAACAGGGGCAGCTCCAAAGGCCAGAAGCGCGTGGGGCCGGGGCTAAGGCAGCTCGGGCGTGCAGATGCTCTGAGCAGAGGGATGCGCGCACCTCGGCACCCGGCAGAGGCTGGAGCTGCGGCGGAGGATGCCCCAGCCGAGGACATCCCGGAGCAGCTCCCCCGGGTCCCCTGGGACAGCCGCTGGCTCCCGAGCGTCCCATCCCCGCTCCCAGTTCAATTCACTGGTGCCACCTAGTGCCACCAGCCCCGGCCGGACAGCCCGGCTCCCCCTGCCAGGGGGGCTTCCCTCGNAAGACTGCATCCACTGGAAAAATATTCATGCGAGAACAGAGAGAAAATTGTTGCTATTCCAAAGCATAGCCATGCATACACCAGAGGTAATTTCAGCTAAATTAGGGTGAATTGATAAGAGCATCATTTCCTCTACATGGAGGTGGGGATCAAATTTTGCTCTGAGCATTAATTAGGGGAACTAGTCACTTGATTGTGCATTTATTCAAGGGTTCCCGTGGGTTTCTGGAAAATCAGCCCAGTCTGTGCTTTTCAGGGGTGCACATGACCTGAAAAGGAATCACTTAATTTCATGGCCTCGAGATACAAAAGGGCAATTTCAGTTTTTGACAAGAGAATGAAGTTGGGTCTGAAAGATGGGGTGCTCATTTATATCAAAGCCCTGTCCAGCCAGCACAGTGCTGCCAGCTCACAGATCAACACCCAAGCTGGTTTTTGAGTCTCTTAATAATTGGATTTGGTCAATGCTTTGAGAGGCTGTTCATGGCTCACCCCATCTCAGCGATGCTGCCCAGTGATGGAGCCATGCAGGCTCTGCAAGGGGCTGGGGAGTGACATCATGAACCCCTGTAAAGCAAATTTGAATGCTCAGCTCTTTGAATGTATTTTTATATTTTCCCTATTGTCGTCTTTATGCACGATTATTGTTCAACAGCAGTAAATTCATCACCAAGTGCAGGCAGAGCGCAAGGACGCGGTGCCGAGGGAAGCCGGCACGCAGGGAGCACGAGGAAGGTGTGTGAGCAGGTGTGAGTGTTTGTGCAGGTCTGCACAAACACCAGCCTGAGCAGGGCAGACAACATCCCTCTGCTGCTGCTCCCAGCAGCACCCCGGACACCCTGCCACAGCTGCTGTCCCTGCCTTGCCCCCTCCCCAGGATTGATGTCACCGTAACTCACATCACACCACAGCCAGGCCAGACACCGGCGTCCTCCCAGCACCTGTCTGGGGACAGAGAGGAAGGAGCAGACCTCTCAATCCCACCTATGAAAGGACCAACAGCTCTTCTAGAGACCAGTGGATGTAAGAGCCCAGAGTGCCCCAGCTCGGCACAGGCTCCACCCAAATCACACACACAGCACCTCCAGAGCCCTCCCCACTGCCACAGGCTCCAGCCCCCCCCCCCAGCACCCACACCTTGCTGCAGACTTCACAGCAAAACCACTCCTGCAGTTTAAAGTTTGCCGACTTCTTTCATCATTCCAACAGCCTCCCTGTCCAGGGACCTCCCCGAGGTGCACACTCCCCCTGTGCCCGCCTCCACGCAGGGGCCGTTCCCCAGACCCCGCTGCAGCCAAGCCGTGAGGCTGGGACTGTACAGATACAGAGCCCTTTTCATCTCTCACGAGACTCTGCATCTCTGAGTTCAAGCACAAAACGCAGGCACTGGGGATGAGCAGGCACCTCCTTGCTTATGCTGACACCCGCAACAACTCTCCCTCAGTGCAGCCACAAAACTCCTGCTCGCTGCAGATTTGTCACCCAGCCCTGCTGGCTTTACCTGTGCCCTCACTGAGACCAAGGCAAGAAGCTGAGCCTCCAACCCTTATCAAAAAAAGCTCCATTTCAGTTCAGGTTCCCAGGACTGTTCTCTGGCAGTCCCTAAGGGTTACTTGCCGTGTTTGTGAACTGTTTCGAAAGTACCAAATCTTTCAGAGGAAGGGGAACAGAAGGAGGATATCAGTTTTAAACGAAGAAGATAAGAAGCAAACTTGCACATGCTGACCCCAACAGTTTTTCAAAAATCATCAACAGCTGATATTGCATCAAAGTTTCCACATGGGGCCCCAGCAGCAGCCCTGGTGCCATGCTGGGAGCTCAGCCCAGAGCACATCCCCAAAGAAATACCCCATAACCAAGGGGAAAGCTCTCTACCACTCACCAGATCTTTGTGAGCTTTACTGAGATCAGCAGGCACCTTCAGAGCAATGGAGCAGCTCCCTGGCCAAGCAAGGCACGGCTGTGGCTGAACTGAAGACACCCACCTTTACAGTCCGGCTCAGGAACAGGGCAAAGCCCCTGGGCTGAGCCTAAACAGAGCTCCCAGCCCACACTGGGGGAGGCCCCAGGTGAAGCTGATCAGGGACAATCAAGACCTGTCAGTGCACCCAGGCCCTGGCAAGCAGCTGGCAGGAGAGGGGGGTGGTACCCCAGGCTGCAGGTGGTGCCTGACCTTTGCTGGCCTCCAGTGGCTGCACAGCTACAGAAACGTCTCCTGGAGAGGGTCCACGCAACAGGATCTTACCGCCCCTCCAGAACGAGCAGAAGATTTAAAGGAGTCAGGAAAGAAGATCTAGGACACAAGAAACATCCCTCCCTGAGCCAAACCACCCAGGCTTCCTTGCCAGCACAGCTGCCCATCACAGCTCCATGTGAAACCTCCACTGCTGCCAGCCCTGAAGTATCCGTGAGGCTTCAAAGCCCTGGGACAGCAAAAGCCCCTCCACTATCTCACAAAAGAGAAGAGTCGACAGCATAAATGACATTTAGACAGGAGGAGGGGTGGCGGTGCCCAGCCGCAGCTCAGCAGTGTGACGGGGCCCTGGCTGCAGCCCCCGTGCTGGTGGCACTTGGCTGAGCTTCCCCCCCATCCCTGGCTGCGGACTGGAGCAGGGACGGCCCCACCAAGCTCCGCACGGATCTGTGGTGGGTCCCAGCCCAGCAGGAGCAGGGTGATGCACAGGACGGAGTGAGCAGGCAGGTGGGAGCTGTGCAGCGGGATCCCGCCAGCCAGATGCTGCCGGGCGGGCAGGGATGAACACTCAACCAGGGAAATCCGTGCAGACTGTTGTGGGGAAAACAAAACCCGCTCCAGTTCAACCGGGACACCGTGGGAGGAAGCACAGGGAGCAGGAAACTTCCCTGAAACCTCTGCTCGGCGCACGCCTGTAGCTTTCGGTGGCATCGCAGCACCATCTGTTGGGAGCGCAGGGAAGCCGGCCCGGCTGCTCCGCAGCTCCCGGCGGTGCTGGGACAGGCACCGCGCCCCGCTCGCACCGGGCCAGGGTGGCGATGGCAGCCCCAGGGCCCCGGTTCACCCCCTGTGGTTATCAGCCAGAAGGCAACCTCTTAAAACCCCCCCAAATGTGACACCCACCCCGCAGCCGGGTGCTCCTTCCTGCTGCTGGAGCTGGTGGCTGCATCATCGGGAGGGCACAGACGGGGCCCTCAGCAGTGGAATGTGAAATGCAGGAGCCTCATGAAGAAGAGACGTCTCGGAGGGGTCGCTACACCCTGGGCCCGTGCCACAGGCTGCACAGACAGCATGGCTCGGCGGAAACTGCCCGGCAGGGGATGACACATCTGCTCCCGGGACAAAATGTAGCCTTTTGTGACCCTTTGGTTGGACACAGTGCTGGACTTCCCACTTGGAAGGGTTGCCATAGGTTGAAACACAAGAAGTGCCCGTGCATTGTGGCTTTCTCACGGGGGATCTCTGATTTCTTCTCTGAAATTCAGCAGGGCAGGCCAAGTGGCACGGACCTCTGCTCTCCCTGCCTTCCCACCAGCAGGCTCGGTGCCCTTGCACCCTGAAGCAGCCGTGATGCCAGAGCAAGGGTGCTGCCTCTGGAAAAGGTGAGCACGCTGTAATGGTCCTTGTGCACTGAGAAGAGTCCACAATTGGATTTGGGCTGATCCCCTACTGCCTCCCCTTCTAAACTTCGTTTTCACTGAGGAAAGCCCTTCTCAGTGCCCTGTGCCAGCTTCAGGGATTTCAGAGCAGTGAATCCTGCCCTGGGGGCTGAGCTCCCACAGCTGGAGCCTTCGCTCCACTGGGCATTCCTGCGGTGTCCTCTCTGGGCCGTGCACACTAAACCAGCCCTGGCAGTGCCCCCTCCTACTGCAGCCGTGCCTGAACTGCCCCTGCCCTGCGTCCCGCAGCTCACTACACCCACTGCAGTTAAAAACACAACAAAAAGAAGGAGATTTCCAAAGCCTGTGCCTGACTAACGTGCTGCTGCTGCCTGGCCTCGCCGTGCCCAGCGCCCAGCGGCGCTGCCGTGGGGCTGCCGATGGCCGTCCCCACCGGGGCTGCAGCAGCAGCAGCAGCACTCCTGCTCCGCCTGCTCCCGGCCAGCAGCACCTGGGCAGGCCTCAGGGTACCCGCCTGGGGACCCTCCTTCTGCTTCCTTGCCAGCCCCTGCAGTGACACGGGCTCCTTCTCTGCACTCAGGCGCTGCCCTCCTCTCCTGTGCTTCCATTTTATGTAAGTCGTGTCAGAAGAGCCCTTACATAACCACAGCCACCCCAGGCACGTCTCACAACACATGCATGCCTCCCCTCTCTGTCAGCTGTGATCTTTCGCACATGGATGGATTCAGCCCTTATCCAGGAACTACTAAAAATAAAGAAACCACACAGGCAAGCACCAGGGACTCACAGAGCTTGGCATGGCAGTTCTTTGTGTCTCTCACAGACAGTGTCTGTATACTGGAGCATAAAGGCCTGGGCACAGCACATGCCAGTGGGAAAAGAATAACTTGCTTTACTCAGTCACCTTCTCTGCATTCAAGCAGAGCAAGTTCTCTTAATGAAAATGCTCTTTTTTAATCTTTGCAAGTGCACAGATCTGTGTGCAAGCCATCCATACAGGCCAGGGGCCTGCACAGAGGCTAAAAACCCTTTGGACAAAGTTATTTTAATCATCTAAGTGATTCCATCGATTTTCCTGGGCTACTTGCATATCGAAATTAATCTGAACATTTGCATGACTTCTGCCCAGAAGTTTGCTGTCTAAAAGCATTGGCACAGTAACTCCCCATGAGATCAGCTTCGCCACTGGCACAGGCAATCACACTGGCTGCTCCCACGGATCATTTGCAGGGGCAGAGCATCACTGGCAGATGGAACAGGCTGGAGCCTGTTGTGCAGAGGTGAACGCAAGGGGCACTTTGGCACCAGCCTCAGGGACCGCCAGAGCAGGGTCTGGATAACCACGGGCGTGGTTTGCTTGCAAAGCGGAGAGACGCTCACTGCACCTGAGCAGGCACTGCAGCCTTGCTTCTCTCTGACAGAAAGACTTTGTAGTTTCTTTTTCTGTTCATCTCCCTACTCTGGCACCACGTCCCACGTGTCCTGGCAGGTGGCTCTTCTCACCCCTGCCATCAGTAACTCCAAGCTACTAACTCCATGCTAAAAGGAGATGGGATCTGATCACATCTGTTAAAATTATTTTGGCCTGATAACTTCCAGGATGCTGAAGGCAAACAGTTGTGTGTTCCTTTTTACAGTCAGCATTTCATTTTACAAGGCTCATTGCAGCAGCCCTTCAATGCCCACACAGGCTAAAAAAGTGTTGTCTGGCCTGAAAATCGGCTTAATTTATGAGATGGTATCAAAACCTTGGACTTGGGAGGCTGTGCTGACATCATCTAACGATGGTCTTTTTGGAAGGATCGCAGCTTGTGTTAGGGTTATTGATGGTGACCATGGAGTCACCACACAGAGGCCAATCAGTCACTAATCATTTACTTACATGAATGACTTTTCCAGGCCAGCAATTCAGCTGGCACAGAAATGACAGTGGCTTCCTCCTGCTTGGATTTGGATAGAGCTGGGCTTTGTCCAGACCTGGACATCAGCTCACTGTCAGCTGCTGGGCAGGACTCCCTCTCTGAGATTCCCAGCAGCGAGGCTGCAGTGCCTGGCAGGTCACACTGCCTGGGCCAGTGCAGACACCCAGCACTCACAGAGAGGCAGGAGAGCAGGAATTTGGGAGCAGGAGATGCACTCTTCTGCACTGAGATGCTTCGTTTTGCTATTTTTACTTTTTTTTTTTTGATGAAATGGATGCAATTTGAGTATGACTTAAGTCACAATATTGAATTTAGATTGTCCACACTAGAAAAGTCACCATATTTAGGCGAAACTGTTGTGCTCCTGGTGGAAAAGTTCAGACAGTCCTGTGCTCCACAGCCTTACCTCAGACACACAGGTACTGGGCTGGCACCTGTGGCTGATCCCTGGCTCCTGACTGTACAGACACAGGTGACAAAGCCACTGGAGTTTGCTCAGTCCAGCACTTTCCTCCTGTTAAGAGCAGTGGATGGGCTTTTGCTAAACTGGCTGAGATTCCCAGCAAAGTTATTTTACTTTAAAAGTTAAACTCTCTAGAATAGAACTGCATTCTGAAGGATCATCTAAGCATTCTATTCTACTGTTTACACTGAGACAAAACAGCCAATGTGATTTTCGTTTGCGTTTTCCCAAGGATACAATTCGATCACACTCAGCCTCGGTTAAAGCAAAGCAAATGCTGGGCAGGGGGAGGGAAGCAGTGACACAGTGCACACAAGCACTGCACAAACTAAAGCCTGCTTTTCTCCTGAAAGCATCCTGACTGCCCACAGATCCTCCACATCTCTGCTCCCAAATGCACAGGACTGTCATGGGGATAAATGCCGGAAGGCTGCGTGTCCTGAGCTGCAGTGGTGGGCAGGACGGTACCACACAGCAAATGCCTGGCCAGATTTACAGAACAATAATTGCGTAGAATTGTTCATGTGAGAGAAGCTGGGCTCATTTAGCTTCAAACAACATCTAAGTGAGTTGATCACCCGTTTCCTCCAGCGGCACAAGGACCTTGCTGACCGAACACGAGTTCACCTCTGAGCCAGCCGTCCCCATTCCCCGGCCTCAGAGGCAGGAACGGGGATCCGGCAGCTGTGGCCCAGGGCAGAGTCCCTGGTGCTCTGCAGCACCTCTGCACAAACACACAGCAAGGACACGAGCATTGGCACAAACCTGCTCCCACTGCTGGGGGACACTGGGCTGCCAGTGACAGAGGCCAGGGTGACCCTGCAGAGCCAGGGAGCCGCACAGGAGGATGCTCTGGGTGGGATGCAGCCTGGTGGTTTCAGTGCAGTGCTTAGCAGCAGCTCAGGTCAAAAGGTTAAATTCACCCAATTTTTTAGAGCTGGTTCAGTACAGAAAAGTCTCTTCAGGTTGAACAACAAATAATGTTTTAGTAACAGATCCATCTTTTGTGGTTAGTGACCAGCCTCCTCCCATTTACCCCAGGCACCTTCCTGGTCTACTCCACCCTGCTCTTAACTTTTGCTGTGGGATTTCAAACCTGCACTTGGGGATTTTATTTTACTATCTTTATTTCCCACCTTCCTTTCCCTTCTCATGTAATCGATACCATTAGATCAAAGCTCTGTGATCCTTCGTGGAGCTGTTGTGAAACCCAAAGCCCTCTGGCTTAGGAGTCTTCCTCAGTGAGCTTTGTCAGCTCCCCCAGTTACAGGAAAGTAAAGCTGGGTCAAGTCAACAGCACAGCCTGTGACAGCACAAAGCATCCATCTCTGGGGATAAACAAGTTATTTGCATGCTTTTTCACTCTTCACCATCATGCTCTCCAGCCACTGTGAACAGTAAAACAAAGCCACGCTTCATCCTGCTGGCCAGAGGCCTCTATCTTCTCAGGGTGCAGTGGCAAACAACAGGCAAGCGAATTCTCTCCCAAATATAAACAAAACAATGATTCAACCCAGTTGTTTGGGTTTTTTTTTTTTCCACAAGGGTGTACAAATCCACCTGCCAGATTAGGAAAGTATAAATATTGTGTGGGCACATGGCTGCGTGCAGCACCTGGAGCTGTGTTTGCAGGAGGCTGCGGCTCACACACCCCCACGAGTGGCACCTCTCCGCTGGCCAGGTCAGAGCTGGAAAATACTTGCAGTGCCACGACACCTGAGGGGCTTGCTGCCCAAACACAGGGCTGCTTGCACCCACGTTTGCAAAATCAAACGCCTTAAATGCCCTTTCAGGCTCCAATCTCCGGCTGTGGCAGCCCAGCTCCTGCCCCAAGGAGCCCTGGTGCTGCCTGCCAGCTGGGAGCACTCCAGGGCTGGGGGGCACAGCCGGCAAATGCTGCCCTTCCAGGGATGCTGCAGAGACAGTTTGTGTGCTCACGTCCCGTTTAACCACAGAGTTTCTGCCTGTGCAGCACTTGTTTGGACACCCTTCCTTAGGGCCACAAAGTTCATGAAATTCAACCATTAATATTTCTAAAATGAAGTTTATAATTTTCTTTCTGTTCAGTTCCTTCATTTTAGATCCTGAAGATAGAAAGGGTCTTCTATTCTTCCCTACTGTAATATTAACCCCAAGGAAGAGCGGAAACCAGAAGGAGCCCAGAGGAATGTGACCCTCGATGGCCTCAGAAGCATCTGATGTCCTCCAAAGCCCCTTTCAATATCAGCCAGATTTGCAGCCTGAACATGGACAAGACAAAATCCCTCTGTGCCATGTAGGAGGAACATCAGCTGGCCAAAGGGAGGGGGAGAAAAAGGGCTGCATTTTCACAGTGGTGTTTGCCAGGCAGCTTTGCTAATGGTAATTTAATCCATAGCCCCACTGATCTGGCCGTGTCTGGTGGCACTGAGTGCCCCTTCAAAAGCTGCTGTCTCATTGTCTCTGACTCTCCAGTTCTCCAAGTGGCTGCAGTGAGGACAACCTGCCCTTCCCTGGCTCCAGGGGAGGCAGAGGAAGGACCCAAAGTCCTGCCCAAGAGGCGGGAGGGAGCACGCCTGGGCTGCCTCTTGTCAGCAGGGCAGCGGCTCCTGTAAAGGCACCCTGACAAATGAGTGTCTCTGGCCTTTCACTGCCTCTCAAAGTGTGACAGCAGGGGCATCCTGCACCAGGGAGAGGGGGTGAGAGGTGCAGACCTTGGAATTAGGTACGCCCAAACCTCTCCCTCGTGGTGAGCTCCATGAAGAAGATCAAAAAGCTCCTGACCTCAAACAGCCAGGCATCACCTGAAAGGGGAAAAAAAAAAAAAGGCACTTAACTTTCTAAACAAATTCAAAGTCAAACTGTTGGTGGCAGAACATGCTGCTCTCTGCCTACCCTGTTCCGAGGCCTGGCTGCGAGTCAGTGGTGTTTGAGCTGCAGCCAGCTCTGCCTGTCCAAGGGGATCCCTGGGGAGCCCCAGGCCTGGCTGCTCTCTGCCCATGCCTCTGCAGTGTCTGATCTCCGTGCTGAGCAGATCCTGCTGGGCTGGGCTCCCTTGTCTCCAGTGTCCTGCCCAGGTCTCCGACCTTCCCTCTGAACGTGCTCAGCAGCACCGCAGGGAAATGGCAGCCACCAGCCCCTGCTCCAGAGAGAGCACCTGGCCCAGCCCCTGCCCTAAGGAGCACAAACAGAACGGGACGAAACATAGCACAAAAAGAAACAGGGAACAAAAGGCATTGTTTGTGACAAAGGGCACGAAAGATCCCCCTCTGAAGCTCCTGAGTCCCCCTGCACCTCAGTGCCCCCAGCGCCGCTTACCCTTCGGGGTGGGGCACTCCCAGTGACAGGGTGGGTGCTGTGCTGCACTCTGCAAGCCATGGCTGAGTCTCCCCAGCAAGCAGCCCCTTCTCCCAAGCTGCCCAGCTCAGCTTGTGTGGTCCCCCCTCTCCTCCCCAGCCAAAGGCAGCATTCCCAAGGGCAGCTGCCAAGGAAATGTCCTGCATCCGTAACACAGGAGCTTCACTCTCCTTCCTCAACAGCCTCAGCCAAAAATGCTGTGCCTTGACCAAGTCCCAGCAACAGCAACCACGTCAGCCCCAAGCCGTGGGCAAAGGTTCACCACCCTAACTCTGAAATAAGAGCCCAGTGAGCAGTCCCTGGTAGCTCTGGGACTGTTTCGGAGGGAAGGCACACGAGCGGGATCGGCTCCTCTCACTGTGCTGGCCCTGCCACCAGAAACATCGCTGAGTCCAGACAAGCTTCAGGTGATGAAAACTGTACTGCAGCACAAGGACTTTCTTTTTGACCTTCACCTCTCCCTTTTGCTGAGAGACCTCACTGTATCCTCCCAGCCTGGGCAGTCCCTTTGCTGGATCCATTTGTGATGTGTAACGTTTTTGCCCAAACCCCATTTCCTCCCTTCCAAAGCACTAAGATTTGCTTATGACTCAGCCTCAATAAAACACAAAGCAAGGGCCATTAAAATGGATGTGCAATGCAGGGACAAAATTCACAGGCTACATTCTTTAGGCCAGAATATCCACCGCCCTTTATTTACCCTCAAAAAGAATATTAACTCACGCTAGGTCTCGGTGCAAAGTAAATCTACCAGGGAACGAGCAGTTTTACAGGGAATCTGTCTCCATGTGATGAATAAAGTGCCAGCTGGGACTGCAGAGGCTGTGTGATGGCCCTGGAGAGCCCAGGCTGCCAAGCCTGCACAGGACCTACGGCAGCAGCGCTCCCCAGCCATCCTCTGCCTGAGCAGGGATCCCTCCCTCCCGCTCCGAGGAAATCACTTGCTGAGAAGTGTGGGTGGAAAGCAGAGAAGGAAGCCATGGGGATTTTTTTCTGGTTTAGCATTCACAAATTTGACAAGAGCATTTCAGGCAAAGCCTCGTTTCCTCTCAGTGAAGCTGCAGAGGCTGTGGTTTCTCCCTGCTGGTGTTTGAGAACCGGCCCCAGAGTCTACCTGGTTGTGAGCCAGAGCTCTCCGAGTCCTCTTGGCAGAGAGGGGCCTTGAGGAGCTTTGCTCTTTACAGCAGTGCTCAAGAAGTGAGTAGGGAGGAAACTCTGGGGGAGGCAAATGGCATTTTCTGTCCTGTACAGGGGTGGAGACTGAGACCCAGCATCCTGTCTTAATCCACCAGTCAAAAGTCTCTCATAATATGCATTTGAAATCTGATCTTAAATTCTTTGAAGTAACGCTTTTCACTGAATTTAGTGGAATTTCACACAGTCTTTAATCTCTTTGGTTTTCTTTTTAAGCAGCCACTTGCTTTCATAAGACAGACATCCAGGCACCCAGTGTTCTCTAACAACAATAAAGTTTGTAAGTGTCCAAGCACAAGAACAGAGTGAAGGGATATAAAGGGGAATTATAAACCCCAAAAAAACAACCAACCACAAAAAAACCCCACCAAACAAATAATTCCCATTTCTATTAATAAAAAAAAAATATGGCCACATTGCACAAATTCAGTGCTAGGGATTGACTCCAGACACAGTCAAAAAGTATCTTTAAAGTGCATGAAGTCTGTTTTTTACAGATGTGAACTAAGAGGCTTATGGAAAAACATCCATAAAAAATTTCTTCTTTAAAGTTTCAGCATGACACGTGGCACTGAACTTGAGGGTTACTTTAGACATGCTTTCAGGCAGCAATACCCTTGTGTAATACCAAGTGAGCTGAGGATAATTGTAATGAAACAGCCTCTGTGGCACCAGCTTTCCTTTCCTACCAGCAGTCCTGCAGGATGCTGCTAACACAGCTCAATTATGTAAGAAAAAACCACAGATCTTGAGGAAGAACTCCAGAGAGTGGTGCTGCACTGGAATCACAGGTGCAGCTCAGCACACGTTGTCCAGCTCAGAACTCATTTCTGGGTCTGAAACAGAAAAGTCTCGACTGAACAGTGCATTTCAGGCACTGCAGTAACCTGCTCCCAGCTCTGGGGGGGGGAGCAGGGGGGCACTCCTCGAAATGAGGAGAACAAATCACCCTGCAATCCCTTATTCCATCCCTTATTCCAGCTGTGAATTCAGACTTGCTCAGATTTAAACCAGCTGAGATTCTGGCCCAAAGGCTGGCAGAAAATGAGCTATCAGTGCCAACAGATGGAAGGGCAGGACAGGGACAGGGCTGAAAGAGCTTTTCAGAGCAGTTCTTCTCCTTTCCTGTGACAGCTGTAGTGTAGATCTTCAGTAAAGGTCCTTTGATTCCTGCTGAGCTTTGCTGGTCAATACAAAGATGTGACCCTTTCTTAAGGTCGTCTTGTATCCATGGTCTAATGTCGCAAAAATCCACCAGAGGCAGGGTAACCAGTCTTTGTTTTTCCTTTTTTCCCCCCCTTTCCGTTGCTTGTTGGCCATGGCTTAGTGTGCTTTAGTTAAGTTTGCTGGAACCAGCATTTTACCCCACGTGCTCACTGTGGTGAGATCCTGGTTCCCTTTGCATTAAAACTCCGTGAAATTTGGGCGTTTTACAAATGAGGAAGCTTTTCTGGTCTGCCTCCATATACAGAATAACCATCCTGTTCAGCGTTAGATAAACCAGGAACCTCTCAATGTGTAATTTCTAAAGGCAAACCCCAGCATTTAATCCATCTGACGTTGTTCCCGAGATCCTGGCGAGCTTCTCCGTGGCCAGCAGGTGACAGTCTGAGCAACAGAAACCCTGAGCACATCACCAAGAGGGGATTGTTCGACCGTCTGCGAGGATGCAAACGTTATTTTTTTTGGTTTTAGATACACAGACAGTCCACAACGTGGGGCGATATTTTTCACCAAACACGCCACTGAAGAGCAAGGCCGGAGAAAGGCGTGATTTCCCACCTCCCTGAGGAGATACTACAGGTAAGGGCATTAACGACACTGCATTCAAGAGGTACCGGCACCATTCTTAGCGGCATTCAGAAAAAGCCCTTCACACCTCAGTGTGGGAAACCAGCAGATGTAAATGAAAGCACTTATAAATGAAGCCCATCTGAAGCATAAGTGCATTCAAGGGTGGCACAGTCACACTGGCTGATATCTTTAATGTGTTAAGGAGGGAACGGGATGCAGAGAATCTCTCTGTGCATTGGAGGTGACTGTAACATTTTCCTGCAGCAGTCACTCTAAGGAAGCTCCCTGCACCCAGCACCATCCCCAGCTGCACACCAGAAGGAAGCTCAAGGTTCTCCAGCAGAAGTTGCTGTTCTTGGCCAGGATCACTATCTCCTCAGCACATTCAGTTTTAAGGAAGTTTTCTCATGCTCAGAGCAGAAAGCCGCAAATCATTCGCTTGATCAAATTTATTTTAATACAATTGGGGCTTTGCCTGCGCAAAGGTCAAGTATAAATTTTTAAATCTAAGTGGTTTGGGCAGTTTTTAATTTATCATTTCCCCTTCTCCCCTTCTCCTCACCAACCCCATTCGGTGACCCAGAGCCATTTCACAGAACGCTGTGGAGAGCAGGCTCTGCCCTGGCAGTGCAAGGAGCAACGTGTGAAACCCTCTGCAGTAACAGAGAAACCATCCCACCGTGGTCACACAAATCTCGCTGCCTCCTTGATGCTGCCAACCAATGGGAGCACCAGGATTTGTATCCTGCCCTGAGAAAAAGCAGGGCAAGTATTAGGCAAACTAATCACGCTGCAGGGATTTGTGTAATGAAAAGTACCTCTGCTCGGGGCTCAGAAACGGTGTGAATCCACCACACACCACTGCCGGGGGCAAATTCACCTGGCATCTCCTTATTCTCTTCTGTCATACTCATTACTGGGGCATCTCAGCATCTAGGAGCAGACACCAGAGCCTGGCCAGCCCGTGATGAAGGCCCACAGTCTGTCTCAGGGCAGTCTAAAGTGATTTACACAGGGCTGGCTTCCCCCCGTGCCGTGCAGCCCTGCCACTGCCTGGGGCCTCTGCACGCTCCCTAATGCAAACAGAGTAATGCAGAGTTAATGATCGCTGTCATTTCCATGTGCCCACTGCTGATCTCTTAATGAAATACCCCACTTAAACTGCACTGGCACAAGCACAGCTCCGTGCTGGCAGGAGCTGCCAAAGCGGAGCACCCCGTGAAAAGGTTCTGCAGGAGCCACCGTACAAAGGAAAGCTGGAAGCGAAACACTGCTCCACTGTTTCTGTGCCTGCTCCTGCAATAAACACAGCACCTGCCAGGCTTTCTGAGGGGTAAGAATTGACCAGAGGATGGAAATTGCCTTTAATCTCAGGTGGGGACATGGGAAAACCAGCTGAAGTGAGGATGACAGTCTGTGGGGTTATGGATTTGGCATTCATGGATGGGTGAGTGGTGTCCGCTGCTGTAACAGCCTTGGTCCCTCCTGTCAGATCCTGCTGGGAGCACTGCTGCAGAAGAGAAACACCGGGAACCTGCAGCACCACACAGACTCCTTGTGTACCTATTTTCACCAGCAGCAAACCAAATATTGGTGGGGGGAAAGCTAAAAATCTGTTCAATGACCAAATGCATGTTGTAGGAAATAGGAGGAGTAAAATTACTGAAAAGCAGTGGGGTTTTCAAAAGCTGACTATACTGTACACTCAGTCTAAAATAAAGACAGATAGATACCATACATGTTCTTCACTATCACAGAGATGAACCAAAGCATTGAGCTGACCCCTCTTTAGTCCATCAGCTCTGGGAGAATTGCATGGCCTAAGTGGAGGTCTGTAAATGTCGCCTTTACTTTGGCCTTGCACACCTCACCCCCTCCCCAGTCTCCTCTAAGCCTTATCACAAGCAAGCAGCCGCTGGCTACAGGCACTGCAGGGTCCCAGGAGCTGATGTAGGAGTAGGGAGCACCATCTGAAGTCAGGGAACTCACGGAGTCTGCCTGGGTCACAGCACCTACTCCGTCCCTCTACCTGCTCTCTCGAGGTGAGGAAATGCTGAAGGTGCTGATGAGTTAGTGAGTGAGTGATAGAAATACTTTCCCCCCTAATAAGAACCTATTTTAAGAGCATATTTTTCAAAGCTAACTAGGTGGAAAGTAATGCAACAGGAGCTGTGATTTAGTCCAGCTGCTCTACCAAGTCCTCCTATAATTTCCTGGATGATTCCGAGTCCTGTCCTACACTTTTTATGGTGGCTAACACTAAAAACTGCTTCAGCAGGAGAGAAATCAGCCCTATTCAGTTCTGATCCACTAGTAATGGTTGAGAGGGGCATTATCCTCCCTGTTCTATCAGTACAAGGCAAATGGGGGAGGCGGTTTCCTTCAGGGAGCCAGGGCTGTGTTGGAGACACAGGAAGAAGGGAACAATGCCCAAGATTTGCATTTGCTGAAGAGCTCAGTACATCGCTCCCTTGTGAGCCGGCCAAGACCGACAGCACATGAATCCTTGTGATTCATCCTTCCCCCTGGTCTACCTCTCTGTATCCAGCACGGCACAGAGAACACTGTGTGTTTATTTATACACAAAAAGGTCTTGGTACTGTAGTATTTGGGTGCTTGGCTCAGGCTCCCAAGATGGAGCAGGGGTACAGACTGATCTGTTGAATCTGTATTTTCCACTTTTCTGCCAGTCTGCTGGGTGACCTTGGGCAGTTTACAGCAACTTCACCTCTCACCACCTCAGTTTCTCTAAAATTATCCTGCTTAAATTTGAATGGAGTGTAGCTGTCGACTGATGCAAGGGCAGGGTATATTGTTTACATGGGACTCAAATAAAGCCAGTGCTTAAAACCTGAAAACAGCAAGAGAGAGAAATTGAGAAAGAAAAGAGCAGAAATGTGAAATCGTTTCTCTGCCTCAGCTTTTGTCTCCCCTCTGCCCTACCTAAACACGGGCAATTACAGCCCAACCCCACCAGCTGATTTACTCCATTCAGCCACGCTGAGAAGTTCAGGTTATCCCCCAAGGCATCGTAAATGACAGGTAAATAAGCCCACGCATGTTAGGAAGAGTCTCTTTAAAGGTTACAGTTCTGCTGTGCTGAAGAATGCGCATTTCAGGGCAGATCTTTCCCCTTGGAAGGCTCTGGATACGGGAGCCTGGCAAGAAGGGCAGATGTTCAGGAAGGACACATCCCGGGCACTCCCCGCTGCTGGTGCCGTGTCAGCTGTGCCTGCCCAGAGTGTCGCCAGTGGTTTAAGTGGAAGCAGAACCCAGGGATGCAGAACCCAGGGATGCACGGCACGGCGAAGCTGCCGGTCATGGACGAGTCAGGCAGACGGACTCCAACCGGTTGAAAATGCTCACGAGTTTCTGCTGTTCGTGAACACCATATGCAGAAGCTGTCATTCCCTCCTACAAATAACTCCTCCTGGAGTTTGTAGGAAGCCCCCTCTAAGGGTTATGACTGTGTCAGAGTTGAGCTGCGGAGAAGCTGAAAAGCGGGACCCCAGCTGCCCACCGGGAGGTGGGAGGCAGCCACGGAGCAGTGCCCAGCACCGCCTTGGCAGGACGTCCCGCGCTCGCAGGGGCTGACCCCGCGTGTCCAGTGTCACTCGCACCATACACGGGCTCCCAACGTTTTCTCTACCAAGTGTTTGTTTAGCTGTTGTCTCGGGCTGTGGCAGGTCAGAAGCTGCATCTGGAGAAGGTTTGAACGTATCCAGCCCCTTTCAAAATCCCCGTTGTCAGAGGGTTGAAAGCCCCCTCACCTGCGCAGACCCACACCTGGCCATAGGTGTGGACATGCCCAGCCAGCCCGCCCGGGAGCGGGGTCCCAACCCTTGCTCCCGCACTCATTTGCGGAGACGGCAGCAGGCAGGAATGCCCGTCCGTGTGCCTGCTCCCGCGCCGTGTCCTGCCCTCGTGTCCCCTGAGCACGTAGGGCTGCGGCCATGCGCGTGTCCCCCTGTGCAAGTCCGCGCTCGCAGCGCCGATACGCGCCCGGCTGCACAGCAGCGCGCTGTGCCGGGGCTGGGGTGGCAGCGTGCGAGTGTGGGGATGGGGCAGTGGGTGTTTGAGGGCGAGCGTGAGTGTGTGTGAGTGTGCGCCCACCCCTCACGGTGCCCCTCTCCCCTGGGAGCCGGGCAGCTCCGCGCGGCCAGGGCGCTGTGGGGTGCGCTGTCCCTGTCCCCGGGGTGCCCCTGCCGCGCCGA
>VXBT01009410.1:0-25860 GCA_013400235.1 Oriolus oriolus | reverse complement strand
AGACGGGAAAAAGAAACTGAAGAGAGAAATGAGCGAAGGGACAAAAGGCAGGAGGCTGAAGCCGGATAGGTATCGTCCAGGAGGAGGAGGCTGCAGGCGGATTAAAGGGAGCCCGGCGCGGAGGCAGCCGCGCACCGGCCGCACGGAGGGGCCGCTTGGCCTCGCACCCCGCTCGGACGCGGGGTAGGTGCAGCCAAGCCCGGCACCTCATCGCATTCCCCAGCGGGAGCTCAAGGGCAGCGACGGGGAAGAGGCCGAGGGGGAAGAGCCTTTTGTTGGCCCCTGGCCGCCGCGGTCCGGTCCCGGAGCTGGCGGGAGCCCTGGCTGGGCGCGGGTGCGCAGCAGTTTTCTCTGTAGTTAATTAAAAGCCCTGCCTCTGTGTTACCTCTCCGCAAAGCCACGCAGAGAGAGGATTTAGCACTTATGTGCACCCTTTGTTTACACCTGCCCTAATGTTTACCGCGAGGCTAACAGGATTTCCTGCGCGCTGAACCCAAACACCCAGCTTGGTGATCAGCGCTAGTGCGGAATAGCTGTTCATCGGGGATACCCTTGCTGCTTACCAGCAGGGAATATCAGGGTTGAGGTGTTGTCTCGCTACATCAGGAGATATCAGGTGACAGAACCCATCTGCTAGAAGGCTATGACATGAATAGAAACAGTCTGGGAACTGGCAAAGAAAATAAAAACGTTGATTAATGTTATTGATTGCTATCGGTTGTGAATTCAACACCAGGCACTGTGGTCAGAAGTAACTAGGCACACACGATGCACAGATTCTGACCAAAGGGAACTGAGCTCCTAGAAAATTAGAAAGATAATTTCATAGGATATTCAGCATCACAAAGTATTTCTAAATGAAAGCAGTACTTTTTGTGCATGTCCTTTTTGGAGTGGGGTCTTGCCTTCTGAAACCGTGCGGCTGTAACAGAGTATGATGTGTATCTAATGCAGGGGCTGTCAAAATCACTGCTGTATTTTTGCCTACAAAGCACAATTGCACTATTAATTGTTATTCTGGAAATACACACATCTCTTGAGTAGTCTGATCTCAACTTGGCTGTTGCTGCTCTGTTATCAGTCCTGGAGCTCATTCTTCAGATCTGATCAAAAGCAGCTGGCAGAGATCCTGTGTTGTGATTAATTCCTCACTCACTAGCATCTCTCCACAACACTTTGTGGTGGGGGCGGTTTTCTTTTGGAAATTGCACGGTGAACCAGCCATCTGCCTGTGTGGCAGAGCAGGTTACTATTTGTGCTACTATTGCTTCCATTTACTAGGTTGTTTTTCTTTGCTGCGATTGGGTGCATCTCCCTGTGTCAGTTGACTAACATTAGGACTCCAGGTGCAGGAGCAGATAATGCATCTAACCGTGGATAGCCTAACCTTAAATCTTTGCATGATTACAGATTTATTCTGTATATATATTCTGTAGCAGCATACAGCAGTGTCTTTTTGATCCCTTTGCAAGCTTTGGTCAGAAGACTTCAGCTACAGAAAGCCTCATTGATTTTTAACCGTGACAACTTTTTGATGACAACTGTGAGATTTTCTGTTTCTGCTTAGTTGCTTGTAATTGTAGTTTGTACCCGCTGGGGCAGCTTTGTGTCTGCAGTTTCTGTAGCGAGTCTATGCCAGATAATGTAATGAAGGGGACCTCACTCTGTAGAAAACAGTGGAGTTATTACAGCTGTCATTGAGAGCAGATTTTGAGCCAAAATTTGAGTGCTGGATTTGAAGCTGTCCTGCTAATTGTTTGCTGCTTTTGCCTAAAATGTGCAAGGCTTATTGATTAGAATATTGATTGTAAGTGTTCCTGATTGCTCTGGTTTCAGGTATGTTGCCTTAATGGCTTTACCGAAATAAAATTTTGGAGAGGAATCTGAGGGGAAAAAAAAAAACAAACCCTCAAGTGGCTTTCCTTGCCGGTGAACAGTTCATTGGAGTACGCGGGGGATGTGTGGGTGCCGCTGACTGTATCTGTGCTGGAATGTTTCCGTGGCATTCCTGGGTTACTGTAGCTCTCTGGCAGTGGAAGTGAAGTGCCGGCCGAATAGAGCGCTATTGTTACTACCGTGAGCTTGCATAACTTTGGTAAGAGCTGATCTAGATACAAAGAGGTAAAAAATACTCTTCCTCTGCAGTTACTGATTTAGGTAACTACCAGCAGGAATGTGCAGAAAAGTTCTACTACAGAATCTCAAGAGATACAGAACTCTGCCATCCCACCCACTGCACAGGCTTGAGGAGGATGCTATTTTAATAAAACCCCCATATTGATACATTTCTTTTTTTCAAAAACAACTTTTTCTGGCAAAAAAACCTTCTCAGTTTTCCCTTAAAATGATTGAATCTGTGGTTTTAGCTGAAGTTGTGATATTCCCTTGCCAAACTTGTGTGTTGTAATGCAGTGTTTTCCCTTGTTTTTACAACTGTCTGTTCAGTGCTGAGCACCAGCACTAGAAAGAGGATTTTTTGGCTGGTAATGTCTCAGGGGGTAGATTATTAATATTGCCCATTTTTACCTAGTCAGGCAGAAACTGATAGGAAACAGGCTGGAAACAGACTGCTTTATCAACAGCAGTTAGGAGGAAAAGATTCCTCCTCTGGAGACTTCGAGCCCTGCTGGCCAGCTTTGGTCTGGGCAGGATCTAGTGTTTAGTGAGACTCACTGACATTGGGTACGAAATTACTTCACACCAGGAATGCCTGTCAGCAGTCCTAGAGGTTTCTTGGTCAGTACTGTGGCTGTCTAGGACCTTTCTAAGAGGACCACTGGTTATCTCCCATCAGCTTTCCCAAAGTAGGAAGTAACTTGGGAAAATTCCTCTGGAGTTGAACACCTCTATATTTCAGAATACATGTTTTGAATTCTGAATATATTTTGTCACAGCTTAATTCCCCCTTTCCAAAACTAACCACTTCTTCATGGAGGGGGAAATACTCAAATTCATTAACCCTCCCTTCCCCCTCCCAAACATTTCCAGATAGGAAGAGGAAACAAATGATGGCCTGACAATATGACTGCTTACCCATGCAGCACAATCTCCATGGAAACAGACTGTCCTAGAATAGCTCAATCACATGAGGGTTACATGACATGAATAAAGTAACCAGAAAACTGGAAAACATCTTAGAACTGGGGATACTCGCACTTAATTCATTACCCCCCAGGTCTTTGGAGAGTAGCTAATAAACAAAGCTAGTATTGAAAGCAATTTAGTCCATGCTTCTCATAATTTGTAAGTGATGGGATAGTGGAAAATTAACATGACCCTCACTTAAGGGCTGTTTATTGTTTCTGGTTTGGGTGACATTTAGAATGAATTTTGAATCATTTTCCACATGACCTCCTGCTTCTTGAAATGGTCCCACTGGTTTGGAGCATTGCCTTCGTAGATCCCAGTGGGCTTCCTCCCTTTGTGTCAGCGGGCACTGACCATTTCACACTTTCCAGGACGTTTCAAACACTCTGAAGAGGAAATTCACAAGTTGCAGTAGGAATTGCCTGTGCATAAAAGGAATTGGAGAACTATCTTCAGAATGTTTCCTTCTAGTTAATTATGTACTCAAAGGGCAAGGAGATTAATTGAGCGTAACCATATTCAATACAAAAATGAATATATTTCACTGAAGATTAGTTTTCTGTCTGTAAAGTCACTGTTTTTAACATGAGTGTTGCGACAGAGTCATTGAAGAACCTGTTACACAAATCAGATACAAACAAGCGTTTATTCTACCAATTCACCATAAAGTAAATTACAGAGAGGTAGAAAAAGCAAATCATTTGCCCTTAGCAGGTCATTGCATCGTTAGAATGTTGCAGCCCTTCCAACAGTGCAAAGATTAATTTCTGTGGGCTGGCAGAGATCGCCCATTACCCATTTCCTGTTTGTCCAAGCCCAGATCACATTATTTGTCACAGCTTCCACTTCTGAGATGAAGGTTTGTAATAGGATGTTTTGTATAATGTGTGAGTGGAGACCACAGAGGCACCACACGTTGATATTGGCACATTTGCTGTCTTGGTGCCCCTAACAGGAAACATCAGAACCTCCCTTATCTGTCTCCTGATAGAGGCCAAAAATGGTCATTGGTCATTACACAGTGAAACATTAGTTTGAAGATTCAGATTTAACTTTGGTCATTGCAGGACTGTGAAACACAGGATTGTAATGCACAAGAGAATCCACAGTTCTCAGCTCTAGGAGACTCAGTACAGTTTCAGTTTCTGGCTGTAAATTGGTTCTGTGTTGGTTATGACCGATGGTGCTCAATGCAGCACTGCACTGCTCCTTTAAATTGTTTTCAACTCTCATTAAAGTTTTCCAAGTTTTCATTAAAAGCAGTTCTAATCAGAAATCTCTTTAGACAGGTGACTGGTTTGGGCTGTGGCCTGACTTACAGAAGAGCTACTGATAGTTCCTCTGCTCTTCACTTTGCATCCTAAACGTGTCCCTGAGCCTGAGACTCACTGTGACCAACGTTACTGCCTGCAGTTCTATGGTGCTTTTCTTCCTCATGGTCCTGCAGCACACGTGGGAGTCTGAAACGTTCCTCCCATCAGTGAGGAAGATCCTGCTGGAAGCTGCAGCACTGCCTGCTAGTGAAGGTTAACAGAGTCAGGTTTCATATCTGCCCCACACAGTGTGTGCTCCAGACTGCCCTTACAGGGAGGCTGTGGGCAGGGCAGACCAGGAGTTAAAGGTTACATTTTTTAACAATCTCCTTTGCTCTGCTTTGCTTAATAAAAGCAAATGCCATAACATGTATTTTTAAAGCACCAAACCCATGTTCTTCCTGAAACTAAGTTGGGATTTGTCTGGGCTTGTGGTCCTGATGGTTGAGTGGGGTGTGTACGTGGAGAATTTAGCACTGTCCCCTCTCTGGATCCAGGAAAGTGATGCTCTGGTTTTTGTTATTGGCTTTGGACTTGCCAGGAAGCACAATGAGGCATTCATTTTTGATTAGCTGATTGATGACACTGCGTGTGAGCACCATTGTCACAGAGTATGGGATTTTTCTAGACTACCATTCCCATTTCCAAATGCAATCTAATATCTGGGCTTTGGAAGAGGATGAAAGAAGTGAATATGATAACTGCTTATTGACTGGGCATGAAAACAAGATTTTTTTTTTTTAAGAAAGCACAATGTTTATTTTCCTTGGGTTGCTTTGTCCTTTAAAAAGGAATAATTTAAAAAGTGGTTTTGACTCTGCCTTTGTTCCAGTGAAAGGAGCAAGGCTGTGGAACAGTCTAATTGTGACATACCTTACACTTGCATCAGGCCCAGTGCAACTTACACACACTTTAAACACCTTGATTTGAATGGGGTATTACATTTAAACAGGTAGTAAGTATCTAAGTATTGTAGGCAATGTAATATTTGCAACAGGATACATAATTTTTTCTGGCTGTGTTTTAGGCCATTTGCAGGGGCAGAGTTTGGAAATGTTGTTTTCAGTCTGTGCAAGCAGAGCAGTGAGTCATTTTGCATTCTGAGTACAATGTGCAAAAGCAGCTTTTGGGAGGGCAGTGAAGGGGGCCGGGGGGAGGCTGTGCCAGCTGCAAATCCAGTGCAAAAACTGTAAACATGGGCTACTGAAACAAGCTGGGCTTCAGTGGCTGTGAACTCCAAACTGAGCTCTAGCTAAACAAATGTTTTGTTGTCTCAGACAGAAAAATGAAAACCTACCCAGCCATTGGTTTCTTCCTCCTCTTCGTGATCAGCTATGGCTCTTCAGAAAACTCCAGCACTCCTCGAGGGTGTGGACTGGACCTTCTCCCTCAGTACGTGTACCTGTGTGACCTGGATGCCATCTGGGGGATCGTTCTGGAGGCGGTGGCAGGGGCAGGTGTGCTGACCACGTTACTGCTGATGCTGATTTTGCTGGTGAGGCTGCCCTTCATCAAGGACAAAGAGAAGAAGAGCCCCCTGGGAACACACTTCCTCTTTCTCTTTGGGACTCTGGGACTGTTTGGGCTGACGTTTGCTTTCATCATCCAAGAGGATGAGATGGTGTGCTCCACCCGAAGGTTTCTGTGGGGAGTTATCTTTGCTTTGTGCTTCTCGTGCTTGCTAGCTCAAGCCTGGAGACTTCGCAGACTCGTCCGCCACGGGAAGAGCCCATCTGGCTGGCACCTGGCTGGGGTGGCCGTCTGCCTGATGCTGGTGCAGGTCATCATCGCAACCGAGTGGCTGGTCCTGACCATCGTCAGAGAGAACAAGCGCGCCTGCAGCTACGAACCGATGGATTTTGCGATGGCTTCGATTTACGTTATGTTCCTGATGGTGTTTGCCATGGGATTTTCGTTTTTCACTCTCTGTGGGAAGTTTAAGAAATGGAAGAAAAACGGAGTATGCCTCATTATAACCCTTTTTTTTTCCGTTCTGATTTGGGTGGCCTGGATGACAATGTACCTCTTCGGGAACGCTGAGCTCCGGAGGAGAGACAGATGGAGTGATCCCACTCTGGCTATTGCACTGGTGTCCAGTGGCTGGGTGTTTGTTATTTTTCACGCCATCCCAGAGGTCCACTGTACCATCCTTCCGTCACAGCAGGAGAACACACCCAATTATTTTGATACTTCACAGCCAAGGATGCGTGAAACCGCTTTTGAGGAAGATATACAGCTTCCTCGGAGCTACATGGAAAATAAAGCCTTTTCAATGGATGAACATAATGCAGGTAAGAATTAGCTATAAAGGACCATATTTTTCTGTAGTGTCAAGAAAACTCTCTGTATGAGACGTTTTTCAGGTGTTGAAAACGAGGGTCATGAGAAATGCAGTAATTTGCACACTACACATTGTTCTCTTTTACAATTTTCACTAAGATATCACCTAAGGGAGGTGAAAAATGAAAAGGAGAAAAATGAAAAAAATGCAGAAAATACGTGTGTTAGGTTAAAATTAATCTTCTGCATGTTGTTTTTTCTTTGAAAAAGTGAACCATTTCAAATGCAAAGCCAACACCAAAAGAATAAAAAAATTCACTGTGGAAGAAATAACCTCTATTTTAAATAATTTAAATGACATTTTTTGTAATTGGCAGTTATCAACATTTAATAAAAAATATTTTCCGAAAACATCAGAAAAAAATAAAATGGTCTGTGTTACAAAATGCTCAGCCACTTGAGCACCAAAATAATTATTATTAATTATATTTCCATTAAAATGGGTTTAGTGCCACTTTGTGTCCCTGTGGGGGAAAAAATGCCAAGTGGCTTATAGACAGTTCAAAGACAGCCTTTGTTCTGAGGGCTTGGGCGTCTGAGGTTTCAGAGAGGTTTTGAGGTAATTTGCCTTCCTTGTCATGGAACGATGTGTGATGACACATCATTAAAATTGGCATTGGAAATGTTCCTGAGTGATTGCTGAAAGGACCAGCAACAACTGGGTGCCTCAGAGATGCAAAGCATTGCTGAACATTTAACCCATGTCAGAGATCCCAGGGATGCCTCTGGCACCAGCAGTGGGGAGCAGGAGCCCCTGGTGCTCTCAGGGGTTTGCGGGCTGGTGCTGTCCCACACTCGGATGAAGGATTTTGTTACAAGTCACACTGATTTTTATTCACTCTAATTGAGAAGAATACTGGCTTGCTGTCCCAGGCAGGAGCTGCCACATTGCTCTGGCAGCCCCTGAAAGAAGGCTTAGGGCACGTGGTGCAGGCGCTTCACCTTCCCATTCATCTTTGTGCGTCTTTGATTTCCTCTGGGTTTGATGTTTCCTCTGGGTGCACACCAGACACGGAGGAAAATAGCACTTTTGTTTGGCACAGTGTCGGGTCAGGAAGACATTTTTTCCTCTAAGTTTTTTAGCAGGAACTTTAAAGGTCTCCTTCTAGTAGGGAAGTTTGTTCTGTGAGTAGATACCATAAGGGCAGTGGTAAAACAAAAAAATCACACGAATAAAAGAATGGTTGTTATTGCTCATGTTCCAGAGCAAGAGGCACTTGCACTATAGACTGTTAAAAGCACTCTTTTTTTTTTCTGTGATGGGTTTTTTTTTACTGTCCTGCATCCCCCATTAAATTAATTTCATAGTAAAGTAACTGCAGTGGCTTCAGTGAAGCTATTTCTGGCTGAGGCAGATCTAAGAACAAAATTGGATTTTTAACTCTGGATCCTTCCCATTCATGGATGTATTTTAAAAAAAGAACTGGGAGCGCTTTTTTGATCTAATCATACAGTAATTAAGGGTTTTTTTGTGAAATGGATAGATGTATGACAGCTATAAAATTATTATACTGTCTATTATAGTGCAATTTATGTTCTGCTTTAATCTATCTGAATTATAGTGCAATACAAAATAGATTTCCTTATCTGATGCCCTTATTAATATATACCATAACAAACGCCTGTCATTCCTATTCCCATGGCATATAGGAATTTTTAATACATCAAAACAGATTAAATATTCCTTTGCAGCAGTTCTTTAAGGACTGGCTTGGGACAGCAGGGTTTGGAGACAAAACTTAGTAGTATGGCAGAGACTTAAAGTAAATCCAGGTAATAATAAGCAAGTCCCTAAGTCAGATGCCCGTGCTGGTGGCTGTCAGTGGCAAAGCACCTGGGGTCTGTGAGCAATTGGCTCTGCAGGTATGGAGAAAATGTGCTCTCCTTTCATCCACTTAATCAGCCTCAGTCTGAGAATTCATCATTAAGAGTTTAGCAATTAGTGGAAGGGACCTTTCTTCAGTTTTTATTCATACTTAAGAATTATGTTTAAGAATGGATGCTCTACTAGTTGTAAAGTTTTGGAAGAGATGATAAGCAGAAAACACCTCTTAGTTCCCCGACTAATACTTGTTTCAATAAATAGAAAACATGCCTGGACAAATGTATTTTCTATCAATTCTTGTTACTTCCACTAATACCTGTATAAAACAATTCCATAACTTTGCTCTTTTTAAAGATTTTAAGCAGCACTTTAAGAATCTGAACAGCCTTCAGGTTCAAACAAGCATATGTCCTCCTAGATTCCTTCTTTCTTAGCAAAAACGTAGCTCCAAGTTATGCACTGACACAAGAGCTGCTCTATTCCAGGAACATTAATGCTTTATTAAGCATTAATAAAGCAAACCTATTTTAAAGTCAGTAATTTAAACATCATTTAAACAGCATACTAATCTGTGATTTTATTATTCATATGATAGGTTGAAATATCTCTTTTAAAGAGTTATTTTCATAGATGTGTTGTTTAAAATTATAATAAAGTATTTAGAAAGTCTGGACAAAGAGCAGTTGACTGGATTCTCAGTGCTCTCTGGAAGTGCAGTGCACACTAGCAGGGCAACCTCTGTAGGCAGAGAGAATTTGCCTTAAACAAGAGGAATCTGGATGTGAAATGTAGAATGCTACAGCTGTCAGGAAACACAAGCCCAAGCAGCTCTCAATAAATTTCAGGTATCATTAAATTTCATTTAATAACTGCTAGTACTACCAGTCACCGTCACAGCCAGTGCCTAAAAGCAAAGTGAACAAAATTTAAAATGTTTTAAAAAGAGGCTTTGACACAGTTGCTCAGATATTCTCAGTACTGCTTGTCTTTTACCTACACATACCCTATGCAAGTGGATGTATTTAATAGTAATGTAAAAAGTACAAGGAAAAAAATGGTAAAACTGGTGTGAGAGAAAAACCCCAAATGAGTATTTTGTCCGCAAGCTTTATCACAGAGTCTCAAAAGAATGTAGGCTGTTTGCAGTTATAGGGAAAGAAAATTCAGCAGTAGGAAAGTGAATTTACTGGCTCTTTAAGATAGCTTTGAAATGACTGTGGATGTTTTGTGTAAATATTCTGTATAAACGTGTAAATATTTTAATGATTGTGTGCACGATAAAGGTTTTTTTTCCTTTGTGTGTACTAGCAAATACCAGCACAGTCATGTGTGTTTATCACACAAGAAGTAGTCAAATAGCAAACAAAAAATACGTAGTTCCAGTTTAGGCATTTCCATAATTTTTTCTCCCAGTGTTCTGCAAAAATGTGTAATTCTAAAATACAGAACAAGTGAGGGTCTACATGTATCTGGAGTCAACAGCTGAGCATTTGCAGGGTGAAATTTCTAAATTTCCATGCTAAATCAATACCGTTCTTCATGTTGGAGCACAGCTCCCAAAGAGAGGAGCAGCAGTGGACAGAGGACAGCACATGGCAGTAGGAGACATTTAAATCTCCTCCACAGAGCAAGTACACTGGAGATAAATCCTGGCTTCAATAAAGTCTGTGCTGAAATTATCGTAAACTTCAGCTCATTCACGATTTCAGCCAGAGTCTGTAGAACTGTAATTTGAATTAAATCTAAGAGAAATCCTTGCCCCAGGTGCCTGAACTGGGCATGTTTGTGTTTAGCAGCTGACAGATGAGTATTGCCCGTTGTGACCACGCACGTCGTGTGGATAAATGAGCTCTGTTCCCTGGCCACGTCTGAGCTCAGTGAAGCCATTATTTACCCTCGAAATTAAAGAGGGAGTTTGTATGTGCCAGTCCCCAGACGGGTTTGGAGAGAGCAGCATATCCCTCACTATTCATATCTCTCATTCAGAATTTACGTCTTGAACCCAAACTCGTGCTAAAATTAATGGGGAGACTGATTTATTCCTGGTGTAAACATTCACAAGGACAAACAGTATCTCCTCTTGTGCTTCCGTCATTTGCCATGTTTAAGCTATTCGAAAGCAGTATTTACTCCATCTTTCTGGTTTCTCAGAGTAAATATAATCTGAAACATCTGGAAAATCCTTATATGCTAGTCATGCTGAAGTAATGCTCAGGGGGTTGTGAGCATTGCGTATTGGCTTGAGCAAGGCTTTGGATCCCTGTGCACTGAGTTTGATAGAAAGCAAAATGTGATACATTTTATTTAACCCCACGGTATCCAGATCAGCACAGGGAGCACTTTGCAAAACGCATTGTGCAAGATCCATCCCAGGTTCAGTGACTGGAGACATTGAGCTCCCACTGAAGTGAGATTCAGCAAGCTTCAGAAATGTGGTTCCATTAAATTTTTTCCCCCTTCACAGCAAACAGTTCATTTAATGTAAATCTGATTCTTCTGAGACCCGTTCCCAACACCTAAGAGAAACAGCTGTTCAAAAGCAACCTAGAAGTTAAAATCAGTGGCAAAGTTCCCAACAGCTAAACTGGAAGGAAGATACTCTGTGACTGCACAGCTTTAATTGTGTTCTAAGAGCAATCTCTCTTTTCCAACCGCAGCGCTAAGAACAGCAGGATTTCGGAACGGCAGTTTGGGAAGCCGGCCTAGTGCTCCTTTTAGAAGCAATGTTTATCAGCCAACTGAGATGGCAGTTGTGCTAAATGGTGGGACTGTAAGTATCAAAATGTGATGATTTAAGAAATCTTTGAAATGCACTGATATATACAGCCACTACTAATTGAAAAACCTGCTTTAGCTTATTCACAGCAGGGGGAAGGCTATAAATGAAAATTTAAGGCAGCAAGTATGCATGAAATGCTTCCCTTCCCTCCAGAAAATATGTAATTAACAAGTATTTTGCATTTGTTTACTTGGCTATTCACATTTTGCAGTGCAGCTTCAGTGAACCAAGTTTTTTTGTGAGACAACATATTCAATGGCCCTTTCAAAATAAATTTGTGTTAAGGTATTTAACATAACTATTAAGTGACACCTTTTATAACCTGTTTTTTTTCAAGATGATGTGAGTCACACAGATGCTTTCAGGCAGTACATTACTTTAAGTAATTGTTGCAGATAATGGTGGTCTCTCACGTATCTTCCATTTTCTTGTGAAACACATGTAATTCTTTGTAACTTACAGATTTGTACATCTCTTGAAAAGGGATTCATAAAAGAAGAATGTAGAATATTTTAATGTTGGTAGCATTGATTTTTCTTCCTTAGACAATAGTTTGGCATGTCATTCTTTGATAGACCTGTATTTTTGCAGCCTGGTTGTTGTAAGATTGGTTTAGTGATGCCAAACGGACTTTACAAATGTTTTTCACGTGATGTCTAACTTTCACTTAAGACATTTCATATAGCAGGCATACTGTTGAAAAAGAAGGATTTTCATCCCCACATTTTTCATGCATATCTACATGCTTCTTAAAAATCTACTCATGAGCCAGTTTATACTCATGTGAGTTGGGTTTTCTTTCTTTTGAATCATGAGCTGATTCCATAACTCAACCTCTACCTTTAAAACCAAATAACATGAACTGATTGCAGGTCTGGTTTTGTTTTTAAATAAGTAAAGTTCTGGCTGATTTTAGTGAACAAGAGGGACTAGATACAAGAATTCTCCTGTGTGGGTAAGACTCTGTGAAACATGTCAACTTGAGTAAAATGAAAAGGCTTGGCTTTGCTGTCAGTAATGGATTGCATCCTTCTGATGTCTGGATTCATCTCTGCCTGTTTTCTGATACCAGAACGTGCAGCTCAGGGAGAAGGCAGTTAAAGGATGAGAAGCTTGAGAATTTTGGGTTTTTGTTTGTTTTGCTTTGTTCTGAGTTGGATACAAAGCTCATGTGTATATATAGCCATGGTTTTACAGAGAGATAAATGCACTGTATGGGTGGAAGATGAGTTTCTTTGTATCACTTTGCTCTAGAACTACCGTCTGGAAAGCTGTCATGTACATGTAGCGTGATAACACTGATTTTTGAACAGTCTAGATCTCTCAGTTATGGGTTTATTATCCTTATTTCCAGATACCAACTGCTCCGCCAAGTTACACTGGACGACACCTCTGGTGAAAGGCTGTAGGCTGTAGAAAATAAGAATCCTTGTTGCAGATGTTGTTCCCTGGCAGTGTGTCTTTGAGGGAAGGAATCCATAACAGTACCAGAACAAAGCAACAAAACATCCAGGATCTTTCGAAATCCTACAGAGGATTTTGCCTAAAAGTGAACACCATTGAACTGAGAATTGCAAAAACAAAATTGTAACGCTGAAGCTGAATCTAATTTAAAGCAGAAGTAGGCACACCTTAAATTGGAAGAGGGGATGTTGTATTCTGAAGTGTAAGATATTCTCTTGTCTGTAACCTGTGTGCCAGGCAAGCCTGCTTTTGGTGGTTGCCGGTTGCTTGCAAAATACCCTCCTCTCACCTAAACTTAATTCACGTTGCCACAAGAGATTGCCACTACAGTGTGGAAACACGCAGGGTTTCTTTCCATTTTTCTCCTTTTCCTGCCATTTCAAGCGTCACGAGCGTCCCTGGTTTGCTCCTGGCCCAGCTGTACTGCACAGTCACCGCGCGCGGTCCCACATCGGCGCTCTGTGGCAGCCCAGGCCCCGCTGCGCTGTAGGCTCGTTCTCTGCTCTTCGAAAGCTGCCCTAGGAGGTGCAGTTTGGAGGGGTGAAAGGTCTGTGCGCGTTCCGTGCGCGTTATGGAGCTTCTGGGGCCCGGAGGAGAAGCGCAGTCCGGCACAGGCCGCTCTCCCGTGGGCCGCCATGCCCAGCCCAGCCCCGCGCGTGGGCCCAGAGCCGCGCGCTCCCACGGCTGAAGCCAGCCCTCGGAGGGATGTGTGTTGGCCAAGGCTGGGCTGGCACAGGCTGGGGCTGGCACAGGCTGGGGCTGGCACAGGCTGGGGCTGGCGTTGGCAGCAGCGCTCGGTGGTGCTGGTGGAGGGAAGGCCCCTGAGCCGGCTGGGCTGAGGGTGAGGCAGGAGCCGGGGAGCGCTGAGCCCGTGGGAGCAGACACCCGCTGGGGCCCCGCTCGTGCAGCCCGGTCCCCTCGACTGCAGTGTTCGTGCGTTTCAATGTGGTTGTGCATCTTAGTGCCTAGAGAGTAGAATCTCTGTGCTGGAGGTGGTTTGTTGTTGTTTTTGTTTATTTAAGGTGGTTTCTTCCCTACTCCTCCCCTCCCCATCCACTTTCTTGAGTTGATATAAGGCAGACTTTTCAAAGCTTTTTCTCTTTGTTTTCTCCAGGTTATTTAAAAGGTTCCCATTGCCCATTTGTTGTGCCATGGTTTTTCATTATGTTCAAGCAATCATTCCTTTCTTTAACATTTAATACATATCGGACATTGAAAACATCACTGTATCCTCACTGTCTGGCCAATGTTAATCTTAGCTTTCCTCAATACTAAAAGCTAATTGTTTTTACTTGAAGGCATAGGAAACATATAACAATTAAACTTTGCATATGCTGTAATAAAAATATATATTTTCAACCTAAAAAGAAAATAAATAAAATGTACAAATAACTGAATAGCTTAGTAGCTTCACAGAGAGAAGTTACTTGCTGTATACTGCAAAAGAAAGACAAACTTTTTATTTTTCAAGAGTCTTCCTGATTCCTCATGTACCTCCATTTCTACTGAATTAGGAACCTAGTCCTGCAGACCTGTACTCCCACGAGTAGTCCCGTCGACACCAGTAGGTCTACAAGCAGGTACAGAGGCTGCAAGGCCAGTCCCTAAGTGTTGCACACAGATATATGTATATATATATATGGAAAAGTATATATTGCCATTCTTGCCATGATCATCTTATGGGGTTTTATTTCAAAGCCCTTCTCCTCCAGAAGCAATGTTTTTCTGTCATGCATGAGTGAAGGAGTATGTCAGCTCCCCCCTGCCCTTCCCTCCTCGAGGCAAAGGAAGCATGTGCTTGTTTTAGGGATCCTTTATTTCATTTTGTATGTAACTAGATGGCCTTAGTAACCAAGTAGGGTAGGGGTGGATATTGCATGCTATCCAGTGACTTAGAAATACATTTTGCTTGTTATGAGCAGAGCTTTGATCAAATAAGAGAATATTTAAGACAGTGATAGCTACCCAGAAGACATGTAATTTGGAACAATAAAAAACTATTACCATCGCTTGCCTGCAGAATTTTGCTTTTAAAAACCAGCTAAAAAAATCCCTCATAAAATTCTTATCATAAAAACATATAAGATGACCATGGCATAAATGGTAGGACAGCTTTCTTTTAAAAAGTTTATCATGCTACAACCAAGACTTATGAATTATAATACGCATTTTACAGACCTTTGACAAAATCTGTACAAGACATAGTTATCTTAAGAAACTTTCTTTTTCTTTTTCTAGATGTGACTGAATTGATAAATAGAGTTCTCAATCCTGCTTCTGATGAAGCTGTTTGGAATTTCAGGGCTTAAGCAAAGATACGGCCAGATCCTACAAACTGCTATTCACATGACTAGTCTCACTGGGTTGGTCATGTGGACTATTCACTCAATTAAAAATTAGCAGGATTGGGTTTAATGTGTGGAGGTGAAAGTGTGGCAATAGATTAGGAGGGTCTTTATTTTCCAACTTTATACAATTAGTAATGAGCTACTTTTTTTTTGTAAGTCTGTGATGTAAAATGCCCCAAGATAAAACTGTCATTGAAGAAAGGCACCTTTATGTTAACTTATATTTTTGTTACAGTATTTACTTTTGCCTTTTTTGAAAGTTTTATAGAATGTAGAGCATCTGTGAACAACAGAATAAGTAAGTAAGCACAAGCCTTTCGCAGTTCTCCTAATTATAATTAGCTTTTATACTATAAAAGCTACTATGTTGGCCCTTGATGGTTATGTGCTCGTGGTGTTTCCATGCAGGAAAATGAAATCACAAAGCATCTGACAAAACTATTACCAAAACAAGATTTATAATGACCGGCTTTTGATCAATGGCAGGAAAAGAGTTCAAAGTCAAACAGATCCTGCCCTGCTTTCAGGTGGGTTGAGGGTGTTTGACACTTGCCAGAAAATATGTAGCATCTTCAGAAGAGCACTCTCAATACACCCAGTTGTTTCTATAAACAAGGTACATGAAATGCTATAGAGTGAGCTGTTTCTGCTTTTAGCCTAAACACAGGCATCGTGGCTGGCTTTGTTTGAGCTCGATGCCTTGGGTCTAACCAAAGGCCATACAAAAGGGAGCATTGTAGCTTTTATAATAAAACAATTGGACTATTCTACCAACTTACAGGATTACAAAGCAGGTGCTTTTTATTAATTGATGAGAGCTAAAGCTCGTTTTTGATAGATAATATATATTTATTAAATGTATTAACGTGTGTTTTATAACGTACCCTTTTTCCGCTGATTGTTGCATACTGGTATCTTATTAAGTACATCTTTAAAGGATTTTCAAGACAATCAATGTGTACCATGATGACTGTACATAAGTATACAAAACTACAAAGGTTGTAAAGCATGGGCAAATGTTTTATTTTCAAAATGCTGTTCTTAACGAGAATAAAGGCTTTACTATTTACTTACAATGTTTGTGTCCACTTGGTTTTAAAATCCACCCAAAATTTTTCCATTGCAGTGAGCAGTGCTACAGACAGAACTGTCCCTTGGTGCAGTTCCTCAATACAAGCAAAGTCAAAATGAAGGAAAGGGCTCCTGAACCACATTCCTCCACCTCTGGCCACATTCCCACACTTACCCTTAGCTCTGGCACCTGTCAAACCCACAGTGAGCCAGTCAAGGAGCTCAGCAGCCAAACTCTTTAACACAGAAGGGATATTTTTTTTTCCCCTGTTGGCTCAGCAGTTTCCTGTTCTGGTTCAATTGCCCGTGCTTGTGAAAAGGAGGGGACAGGAGAATACAGCTGGGCTTGAAGGGTGCAGGATGAGAGTTTTTTCTTCAAAGGGTTTGATTTTCCACATCTGGTGTAACAACCATCGTCACCAGCCAGGAGAAAAACCAAGGGGTGGGTGCTGGTGTAGCAGTGAAGACCAGGTCTGTGCAAGGGATGGAGGAAATCCACTCTGGAACCGCAGCACGTGCTGGAGACCACCTGTGTTTTATCATGTGTTCATTCAAAACAACTGCACCTTTGGCTTACATGGAATCATTTGCAGTTCTGCTACTATCTTCTCTGATTGTGAAATTATAAAGGACTCTGCTTGACAGGGCTAAGTTAAAAAAATAATAAGGGTTCCTTAGCAAGGGGCCCAGTCTGATTTTTACTGTGCTTGGACCTGATGTAAGTAGCCTGCATAAGACTGCTGAAAATGCTGACACTGGGATCTTAATTCTACACTTTCTTAGCACATGTGCTAAGTGGTAACAAAAGGGCCTTTGACTTTTCTCCCCTGCAGAAACGCAGAGCAACCCCAGCTCTCGCTGCCTTCCGCTGGAATTGCAGGGGCACAGTGTTTCTGCAGATCAGACCATTCTGAACAGAGCCTGGATTTGTGTAAATTGTCACAGCTCTGCAGGAGTCAGACAAGTCCAGTTTATGATAAATGAAGATTTTTGCCTTAGCTTTAACACTTGCCTATGTGTGGGTGTAACCCCATTTAATTTCATCCAGAGTTTTGTTCCTGTCAGAAAAGGTTTTAAGTGAGCATTCAGGAACACAAGATAAACACAGATTCAACATTTTTGGCTGGATGTGCACCATTCCATCTGTTTTAACAGAATTGTGCTCACTTAGACTAAGACTGAATTTTGTCTTGGCATGCTGGGTCCTTACATAATCTGCCTTTGATTTACTTCACATGTAAAAGTAAAACTTTAATGCTAAGAGAGTTTCTAAATCAGTATCACGAAGTCCATGAACTCTGTGCTTTGCAATTTTAAGAGAGGAAACTAAAATTGAGATGTTGAAGGATTTGGTGTACGTTTGTCTGGCTCTTCTGATTTTCTTGCCACTGCAACCATACAAAAAAAAAAATTAACAGGCACAGAAACAAAAAAGAAAACATCCATACTTGCACAGCAAATACTCTGTTGTTCAATAAACAAATAAAAATCCCCTGCCCAACCCAAGAAGTGTATTTCTTCTTTGCGTGGCATTTTTTTCCATGTTTTGACACAGCTTCAGCACTGAGCTGCTTGCACACGGTTCTCCATGCCAGCTGTGGGAGTTGTGCATGTGTAGCTGAGGGCAGAGCTGTTTGCTAGTAAGAAGTCACTGGATTGTTAAAAAAAAAAAAAAAATTGAAAGCAGCCCTTTGAGGTTTTTGCTTTGAAGAATTTTCAATTAAACTTCAGTGATGAAATCGTACAGTTCACCTACTATATAAATATATTTTTGTCATTTAGGACAACAAGCAAGGTCAATAAAGAATAGTTTTTCTGTGTCTCAGTGGAAAGAAGAATGTTATCCATGTGATTGCAAAGGGTCTGCCAAATGGGAAAAATCAGTCAAACAAAGAGCACAGGGTTGCTTGCTGGAGTAAACAATTCTAAATGAACAAAAGCTCTACATAAAAGTAAAATGTCCCACCCCCTAGTGAAAGCTGTTTTCAAAGCTCTGTATTCTTTCAGAATGCTGTAATACAGATTAACCTAATGTTTTTCTTCTGCTGATACAACAGTCTGGTTCCTCATTCTACTTGTGTGATTTCAGCTATATTATTCTGGTTTTGATATTTTAAAATTTTACAAACTGCCTTTTAACTTTAAAAAAAATCTGCTTTTCTATTTCCTACACTTCAGAAGAAGCATCTGTACTATATACCTTTTACATCAAGCAAGTTTGTTGGGAAATTGATATATACAAGCTATGCTGGAGGCAAAGAAAGCCAAATAAGCCCAAAAAAATCCCACTTTGTCCATACAGTTTCAGGAGAGCTTAGTTACCCTTCCAAGGCACGCAACTGAAAACCAGCAAACAAAATCCCCTTGGCACACACCGGGAATGCTGGGCTGCAGCAGGCCCATGTGCTAATTTAAGGTGCTCAGTGTGCTCCCAGCCTGGAGGATCTCAGCTCCCAGGAAAAGTGCTGTATGAGGAGGGACACAGCAACCCCTTAGAAACCCCAAATGAGACTGCAGCAGCAGCAGAAACCCTGTTCTACAATGGTCAAGGCAATACAGGCCCAGTGCCTCGATGGCACAAGACCCTTCTGGTTTTTAGGGCTTTCGTTTGTACAGCTGTTAAGGAGAAAAATCAGGAGGGGATTTAATACCCCACAGGACTACGAATGTCCTGTATACAAAATACTTTCTATTGCATTGAATTTTATCTAATATTCCTTGATGTGATGAGGCTGACGTTTGCAAATATTTAATAAAATTTGCAACATTCAGAAAGCTCAGGGCTCACACGCTTTCACATTAAAATGAGCAGGTGTTCCAGGTATCTGCCAGCAGTGCTTTTAGTCAGTAGTGTCCATGTCTTATCATAACCTGTGTTACTTAAGCATAACAATTCCCAATCACATCACACCAAGCAGGAAGCACAGGCTGCCAGCATAAATCGGGATTTCAGGCAGTTATTTCAATAGTTTTTGACATATACTTGCTTCCTGTGCAGATAGAAAAGTAAGATGTCCTCAGGATGCAGATAAGCTGGAAAGATGGAGAACAAAGCTACCTGGCTATGTTTTCTCACTAGAAATTTCCATTGGAGAAATGTATTTTTCAGGCTGTGACACCTCACACTGAACTAGCTTGCTTAAAATATTTTGAAATGCCTGAGGAAGATGTTTAGGACAACTCACACTCCCAGATAACCCAGCCCGTTCCTTTCAGACAACACGTATCTAAAAGCAGTGAATGGTGTAAATGTCAACATCAACAACCTGGCTTACAACTGTGCCATTCCTTATGCTGAGTTTTAACCATTTCAGTCTTAGAAGTCCTGTCATTCTTTCAACAGAGTGAGAGACCCATTTCAGCTTTCAGTTGCATTTAACAAAGTATTAAAAGCTGAACTCGAGCAGCACCGCTCCCGTTCCATCCGTCCGTGTCCGCGGTCGCTGGGTGCAGCTGTGCAGGGCCGGCTCCCAGGCTGCAGAGCTGCGCTGCTGCTGCACAGACACCATTCCTGCTGCCCTGCCGAGCCCTCCTGCTGCTGGGGAGAGGTGTCTGGACATAACTGGGCAGCACAAACTGCGCCAGGACGCCGTTTGCACAGCGGGGACTGCAGCTGTGCGCTGCTGCCAGTGTCAGGGCAGTGCCGAGAAAACGCTTCTCACAGAAGGCTGGAGTCAGAACAATTACAAGCACCTTAAATCCCAAGGGTTTTGTGTAACTGAGTGTATGAAAATTATCTACAGAGAATGCCTAATTTAAGGAGGTGCAATATTAGAATTAAGTAACACAATCATTGGCAGCGTGATCAGTATTTCATATACTTTTAAAACATCAGCTCCTGTTTAAAGTCCTGAGACATGGAGGGACTGAGGCCCTTAAGTGCTGTAACAATGTAAATTAAGAAAAAATATAATCTCACATCTCACTTACTTCTTCTAGTACTGGTATTTCTACCTGAATAGTTCATACAGTTTCTACTTTCAGAACAGTTTAACTTGTTAGCACTATGTTTCGGTTTCTGTACTGTATTTTTCAGGTGTTTTACTCCTTACTCTTAGCTTTTAATAGCGAGAAAACCTGATTAAACTATGCTTTAGTCACATGCACATTCTAAATTACAGGACACTATAGCCACCACTGCAATAATAAGCATATGGGGGGACTGTGATAAATTTCTTTGGAGGGGAGGTGGGGGCTGTTCTTGAGGAGCACAACTGTTAACTGCTATTTTTGACCTGCTATTCCTACTACAACAAAGGCATCCACTGCCTGGTGTGCCACGTTCCTTGGGAGTGCAGCTCATTTGACACAGTTTATCATGGATGTGCTGCAATGCTGAGGCACAGATGATGGCTAAAGGAAGCACTGGAATGTGTCTGGATTTACTGTTCATTAGCTCCCGGGAAGGGAAAATTCAAAAATCTGCAAAACTTGTAGCTGTCTGAGGATTGGCTTTTGTCTTATTAATATAAGCATTAAGTTCAAACATCCTTATCATCTAATTTGGATGGCAGACATCGTTTTCCCTCATCTTAATGTACAGGACTGATGTTCTGGTTCGACACTTGGTTGTTTCAGCATAACAGTGAACAAACTATATGACCTACTTTGTGCACTACTGTATAACACAACTGGCTTGTGACAGTAGCTTAGCAAAGGTTTATACACCCACACTTTTTATAGAGTGCACTTCTTCTTCATAGAGCTCTAAGAACTACATTCAGTAATTTAAACAGTTGAAAACAGTAATGAAAAATACTATAGACTCAGACTATAAGAAGATGAAAATCCATTAAAGAAAATCTATTGGAATAACTTATTAGCAGGGGCTTAGAGTAAAATATATATATAGAAACGAGTTTCACCCTAGCCTTCCAATGAAATGCCAAAGAAGCCTGAATGTGAAATTGGAGCCACCAGCAATCTTGCTGAAATAAGACCTGACTTTTAAAGAGACAGATTTTTAATAAAGTGTTTATAATTTTAGCCTCTTACTATTGAAAGTCTGCCTGTATACAATTATTAGTGAAACCTTTCACTCCAGGAAATGCTCAGTCACTAGTGATAGGAAAGTGATCTATTGAATACAGATATACTAAACAAACAAATGATAAAATGGAAATCATGCCCATAGATACTCCTGCAAGTCATGAATCTGAAATGGAACCGTCAGAGGATCACTCGGCAGAAGAGGCTTCAGCAAAATGGATTTTTAAAAGCGACAGGACAAGCCTAATTCTCCAAATCAGGAGCAGAGTTTGTCGAATGCTTAGTCTTGCTTTCATGACTGTAGAGGACAAAAAGTTTCAGGGCATTTTTAAATTCACTTAGGATCAGATTAGAAAAGCAAGAGCTGACATACAGGAGACTTCCAAACACCAACATCCAGTGATGCATACGGGAAATAAGGGCTGAAAGATCCCTAGCAGAATTTGTTTGTGCAATGCACCATTGCTTCCCTCATATTTTGACAGAAAGACTCAGAATTCATTAGGATATATTTGAATAGCATTTTTACAATTCAAGGTGTACAAAAAGCAAAGAAATTCGGGAAGATACAAGTATTAGAGTAGATGAACAACTGACGTGAACACCCGAGTTAGAAGAGAAAAAACTACAGAGAATTAGAGGTTCTGGAGACTATTGCTTACAATTATCCAAATGTCCTCCAAATCATTCAGTGACCTGAGATTTATGAAGAGACAGCCACAGAAACACAACAGTTTATGGAACACAGCCCTGGACTGAGAGAGGAAAATCCAGAATGAAGGGAACCAGCGCATCTGATTAATGCAGTATTTTTCAATGTAAGTAGTCAAGACAGAGAAAGAATGATGAAAACAGAAAGAACTGACCAGAAATAGAAATCATTCCAGAGCTGCAGGTCCCCAGCTACGAGCATTTGGGGATTTACATGCAGAAACCCACACAGGCAGAAACCCAGAATTCCAGATTTGCTGGGCAGCTTCACGAAAACTGCATTTATAGCCATTAGCCCCTCTTATTTCTGACATGATTCCGACTGGCAAAATGTGATAGGTTCTGTGAAGATACCAAATTTAGGCTCTTGCCCAGACTAAAGCAAAGCATCAAGTAAGAAAGCAGAGTGTGACATGGGAAAAGGCGCCCGGGTGACGGATGCCACGGGGAGGGCTCAAAGGGAGCCAGGGCAGGCAGCTCCTGAGCTCTGCAATCTCTCACCCACTCTGAATTCTCTGAGTCGAGTTTTAAGACTCCCCCAACAGTTCATGGTTTTTCTTGCCCTGCCCCACTTCCCCCCCTTCTTTTTTTTAACCAGGAGTCTCAAACCGAGTTTTGCTGCAGGACCATTTGGAGGCTGTATTTCTCAGCTGGTGACAGCCTTTTCTCCAGGCTTTTAACACATCCCAAAGCTATCAATAGAAATTTGGGGTTTGCTTCTAAATGGCTTACAAAAAACACCACCAGCTTTTTCAACAGAAATGCTCCCATGTTTTTCACTTTTAAGGTTAAAAGCAGAAAAAGGAAACAAAGAAGACTGCAGAACCCATGAAGGATTTCTCCTCTCCTTAAAAAAAAAGAAAAAAGCAAACCAAAAAGATGTTTATATAATCTCAGAAAAATTGCCAAATTGCAATTGTCCTTTTTTTCCATTAGAGATCATTATTAACACTGCAGAGTGATGAGTGAAAATACAGCTTTGGTCCTGGAGGGTTAGCTCAGACTTGTGCTCACAGACCCACTGCTGGGCCTGTGTAAGCACACTCCAGAGGATCACGTGCTGTACTTTATCTAAATGATCATCTTTCCTTTTTATTTTTTCAAACATTCCCAGCGTAGTTTCAGAAATTAAATGTTACTGTAATCTTTATAAATTTTCAAAGATGTCTGAGTCCAGGGTGTGGACCAATAAATTGGATTCTGTATCCTGAGTCTTATGACTTTTATCACTACATTCTCAGCTGTTAGTGCCAAGATTAAACTTTCAGAAACATCTCAAGCATTTTGAATTAGGCTTGATGAAAACCACCACCACGTACTCAGCCTTCGGTACTGCTTTGTTCTTTGATTTTCTTTTTTTTTTTCCTTAAAAAAAAAAAATTAAGATCTTCTGTGTAAGTGAAATTTTATCCATGTGCTTTTAAATCAAAAGCAATCATATATATGCCCCCATTTTAAACCATTTTGACTGCAGCACTTTTGCTTTCAGAAAGAAAAAACCAAATACCTGTAAATACAGAAAGGTTTAAAAAAAAAGGAGAGTGAAATTCTTTTAAGTGCAGCATCCTACTGAAAGCAAGCAGCCTTCCACTTTTAACCTGTTTATAAAGCTTAGTTTGAAACCAAATTATTAGAAGAAATACATTCAACATACAAGATCTTAATATATGTGCATGTGTATATAAGTGTTATATAATATAACAGATTAAAAGTGTAAAACCATAGAATGTGAGGAGGTCATCACTTACAAGAGTTCCATTATGAGATTAATTACAGAATTACAGCTGCAGTGAAAGAAGGGCAGATGAAATTAGAAACAAATTATTGTGTTTAAAATTTTCCTCAATTATTTCAACCACCCTTGGTGAAAGGGGTGGGGGAAGAACCTCTCACATAAAACTGAATAATTCCTTACATTTTACAGGGCTGAATTTTCCTAAATAAACCACAGAGATGCAGTCTTTAAGAAATCCATCAGCTATTCAGACTATGCCTTTTCCTAATCCAACATTATTACCTACAGTAATTTAAAATATTTTTTTAAGCCTAGTGTAAGATTTCCCATTTATAAATATATCCTCTTTTCAATATTTTCTTTGGGAAACGACTCAGTCCTGACAACATGCATGTGGCTGTAACTTCATTTATGGCCCCAGTAATAAAGGTGTTTATGGAATGAATTTAAAGAAGTTTCACAATGTAGCCATTTTTTTCTGGGTTCTGAATGTAACATTTTTCTCTTCTTCAGTTAGTTCTGCTTTGATGTGATATGATTGCATACAGGCATCCTTCAAAAGCATGCAGACCACACTTCCCCTGCTCAGCTTAACCTGGCACTAAGCCTTTGAATCCTTCCCCATCATTCAGGTGGAGACATCACAGCGGCATTTCCTTGCTTCTTGACACTGTGCATCTGCTCCTGCTCTAGCACTCCTAAAATATGCACCCTGCTCTCCCCTGTATCTCATTCATGTTTGCACAGAGTTTCCAGAACACCGAAATTTTGAGTTCTTCAGAGTAATGCTGGATGCATCTTCCCAAGGGAAAAAAGATCACTGCTCTGAAAGAAGTGTTTTAAAAATCTCTCCAGATAGGTAAGTAATAACTTCTACTGCCAAAGGAAAAATACAGCTTGAAAATTGCATGGAATGCAAAAGAATATCCCCTCCTGTATCTGGAAATCACCCCCCTCACCTGCTGTGAAGATTACTTTCTGTCTTATTTTGATTTAACTAGATTTTCCACACACTGCCTTCTCTGTTACACAAGTGCCTTGCAAAGCCCAGGCTATGGTTGATTTATAAGAACTGCCAGCTAATAGGGTCACAGTTGGTATTGCCATAAACCCAGGAATATTTATTTCTTTTATTATTTTCCCTAAGAACACTGCTTTTTAAAACTAAAATTTTACAATTTTTATGCAGAGAAGAAGAAAAGGATGCCCTCAGGAGATAACATAGCTGAAAGTACTGCTTGTGTAACAGCAGAGAGGTAAACATTGCACCAGAGTGTCAGCAAAGAGTTTTGTTCACATAAGTGATGAATGAAGATTTTGGTATTTTCATTTAAAAGTTTAAATATTTTTCAAATTCCTTTCACTGTAGGATGGACACTTTTTCATTTCCAGTGCTGTCTCATCAGTACTAAATCTGCACAAAACAGTGCTCAGAACCACAATCTGCTATTCACTCACATTCTCTACAGGCTGGGTTTTAGCTAACTGTATTTTCTGTAGAAGGCAAACAATTTTTTAATTCTGTAAAAAATTCTGGAACAAATTTATCCCATCAGCTGTGCTATATTAGAGAAAATTCTTTCTCCCTACAAGTCTAAAGCTGTGAGCCACTAAACTGAGTCTTAAGTGTTATGCTTATCTCTACATTTTCAGTCTGAAATTGTTCAGACAGTAAGGACTGTCATACCTTAAATATAGATCATTTTGTGGAATGTAGTTTTACACAGCAGTGGAGCAGTATAGCAAATAAAATGTCAGCCAAGAATGCTGTAGCTTTATGATCCTGGGTATATGCTGAAAGGAACACAATTTCTTCTTTGCACTCAAAGAGAAATGTTGCCAGCATATGCATTAAAAGAGGTCAACAGTCCTGCAAGGTGCTGTTAATGCACAAAGTCATTTTCATGCAGTTTTCACACTTTCTATCCTAGAGCACTTCGCAAAACTAATAATAAGGAGGATAAAAGACTGAGAGAAGACTGAAGAATTTCAGAGGCAGAACCAGAACTGTTTAACGTGCTGTGGAGCAGGGGGAGAAGCAGGTGGAGAACGTGAGGCACCAGCACAGCCGAGCGCGAGTCCGTGGCTTCGCAGGGCCCAGCGCCCGTCTGACCTTGAGTGGCCATCACAGCTGGGCCTTCTCCTTCCCTGGGGGGCTGGTGCCCCATTTCCCTCCTGCCGGCTGTGAGGCCCGTGTC
>VXBT01009409.1:0-17496 GCA_013400235.1 Oriolus oriolus | reverse complement strand
CACACACACACACACAAGAACAAGCATCTTTTCTATAGTCAATGGCCTTCCCTCCAAGATGTCTCCTGACTTCATTTTGTCCACGACTGTGAATTCTACTAGTCCTAGATGTCTTCCACACCAGGAGACTGGTATGCTATTGGGTGGTTGCAAGCTGCATCAGGAGCTCATGACTGGTGTATCTGGAGCAGCCCATCCTCACCATCCATGGCAGTTATGGCATACATTGGCAGTGTCATTCAGCAACCAATATTATATAATTCAACATTACAGACGGTTCTCACCCAAATTTCAAATCCCCTTGAGGTATGCAACATGTTTCCCCATCCCTCTGCATTACACACCAAGTGCACACAGGTCCTTGAGCAAAAACAATCCCATGGATGGGTTTAGCTTTGCTTGAGGCAGGACTAACCCAAACTGTCTTCCCTAACACATTTCCCATATTCACCATGGGGACTTTATCCCCTTTGACAGTACATGGAAGATTTGATTGGGCAGGGCCAGCTCAACTGGTAGAAATCTAGCATTAACTAACCAGGTGGCCTTCGCTAGGTCCCAGTGTTTGAAGGTCCCACCACCCATTGCTTTCAATCTGGTTTTTCACAGTCCATTGTACATTCATTTGTCCCAGAGGATGGTGCATGAGAGGGAGTATGATGCACCCACTCAATACTGTGCTCTCTGGCTCAGGTGTGTCTATGAGGAGACTTTTGAAATTAGTCCCCTTGTCCAACTCACTTCTTTCTGGGGTGTCATCTCTCCACAGGACTTGCTTTTCAAGGCCCAAGATGGTGCTCCTGGCAGTGGCGTGAGGCACAGGGTACGTCTGCAGCCATCCAGTGGTTGCTTCCACCATTGGAAGCATGCTTACAGACACACCTAAAATATGGTTATTAATTAAAACTGCATTTAGAATTCACAAATATAATTAAAAAATCTTGTCATTATCTGTACTGGAAAGGCTGAACACAGGTAATGCCTTGCCAAGTGTTCTGTACAAGCACAACAATTCTGAGACATCTCTGGGCTGAAAACTCTACTACAAGTCTATAAACACTGATGCACAGCATGTCCTTTGTGAAACTCTAAGTACTAGAATTTCCTTTCTTACAGGTCCACTAGAACTTGGGATGCATTTATTAGTCAAGAAAATATTATGCAACTACAGTGCGTATTTCCTCATTTTGTCTTCATGAGCTGTCTGCTTTTGCCATCTAAAGTTATATTGTTTATATTTTTCATGGGAAAGTTTACTATGCTCACTGTAATATTGACAAAAGTGACATGTTTCTTAGTAAACCAGAAAGAGCAATCTGTCAAGCAAAAAAACTTAGTTTAGTGCTCATTTTAATAAATCAGTATGCAGAGATGGCTCAATATAATCAGGCTTGGATTAACAGTTTAGAGGTCACACACACACAAAAAAACTTTTATGCTTTTTCAAAACCCAGGAATAAATTGTTCAATCTTGAGAAAGATATTTCCTGTAAAAATCTTTTATGTTTGCCAAGAACCAGAAGTCACACTGGGAATTTACAAATGAAAAGCAGAAGTCAAGTGTTTGAGTTGAGTATTTTCTCATTCTACCTGCTGTTAAGGTATACTAATGCTAACCATTTCACAAAAAAAAAAAAAATTTGGTTGTAACTTCTTAAGAGGGAAAAAATACTTGAAAGCTAAATTCTTGTGTTATCATCAAATTAACTACTAAGAATTATTATTTTACTTTCATAAAGAATGGGCAACAAAGCAGAGATTTTAAGACTGTTAAATTGCCTAGAATTTTCATCAGAGAAACGAGTCATGGGAAAAAATAAATCTAGGATTTCAGAAAAAAATAATGTAGTTGTGGTACATATTCTTCTAACCAGACCATTGGAAAATTGTTTTCAAAGTCGGTTTGAAAAAATGTTAGCACTTTTGTTTCCAATGCACATAACAACAAAATAAAAAAGTAGGATAAAGAGTTCTAAATCATACTGAATAGAGATTTTGATTCCTGTGGTCCCTGTTGTTGAAAGGAGAAAAATCAATCAAAAAGATCTAAAATTACAGCCAAAGAGATGCTTCCCTATCACTGGTAGTTGAAAACTGTGGGAAAATGAATAGTCTCCAGACATGATGCCTTAGCTTATCCTCTTCTGCTGTCCTCTCCAGGCTGCCCAACTCCAGAGGGGATTTTGGTCTCTTCAGCGAGCAGGGAAAATTCTAACCTTTGCAGATATCCTGTGCCATTTCACCTTCTCTGGACAAAAATGAAAGATCAGAGCTAGGCAACTTCATTAGAACTTCCTACTCTTGGGAAGAAGGGGATATGAGAATGCTTTAAAAAGCACAAGGTATCCATATTTTAACAGAGTCATCTCAGATAAAATTCTTAGGGTAAAGATCTTTTCACATGAGAATTCAGGTTTGGAATTTCAAAGTTCACTGTGTGGTTGTCAAAGGATAAGACAATCCAGAATTTTACTAACTTTGCACATTGAATTTACTGTCTAATCACAGTATAGTTATTGTATAGTTATTCTGATGTGAACCAACACCAGACTGAGACATCAGTGTACAGTTCTTTTGCTTTATTTGATAGATTTAATGACCTCTATCCACAAAAGACCCCAGAATTAGCCAGAACCAACACAAAGTATCATGGCACACATTCATTTTTCTGTCCTTCAGGAGTGATTTATCTTGAGATTATTGCCCTCTACTCCCCAGAGCACACAGCATGCCATTAATTGAAGTTCAATATGCAGAAGAACTTCAGGATTGATCTTGCCATACATATCCCCAACTCAAACCCGCATTAGCATGTATAAACAACTCTAAGCGCTATTTTATTTCTTGGTAACCTTTTCTAAGTGAGTTTATGTCTGAGACTAGAAGTTAACAAAGAAATGTGGCCTGCTGTATGCTCAAAGGGAACATTTTAGCAGGTGATAATAAGAACTTTGGACTTGCTATCACTATCAATTCACAACTGACTGTCAAGAGATCTCAGCTACAAGGGTCATTCTCTCAAATACAGCTTGACCAGTGAGAAAGATACTTCATCACTAAGTGTACAACTTATCCAAAATTACCATAACCCATAAATGTCACATCCTGATGACTCCTTATGCAAAAGAGTTATATATATTTGTTTATATGCCTGACCTTCCAAAGAAACCCAGGGTTCAGTTGACAGATTTGTATATATTTTTTTTCTTCTGCAGGCTTTATTCTTGATCATTTTCATCTGCATTAAAAGAGCAGATTGATTCAAAGCACAGTAAAAAATAAATATATCTTCCTGTATCACTATGATCCATTGTATCTTAGGATCTTATGTTTAACATATCTTAGGATCTTATGTTTAACATATTTCTCATAAGCTTTTTGAAAAATGTCACACTTCTGCACAGGGTTTCTCGATATGAGACGAGATCTTGTCAGGGTTCCTCTAGGGTTTCCCCCATAGTATAAATGACCATAAATAAAGGGAGTGGGGGCTTCCTTAATGTGGATGCTTTTTAATGCAAAGCAAAATATCTTTGAGATAACTTGTTATTGTTTCACATTCTTTAAAAATAAAAAGTTGCCTTACAGAGGAATCGTAATCAAAACTAGCCACTGACAGCTGTGGCCATTGAGGGAGATTACCAGTAAAGGTCCAACACTCATAAAAAATGCAGCACTCTCCATAATGAGTATTACACTCAGAATGTCTTGACCTCTCTTCCAAAGCCAGCAGAGCAACACTGATTAATAGTACTCCTGCCCATTAAGTTCAACTTCAATGCTTATGGAAGACACTGAAAAAATTTTAAAAAGCATTTGGAAGGGAGAAACAAAAGAAAACTTCTATTCCTATTACTTTTAATGGACAAGTAGAATCAGTCTTGAAAGCTGGATCAGGCAAGAATGAAGGAATTGTTACACAAATTTTCATTACAGAATACTCATATTTTGGTCAGCCCTCAATGGAAAGAAAAGAATTGAAAGCTGCTTACTGTTTCAAGCAAGTAGAAATATGTATGAGATAAGCATGTTAATCCTACACTACTATAAATTCACTTAAACAATAAATTCCTTAGTTGTTCACAGCTGCTTGGTTTATGGGACAGTTATATAGGCTGTAAAAGAAAGATATACATAAATCAAATAGTAAGAACTTTGCTGAAATTTAAAAAACCAAAACACAAATACTAAGGGGTCATTTCAATATCCTGTACATAGAATATTATAAGTACTAGCCCAAGACACATGTATGAATAGGGCAATTACTTCCAAATTCCCCAGGTATTCACTGAGATTCAAAGCTGCAAGTTACAAGTAAATAGATATATGCTCTGTTACTAATCTCTGTGAGGCTGTAACATCTTTCAAGATCCTCAAATTTGACTCATCTGGTGCAATCATCAGGAAAAGTATCTCCACCTTCCTTGCCAGTGTTTGATGACTTTGTACAGAAATGGGATGACAGACTTATTTTTTTACCTGCACAGGGAGAGGCAGTTTCATGAAACCAAATCCTGTATTGTATTGCCCACCTAAAAATAACACACTCCTCAATACCAGCTTGATTAGTCTACTATTTTTAAATTTTTCATATACTAGATAAGACTAGTCAATTGTTAAAACAACGCAAGGAACAAAGCATGCACACACATATTTCAGACAAGCTCATTCAGCAGTAGAACATAAAAATCTGGATGTAATTTAAAAGAAATAATTCAGTTTCCATTTCAGCTCAGAGTAATTTTTTCAAGCAATGCAAAATCAAAACTGCATTTCTTCTGAAAACTGTGTATTGTAAAATGCAGCACAATGCAAAATACAAGATAAAGCATAATCTTTCATCAGTGTACTGTCCATAGGATTCCTTATACCACCTTACTTTCCAGGGCACATGTTCTGCATTTCACAAGAGGAGGTTGGAGTTTAACATATTCTTATCAGCTGTTGCACACCTCATCTGCCCTTACATAGAGGCCTATCAATGTAAACCAACCAGCTCCTGTCTAACAACAGAATTATAGTCACAGTTATCTTCTGCAAATATCTCAAGATATTAAAAGAAACCAGAAAACAATTTCAACATAGCTCAGGTAGCAAATACAGAAGTACTTGGCAACTACAAAAATTAGGTAATTATTTCTCACCAAACTTTTTGCCGTCAAGTAATTTTCACAGAATGACACTGCAGAAGTCTGTAATTATGGCATGAATATTGCCCATAAATGCTTATGCTTTAAAACTTTATTGTCGTAAAGATTAGGGAAGGATGAAGCTGGAAGGCTATTTCTGAGGTTTTACCAAAAGTGTAGACTTGTTAAAAAACTCCAAAAAACTGAACGACTGCATCATTCTGAGAACAAATGAGATTCCATAGATATCAAAAAGTATCACATATTCAGAATATTTCCAGATGAGAAAATAAACTAGCAAACCTACTTGTACTTCTTAATTTCAAGTAATTTGGGCAGCTACAAAAAACAGGGAGGCTCCAGTTCAAATAGGGTTCTTCTTAACCCACACCTTTCAGAATCACTGTGATTGCTAGGATTTTGGCTTCATGAAGTAGGGAGGTTCAGTCATGCTTTCTGATAGCCAAAATCTAAATCATGACACAAACTGATAATTTCTTTCAGTGATCATGCTTTCTCATTTAGCAGAGCCTTGCAAAGGCTACTTGTAAAACTTAATATTTCTCAGGTAGCATTTTATCACATAATAGTAAATGTAATTTCTTAAATGTGCATCAGACCATGCACAGTAAGAGCTTTGTCATATGATAGTAAGTGGGATTCTACAAATGCTGATACTGTTTGGGAAGCAAATAGATGAAGCTGTCATTCTGGCAAATAAGACTTCTAGAAGAGACACTTTACAGGCAACATCTAAAGTGGTACACATACTTGCTCCTCTCCTAAAGATTACCTCGAAGTAATTCATGTCAAGGGACAGCATTAATAAATTTTTACTCCTTGACACATGGAGCCTACTATTCCTAAGCTGTCAGGGCCAACTCATTTCCCGGCTTGACCAGCTTTGCACGGTCCTCTGTGCTCCTCCCCAGCAGCTAAACCTACACATTGCTTGAGCCAGCAGGAATGTTCAGATTTAACAGGAATACTAAAAATTGATTGCGATTTAGTTTCACAGAAGATTTGTAAGCTGATTGTAGCACATAGACAAGTAGGAGCTGCACCAAAGGTCTGACTTCCTGGCCAGAGAGTGCTGCCATCCAGCTGTTCCTACAGGAGATGCTCGCGTCACTGTTCCAGTGCAGGAGAAAACCCAGTGCCAGGCTTTGTCGTAACACACTTACCAGTCTCTGGTCAAATCTGCTGATCATGGGTTTAAGTTCTTGTGGAAGCTGTCTCAAAGATCTAGAACATCCATTTCATGCAAAATGCCAATGCAGAAAACCAGAATTTACTAGGAAAGAAAAGACAAAATGGATGGATATACACATTCACTTGAAATTCTTCTGTACCTAGAGCAGCAGCGCGATCTAAGGGAAAAAACCAGCTGCTGTCAGAGCCCTCCCCACCACTTTCTTCTCTCTTGTAATATCTACATTCCTAAAAATCAACAATTTTAGAGCTTTTTAAAAATAGATTTCACATTTTACAACCCCAACCCAGACACTTAAAACATTGTAATTTCCTGAAAACTATTCAATTTAGCATAAAATTCAGCCCTTGAAAGTGGCATCATATGTCTTGGCATCTATAGACAATGGTTATGCATGACAGAGCTCTAGATACTGCATAAGAATATGCAATGTTTTCATGTTGTATGAGGTCCCAACACAGCAAGCTGTGCCAGAGGCAAAGTAGTCTGTCCCATCAGGGGATGGGATTATTGCCTCATAAAAGTTGCACAATGGTATTACTTTTGTCCTTGTATGGCAAACATTTAAGGTGAGGTTATATTGAACTTTTTTCCTTGGTTAAAATTCTTTGTACTATTTTTCTTCAATATTTTTCTTTTCCAGAAGGTTTCACAAATGTTCTGTAAATGTACAACTATTCAGGCAACAAGGAAGACAGGGTGTTCCGAAAGTTCTCTCTCTCTTTGGCTTTACAATATTCTAACCTATGTTATGAATCATGGACCTGAAACACCCTGAAAACAAATATCATAATTCTTTATTCATAAAATGTTCCTCAGTAGAGAGACCAGAGTTACCATTTCTGCAGAAGAGCAAAAACTTTACCTCTATTTAATATCATATTAATCCCTCACAACTGGATTCGCTTATAGACATATAATCCTGCCCATAAAAATGAGACCCACATGTTATTACAGTGAATCAGAGATTTAGGTTCTTATTCTCCAATGGCATTAAACATATTCTGCTAGAAATTGTAAGAGTTTTCCTGTCATAGTCTGTACGCTTATTGCATTTATGCATCTCCCGTATTCTGTTAATAATTACTACTCACTGTAATTATTGCACAACCAGAAAAAACAGTTGAATCAACATTGAGCAGACCCTAGCAGACCAGTGAGGCTCAAGTCTTCTAAGGGTATAGCTACATTATTAACCAGTGTGGTGCAATGAGGAAACGATATACCTTCACGCTGCATCTCTGCTGACAGTGAAATCACAGAATCATGGAATGGCTGAGGTTGAAATGGACCTCTGGAGGCCATCTGGTCCAATCTCTTTGCTCAAGAAGGACCACTGAGACCTGGTGGCCCAGGAACACATCCAGATGGCTTTTGAATATCACCAAAAAGGGAAACTCCACACACTCCAAGGGTGTGCTGGTGTTGGCTGAGGTAATTTTCTAGAAGCTACTATGGGGCTATGTTTTGGATGGAACGAACCACTTGTTTTTCAGTTTGTGCAGATCACCTCTTGTCCTGTCACTGGGCATCACTGAAGAGAGCCTGGCTCCCTCTTTTTTACAGCCTCTCTTCTGTTTTATACACACTGATAAGACCCACCCCGCCAGCACCAAACGTTCCCTTCTCCAGGCTGAATGGTCCCAACTCTTTCAGCCTTTGCTCATAGGAGAGATGCTCCAGTCCCTTCATCATCTTTCTGGCTCTTTGCTGGACCCTCTCCAGCAGGTCCATGTCTCTCTTGTACTGGAGGCCCAGAACACACTTCATGTGTGGCCTCACCAGTGCTGAGGAGAGGGGAAAGACTGTGTCCCTCAGCCTGCTGAGGGACAGCAGGATACTATTAGCCCAGGATATCACAAGCCTTTTTTGCTGTAAGGGCACAGTTGGCTCATTGTCAGTTGGGGTCCATGAGGACCCCCATACTGCCAAGCCAATTTGTTGTAAAAAGCATTAGAATCCTCTCAGGGTGCCCCAGCCAAGGTATGTTCAGTTACCCTTATCAGGGCCTGAGGAATGCAAGCAGTTCTAAATTGGGAAAGAAGAAGTTGGAAGAAAAAATAACAAGACAGTGAGAAAGCAGAGAAAAGAGGGACTGTACCATCCTGGGCTAGAACCAATCAGGTGTCCTGGAAGGTGCATGCAGGACTTATGGACAGTTCAGAAGATCCAATCCAGTGTGCGTGATCGTGTGAACTACAGCTGCAAAAATGCATAAGAATGGATTAATGTAAACAATAAACAGATTCTTGAGAAATCAAATTGGTTCGTAGTACAAGGGTCCCGTTCTCCCACGCCGATTTCAAGCTGGGTGGCACCAGCATATGTTGACGTATGGCGCTAAATTGCTGGTCCTAGTACCTTAGTGGTGCATATATTGCTGGCCCTGGGCAGATACCCCAGTGGCCTCAGCAGCACACTGCAGCACACCTCCAGCACGCTGCTGGAGGGCTCTCTGTCCAACCTGAATGTGGACGTCCAGGGGGACCATGGGGAAGTGTGGCCTCTGTAGCTGTGCACATTTAGCAATACAGGGTCCTGTCTTAAGACAGTCAGATTTACTCCTCTACAAAAGTTACCAGTTTATTCCTGCGACTGACTCAACAGTGATACTAGTGCTTTCACAGTTGCCTGTGTTCATCAGATAAGTGGTTCAGTGCAACAAGAGTATGGCATAAAACAGGAGTTTAGAGATCCAGTTCTCTTTTAAAACTGAGCTATTTTTCCACTCTCTCCTTTTCCCATGGGTCTGTGTACTAGTTCAAAGAAAAAAGTTGGAGGTGTGATTGAGTTTGCACTACTGTTTAGTTTCCAACTAAGAAAATCTGATGGCAGCAGTTCACTTCCAAATGATGAATAACAAGAAAGAGAAAATTGTTTTGACTAAGAAAGCTCAGCATGATGACTAAATATGTAGCATAACAATTTAAACAGAATCTCCCATTAGTTTTACAGTGCTGTAGTTTAGGGATTTCAGAGTGGACCAGAGAAAAAGTAAGACTTGAAATTTGTATAAAGTTTTCTTTGTCATTCAGTCATCATTGCTTCTTCAAAGAGTTATACATAAATGACACACTTGTATATTCTGTATTACATTTGAAAATCCTCTGTATACCTCGTGTCATCTCTTAGTCAGCTGAGATGATGATTGACAGGAACAGAGATGCAGATTCTCCTTTGCTCGGAGAAATATTACTGTGCTGAAATGCCAATCATTTAAAGAAAAAAACCCAAAACCTTGTATCTGCAAAAGAGATAAAGGAGTACTAAGAAAGAAAATGTAATGATTTGAACTCATGTTCTTTTTCTAGAAATCAATTTTGTTTTACCCCTGCCTTTTACATCAGGAACAGAGAAACAAAAAAACTGTCTGATATTCTACAGGGAAATCATCCTAGTTCTGAAAATACTCAAGGTTTACAGTGATCCCAATTATTATGCAAAACCAGGTAATTATAATTATTAAACTAGTGTCTGCATGTGCCAAGTTCAGAAACTTCCAATTTAACAGTAAAATCACAAAAAAGGAAATTAATTTTAAAACCACCTTACATTAAAAATAATAAACTTCTTTTAAAACACGTTAAAAATAATTTCCTCATTTCAAAATAATTATTGCCCTAGCAATCTAAGACAAGGCATCAGCTGTCCAGCCAGCATCACAGCTTACAGCAATTCCAGTAGAGAAGGACCTTCAGAGTCCACCTCATTCTCATTATGTTGCAGACATCATCAGCATCATCCAACCACAAACTTACTAACAAATTCCAACCTGCCACATGCATTTGAAGACATATTTGCAAACAATTCCTCCATTACCTCCATAATGCCCTCTACATTTTTATGACCTTAGCACTTCCCCTTCATCCTCCTACACTTTCTCCTGTTTCATCCTACACCACTATTCTTCTGACTAACACTTAAATATAAGGGCAACATATTTAAGACAGTCTAAGACTTGTGGAGGACTCCTTACATTTCAGATAAATAAAAAAACCCCAGGGTTTTATGCATTTGTAATGCAGGATTTAGACAGCATCCCTGAAGTCTCACAGAAACAACTCTTCTTTTATCAGGAAAATTTTAATGGCTTTGCTCATATATTCCTAGTACAACTCTTAATGATGTTCCACACTTTAATTGGTTCATTTAGTATTCCTCTCACCACTCACTGGAGACAGTTCAGTATTTTATTCCTAAATAATGACCTAATCAACACACTTAGTTAAATAAAACTTTCCTTGATTGCATAACAGCAAGCCTTCCTAGCTAACATCTTACCCTTACATGCCACACACTAAATTAGAGAGGCACCTGCATTCCTCTGAACTAATCTGCTATATTTTCCACACTATAAAATCAGAATGAATACATCTCGGGTTTTGTCACACTACATTAGCATAACGTCAGGTTATCTTACATCTTTTCATTAATCTCAGAGGAAGATAAAGGAGCCTGTTTAGGGTTCAAGAAGACCTGGGCTTGTTTTCCTTCCTAATTTACTCTCTGATGAGGATAGGTACTTTTAGATTTGATTTATTTAACAAAAAGTTATTTGGCCCAAATTTAACCTAGAGTAAACTTAAAACCTTGTTCATTTACTTTAGGTTTTGGTAAAAAGTATGTATTAAATCTATTTCCTTCCATAATTACATTTTGCCAATATCCTCAAGAAAGTGCATGATGAAATTGCCTATCTATATTTTATTCAAAGCAAAGTTGTAGCAGTTAATTTTAATCCATTAGGATTCCTTCCATTTTAGGAATTTGAAAAGCAGCAGAGAGGAAACATACTGAGTAAGGCTCATTCACCTATTATGAATATCTCATTTTGTAAGGACTCTATAAAAACAAATTTATGATGTTTTCATGTTCCAAATACCTAAGCAAACAGTAATTCTCATTTAAGTTGACCCTCAGGTTAATCACACGTCATAGCCACTTTTCATTTCAGTCTCATAAAATTCTTGTCGAAATGATCATTTGATGTGTTACTGAAAGGAAGAGAATGCAAAGAAGGCATTCTAAGAAGAAGATGCCTTTATTCACCATGGCTTTTGGGCTGCTGCACCTCAGTTACCAAACTGCTGCACGCTGTATGGGTAAAGCCCAAATGTATGAGGAAATTGCCGGAATCAGATATAGCTTCTAAAAAAGAAACTGGATACGATAAACTGCAAAATTGACCTTGACATTTTTAACTTGTTATAAGGTGTCACAAAATAAGACAATTATAAAAAACAATGGCTCCCAATACCTTTTCCTAAAGCCTGAACAGTTTAAGGAATCTAAATTATATTATGGATAGGCTTGTCAGAAAGTTTTAGAGCAGTGTTTTAAAAATCAAAATGTGTTTAAAAATAAATTAGAGTCAAGATCCAGGATAGCATGGATTACTATGATTCCTATGATTCTTTAACCTGTCTTATGACAGCAAGTTTTTTAGAGGCATGTGTTGTAAAAACATAAGCCAAAATGGTTCTAGACCTAAATGCAAAGGGCAGCCCTGCTTCCTTTTGTACTTACAGGAAAAGTGCCAGGAAAGCTAGATCAAACTGCTCTAAATCAAAACCCCTTGGAGAAAAATGCAATAGGCTTGGGTAAAGACAGAGATAATAAGACACTTCTACTATATGTTTGAATCAACTGAAAATTAGTGTTTACATATGGACCTTAATTTTTTGCATGGTCTGTAACCTTATCAGTACTGCTGAAACCCAGATGCAAAAACGCGTATTTGGTATGCAGTGCTAGTGTAGATTAGAAGGATTACAGGATTTACAGATGAAGACTCCTTCTTCATCTATCCCACTATTCTCCAAAAATTCTTCTCCCTGAGAAAGACACTATCATAAGTGTGGCCATCTTTGCTCTAAGGTCACAGTATTGGCTCACAGTCAACTTGGGGCCCACCAGGGCCCACAGGTCCTTCTCTGCAAAGCTGTTCTCCAGCCTTCCCACAATGTTGAGGTCAACAGTATAAATGGCAACCAGAATTAATGGTAAATTTACACCCATTAAAACTATTTTTATAGGTGCTAATAATTCAAATTATTCACTTTGAGTTATACTCTCAAAAATAATATAGCTCACAGTGAGGAAAGAGAGATCACACAGTCAGAATGGAGTTTGACCAGAAGTTTCATAAAGGATTTTTTCCTTTTAAGTTTGTTAAAAAACAGGACTAAAATGACTGTGCAAAACTCTTAAGACTCAACTATTTCAATTCTGAAATTGTGCTAGACTGCCCCATTTTCTAATTCTTTAACAGGAAAAATTGCCTGTCCAGGACCACATTTTTTAAGTCATAATAAATATTTGTGGTGGATTTTTTCTCCAGTGTATACAAAAAAGGAGTGAGCTGGGGGTCATGACAAGACAGAATGTTATCCAGTTTGCATGAGGGAGCAAGAGCCAACATTGCAGGAAGAGAGAAGCTGTCTCTGCTTTCTCTCTGTTGACTGCATGGGAAGGCAGGGCTGTTAGCTCAGGGGGAATAGAGATTACCCATCATTCTCTTGACAGCAGAAATCAGTAACTGCCTATCTGCCTGCAGCAACACAGCAAATTGAACATGGTCCTGCAACTCAAGTAAACAGAAAAAATTGGCATCTTCAAGATACTTGAGAATTAGGAACATCTCCTACAATGTGTTAAAGTGCTATTGCAAGTTCAACAGGGACTTTAGAGGTTCAAAACTGAACTGCTGTTAGGAGCTATGTAGTTTGAAATATTCCATCTGCTGGATAAAGAAAAATTAGGAAGAAAAAAACAAATTCATGGGAAATGGCAAAAAAATGCATTTTTGGTCTGTCTGTTTGACAAATATTAAATAAGCCAGACTTTCAGATATGTTGAATATATATTCTGAAACATAGCTACAATCCTATAGTGCAGTTAAAAAAAGAAGAGAAGGAGAGAGATAATTGTGGTTACTCATTTGTTTACACTTTGACCAGAGTTTCAGGGTCCATAGCCATAAATGTGAAGTAAAAGCCAAGCATATCTATTTGAGTGTGGGAAGCAAAGGGAAGCATCTGAGATAAGATACCAAATCTTGGCTCATCCATGCATAAAACCGATTTCATACTATACCCAGGCTTGCCTTTACTATTGACCCTAATTTATAGGTGATAGGGATTTTTTTCAGGCACTTCCAGGAAGCCCTTTAAGCAACATCCAGAATTAAATATTTGTGGTTTTTTATTCTGTGCACAATTAACTGCATGTAAGATTTTTATAGTCTTACTCTCTGCTTCTGAGAAAGCCACATGTCCCATTCTTCCTTCTTCCCCTTTCTATATGTAAGAAACGCTTTTCTTAGACACAGCTCCTGGTATTTGCAGCTGGTGATAAATTTTAAACACATCAAGCTACAAAAATTTCCCTTGTGCTGTTTAAATAAGCATATAAGAAAATGATACTAGGAAGCTGTAGAATTATCTGATTTGTTGTAACTAAAAGCAAAAGAGTGTGGTTTGTTCTTATAACCCAATTCAGATGCAAACATCCATGCAATTTAATGCTCTGACTAGTCAGAGCAATCACAGTTATTGCAAATTTTATTTGAGCAGTAGGCCAGATTTTGCATGTACAATTTGTCAGAGGGAAAGGGAAGAATGGGTTATAGATACTTCTGAATGCTTGTTAGGACAGATTTTATACTACATATGTGTTTTTGTAGAAGTATTTTAGATGCCAGGAAAGGAGCAGCATTTCCATGCATGGAAAACATTTTTGATTTTTAGTATCCACCACTCTAAGGCTGCTATCAGTGACATCTGAACCCCAGTGCTTCTACTGACAAGAGCACCTTATTTTAAACTTCAGCCTAAAAGCACAAATTAATTACAGAAGACAGAAACAGAATCTGATAACTATCCCTGTCTTCAGAAAGTTTCTGTGTTAAAATGTTCTTAGCACAAGTCTTCCTTTCCAAATGCTGTTTTTAATTACTGGAAGTAATTAGTAAGCCATGCAAGCTTGATGGAAAAGCATGTATAGATATGACAGGTATAATAATGTTCTCCTGATATCTCACTGGATCAATAAGTAGGTGACATACTCGGTGTCTTGTTCTAAAGTGACCAGAAACTGCTGACAAAGGATTATCTATGACAGAAACAATTAACTACAGAACAGAGATCCATAAATAAGTTAAACAAAATAAAACATGAGATATGATACACTAGAAATTAGGTACACCAGGAAGAGAAATCTTTGTTGACCTTTAAAGACAGACAAACGGCTTTGCAGGCTCCAACATTACTGTGGTGTACAGTTCCCGTAATTAAGGTCCCCCTGTTACCTGCAGCCCTCCTCAGGGTGCTGAGGCCAGCAGAATGAGTCCAGGCAAATTCACAGGACAGAGGGAGCACATCAAGAACAGAGGACTAGCTGCCTCAGTCAGAGAAGAGGCTGAGGCTCCCCCAAGCCCAGCACAGCTGATTCCAGCAGCCCCAGCATAGTCCCTCAGCCCTTTAGCCCCTCAGTCCCACAAGCCAAAACCCAGTAGAAAAATTCAGTCCATATTCACATTTACCTCCATCCACAAAAGCCTGTGTATAAAGATACCAAAAGCAGGTATTCTTTTGCCTATTTTTTCTCATAAATCTGGCACTGAAATCCTGTCATCCCCTCTCAGGATGTCAAAGTTGAAAATCCAGACATAAATATAATACAGAATTAGAATATTATAATGTTACTGCACCAATTAATGAGCACCGTAGGTTAATAAGGCTAACTATAGAACCATTACATTATGATATTTAGGACTGCTGTTTTAGGAGAAGCTTCATTGGTAAAATCTGCTGTGAATTTCTGTTGGTTAACGTTTCATCACAGGGAAGAATATGTCAAGGAATGGTCAACGGAGTAACACAACTCAAATCAAAAGGCTGCAGCTAGTGACCTACAAGCAGAAAAAGAACACAATCAGGTAAAGACCCTGAGACAGCATAGTACTGAGCAGAAAAAGTTGCTCATTTTCTGCAGGAGAAAAAGTGTTTTTTCTTTGAAACACAATGTCATTGCTTTTTAATCCTGATCATCATGGCATCCTTTTTTTAAAAGGAAACAGCAGTAGTGAAAACCTAAATGCAGCTCTACTTTTACAAGCTGTTTAAATTTCATACCTTTTTTCCAAATGTTTTTCACAGTATTTGGGACATTATAAAACCACTGTTTCAAGAGAAGCAGCAGCAATTTTAGAAATTTTAACTTCTACCAGTGGGAATGCTGCCAAGATGAAAAACAAAAGCTGTATTAAGATTTACAAATACAGCTACTTTTATTAAAGTATTCTGTAAAACCCTTGAGCTTTCTGTGTATCAAGACCAACTCTCAAGTTTCAGATCTCTGCAAGGTTTAAAACTCAAACTTTGGTGAAGTAAAACGAAAGCGATGGTTTGAGAGGTTTCTCTCAGGTTAAAATTCTAGAATAGGATATAGTATAGGAGGATATGTTTTCCAGGCAAGTGAAGCAAGTAATCTATGGTGAAGTACTTGCTTCTCTGCAGCACGGGGTCTTATTAGTAAAAATTAAAAACACCAGAATCACAAAAGGGATTCTAGGACAAATAAATAATAAATTTACTATAAGTAAATAATATACTAGAAAGAAAAGTATCAAACTGGAGAAAATCACATCAGCTAAATAATTCAATAGCTTGTTTTGAGACTGATGTTACCTACTATTTTCCCTAACAGCTCTGCCAAAATAATGGGCAAGTACTAATTACATGCAAGTGAGCAATCATTGATAACATGGAAAAGACCAGAGCAGTATAAGAATTAAGGGACCTTGAGAAGAGGAGTAAGGCACACTGAACATTCAATTCTATGAAATGCAAACTTCTTATTAAGTGATTAGTATAAAGGGACTTACAAACAGTAAAATTCTCAACAAGAAATACTTGAAGAGGAGATGGATTTGTGTGCATTGATTAGCCAAGGATAAGTATAAGCTACCAGAATAAAGTAGTCATGAGAAAAGCAAATACAATGCTAGAATGTATCAGGTGAGGTTTTACTGTTAGCAATAGGTGTGTATTCACAGCCACAATCAAGGCTGCTCAGTTTTTCTGAAGGATGACTTCTTCTCAGAATGCCCTCAGGCACATGGTGAGAATCTTGTGGAGGTCTGGAGTGGACATCAATGATCCCTGTGTTTCCCCTCCAACTCAGGATATTTTATGATTCTATGATTCACTACAGCAGATAATTTCCAAGAAATTTCAGCATACAACAAAATAAAGGAAGTATTCCTTGCCTTTTCTCAAGGTGCAAAGAACATAATTCACTGTGATTTGATAAAATTACACAAATGTAATTAACATATATCTAAAGTCCTTCTTAGCTTTCAAAAGACAAGAAAAAAATTACTGTCCTGTGTCAGAGGAAGCAGTGACAGGCTTTAGGTCAAGCAAAAACCCACAGGCAGAGTTTTGTAGACACATTTCTCTTATCTGCCCTCCTCTAACCTTTTAGCTGTGTTCTGCTGCAGTAATTTGCTACTATTTTTGTCATAGTGTAAATAAAATTCACAAAAGCTACAGCTCCATGAGAGCCCTGCTTTGTGATGCAAATGAACCACTTCTGAAACAAAACTATGTAATATAACATGACACGGTTCAGAGATACATCACAATTTTTTCTCAGAGTAAACACTTTTCATCCATGTCCTTTCAGTGTAAAAGTCCTATTTAGAGAGCTGAGTTTTGAGTAGTTTCAAGGCTTACTTATCACCTTCAAGCCTTAACTAGAAGTGTTCTTTCTAGTCTTATTAGTCATAAGCGATTTTCTCTATTCAGGCTCAGAACATTTGTTATCTGCTCCCCAAGTCTTATAAACTTTATAAACTTCATAAACAAGGATGCCTCCATAAAGTCACAGCTAATTTCAGATCCTGGATTAAAAAATATGGTCCCACTTAAGATTATTAAAAATTGCACATAATTTGGTATTTCCCTAGAGACAACTTGTCTGAAACACCATCTCTTTACACTCTTGCCTGCCATTCTAAATTCAGCATGTGTAATGACACATATGGGGTTGTTTAGCCTGGAAAAAAGGAGGCTCAGGGGAGACCTTATCACTCTCTACAACTACCTGAAAGGTTGTTGTAGCCAGGTGGTGTAGCGGTGCGAATTTTAT
>VXBT01009407.1:5989-31041 GCA_013400235.1 Oriolus oriolus | reverse complement strand
CTTAGCCATTTTCCCACACTTCCTCCCCCGAACCCGGAAACTGGACTGCCCAAAAACCCAGCCAAATCTCGGGTAGCCCCCTCACCTTTTTTCTCAAGGCATCACCCACAACCTGCCCCGAGCCAGGGCCATGCCAGTGGAATGTTGTGACACCCAGCTACACCTTTGGTTTTCTGATTGCCCCCATTTGTCTCTCAGGCAATACACTGTCCTTCTTCCAGATAGTAGGTGGGAGAAAATTCACTGAAAAACTAAACCCAGGACAATGGTGCCGTTGTAAAAATGAACTTGAAGTCTTGAACCAGGATTATTTTCACAATCACTGTTGGCACCAGTGTCACTGTGCTGGGACAGGTGTTAGCCAGGGTGGCATAAGAGTAACACTGAGGTTTTGTGGTGGCAACTGGGAAGCATGGGGAGTGAAAATGAAAACCACCAGTTAAAAAAAAAAAGTGTATCTGGTAGATGTTATAAATGAATTACTGAGAGGTGGCTTTCGCTGTATGTTGCATGGATTATGAATTATATNTGGATTATGAATTATACTGTAAGTTATATTACGAATTATAATGTTGAATATTATGATATTATCCTAAGGAAATATCAAGGGGATAGTATATGTTAAAAGGTTTAATGTTGTTGGGGTGTTTGACTGTAAGTTGGTTTTGTGGGGGTTGGGTGATTTTATGTGGTAATGTCAGTTCTGTGGGGTTTGCAAAGGGACGGGCTGTTGATGGCCAGACTTCAAAGGCACCACCATAAAAGGAATAAGGACTCAGACCAATGAGAACCCTCATCGCCTCAGCGACAGAAAAGCGTGGGCTCCCAAAAGATTGACAAGCGGGTGAGGCTATGCAAAACCGTAAATTAATATGCATTAGGCTGATGCAACCACAAGGGTATAAAAGGCCAAACTGCCATTTTGTGGACGAGCCTCTGGCACCCAGCCACGCTCCCAGTGCTGCCCCATTTTGTTTTGTGAATTTTATTTGAGTTCTCAATAAATTTTATTAACTCATTCCCATAGCGGATCTGGGTCATTTTTAACATAGAGAAGGATGCTTTGAGACCTCTCACCAGAAAGCTGTGTAGAAATTGCTGCTTGTGTTGTATATTTACCTGGATCATCAGGGCCACATTGATGCCTTCAGAAGAAAGGTGATAGTATGATGTTTTATTCTTTATACTATTCACCACGGCACATCAGCCAGACACACCCCTGCCAGCGCTGCACAGAGCTTTCCCTCTGGATCTCCCGCAGCATGCTGAGCTCTTTACATTCCTGTTGGTAATTTGCTGATCAAAGCATTGTTTCATACTTCAGAAAAAGCACACTTGATAGCAAAACTCATCCTTGCTCCAAGGCGTGGAAGCATTTGAGTGGCATTTCATCCCACAGACTATAAACTCCGTGCAGCTGGGATAATATAAAGATTAGGATACTATCAGTAGGAGAGTGTCACCTAACAAAATCCTGCTTCCCAGGGCTTAAAAATACTGAAACAACACAAATACAATTAATAGGGAATAACTAGTGAGCCCTGTGAGAAAAACCACTTGCACTTTATGGTCTCATCTTCAGGAAATAGGATCTGAAATGAATTATAGAAAGTATGGAGTGTGTTGTCCAGCAGCCTTGACCCACTCTGTGGCCCCATCACATCTGGTATTGCATTTCCAACACTGACACTCATCTCCAGCCACAGAATTTCCTGGTCTCACATCTCTTGTACCTGGTATTTTACCTGTGGTTTCTAGGATGCTGCAGCAACCCCATCACGTAGCTCTTGGCTGGTTTGCTCCCTCACCTTGGCAGTTCTCATGGTTTGACGCTGTTTTAAATGCTAAACACACAAAATCAAATTATATGCATAAGGGGAATATGGATTTATTGAGAAAAATGTAAAGAAACTTCGGGGCAAAACAAGGTCCACACTTAAAAAGTAACAGTATCAATATACAGAAAAGTTTATTACTAACATAATGAAAAGTGAAGAAAAAAAAAATTATAAGAAATTAAAGCAAACCTTAAAACACCTTTCTTTCCCAGTGCTTCCCTCTTTACTACAAACTTCTCACACGTGAAAACAAAACAAAACATGGGATTTGGTCAGAACTGCATTTCTTTTAAGAGTGTTTTTATGCTTAAGGAAAAGAGGTTCTTCTGCTGTGCCACAGAATTTTCACAAACCAACAGTCCACCCGGAAAACAATCTGTTGAAGTGAAAGAAGTATCTCTCCCATGAATCTCACAGTCTTTTCACACTGCCAAGTCATGGGCCACCGAAAAAAAACCCATGGGGTTTTAATCTTTTAAGAATGAGTTATCTTAGCCTGAAAGCAAAAGTTCTCTGCTCTAAATCTCTAACAGCTTCTCACAACTTTTATGTGGCCTGGCGTGGGCCTCTTTCAAATTACAGGCTTCACAAGAACTTCTCATCTCCCCAAGTTTTTTCCTAAATGGATTAAAGCTTTTCCTACTGCTTGCAAGAAGTATTTTTTAAGCTCAGCACCAGAAGTGCGACCGCCCTCTTTTCCCGCCCTCAGTCCCACGCCTCCTATCTCAGTCGGTCTCGCCCTTTCCTTTCTGTTTCTGACCTTGGGGTTGCCATGTTCAGCTTCGCCCCATGTGACTTCACTTTCTTCTTCGCTGACTTGAAAGAAAAGGTGTCTGTCGGCTGCGGCGTGTGGTGTTTCTTCGGTTTTGGCGAGAGCTGTGCTGGATGCAAGGGTGCCCCGCCGGATCCGTGCGAGGCCCCGGCGGCTTCAGCTCCTCTCGGCCCCGCGGTCTCGGTCCCGCGCTGCCCGCGGAGCCGGGACTGCTCTCCCTGAGGAGGGGGGGGCGGCCCCGCGCGGCCGCCGCGCCGAGGGGTCAAAGCGGGGCCCGGGCCCGCGCCCTCCGGCTACCCCTCGGCCTTTGAGGCAACAAACAAAAAGTTCCCGCGCTTGCTTCCTTATAAATATGCGATTGCAGAGGCGTTACGAGCCGTCTCATTGGGTTAGCAACTTATCCATCAACTAAGTTTCAACCTACCACAGCAGTACAGCCAACACCAGGTAGCTTTCCTGCAAGCAGCAGCGGGTGAAGTCATGCAACTTCGTTTCCCCTCCTCAGAAAAACACACAGTTCCTGCCTGCATTTAAGCACTGTGCAGTGAACACAATGCAACATTCATATACCAGCTGGTGTATGCACAAGGATAGACACTGTCTTCATTGCGAGGGTTGTCAGAGGTGCTGGGGACACTGCAAGGCCCAGGAGAGTGGCTGAGAAGCACAGATTCAATGGCCAACGCTGCAGGGGCAAAACCCATCTGCAGAGAAGTCAACACTGACTTCTCTGGGCTCACCCCTCTCAAAATCACAGAGGCACATATGCACAGAAAGGAGCACAAATCTGCTGAAAATGAATCCCAAGGTGAACAGGCAAGTGCAAACGTTCCTGACAAATGTTGTTGATATCATGACATTATGTAAGCTAGCAACTGATTCTTATCCCACAGTTGTTTTGCCAATATTCAAATTTGCATAGCAGCTTTTAATCACATAGACAATTTAATAATTTTAGCTTTGCAGACAGATTGTAAAGTTTAGCAGGAGGCACTTTAACCCCTTCTCTCTACAAAGGCTGCCTTTCTCCTTAGACATTCCAGCAGTGGTCCCTATAGTCATCCCTATGTTTTCATTCTTGCAAATATGTATACTCTCATCATTTCTCTCCTTTGCCCAATCAGTCACAAATACCTCTGTCCTCAGACATGTACACCCATCTTGTTTCCCTGCAGCTGCTTTAGCAGTTTGTTTTCTTCCTCCTTTTGCTCATATGAATGTAATTCCATGAATAGCTGGAGGACACCATTAGTGTCCTCTGTTTAACAGCAGCATAAAATTAGACAAGAACTTGAAATGTACTGAACGTAGCTTAAAAGCCTATACATTGTGTTCTTTTCTTACCTCTGCCCCTCATGTCTACTTAGGTGTTTGATGTTTTCAAATAGGCCAGATTTGCACCAGAAAAAATTTTGTTTTCCTGGAGAAGGCAAATGGTTCAGAAAAGTCAACATTTTTCTGGGAAAACATTCTGCATCTTAAAGATATTATATAATCAATGGAGACATAAAAAAGCATGTAAGATTTGCAAAGAGCTATAGCAATTTTAAGAACATCGAAATATGTTGGTTTTGATTCCCAAGAGGAGCCCTTGTTTCTGTGAAAGAGGGTGCTGTAATTTGATTACCTCCTAGTGATTTTCCTGTCTTCCATTTCATACCTTTAAAAAGGTAGGAGGATATGAGCAAATCCATTCATTTGCAGTTACGTTTTGTTTTAGTTTAGTTTAATTGGAGTGACACTGAAATGCCAGTTGAAATTAGCGTGAAAATGCTGTAGCATGTGTGAGAAATGTGTAAAAGATAAATGTTGACTTTCGCATATATGAATTTAATATTTACAAGTGATAGTGTGTTATGTAGAAATAAAGTCAAGGTAGAATATAGATGAATAGAAACAAAGTTAAAATAAATTGTAACAATGAGATAGTTGTAATGTAGTAATAAATGTCTAAGTTGATAAACCACAGAGCCGAAGTCCGAGACATCTTAAAGAAACAAAGAAGACAAACCACATACATCCCAGGAGTCTGTTATCTAATCAGAACTCACACCTCCCAGAGAAACTGTCAGCTACAAATTAAATTGGAACTGGGGAGGCACCGGAGAAGAGTTTCAGCCCTCAGTTCTGAAAACGGACCCCAAGACTTGAAGCGGCGCCTCACTGGAGGAGGCGGGGTTTTAGTAAAGTGTGAATTATCTCCTGAGCTTAATGAATATGTAACAGTTTGAAGGGTACTTAAGTTAACACTAACATGAATGGAATCGCGCCTCTGGCAAAATTGCTAAGCGCCCAGCGCTGTTTGCCTTTGCTCTACCCATAAATATCCAATATTACACTGCTAAAATTTCAGCTCGTGACTTCATTTATAACACATGGTAGAGAGAGATTTGAAGAGGAAAAAGTCCTTTCCATGTTGCTAACTTTACTAGGGAATTTCCTTTTCTGTTCTGAGATAATCTTTACATTATGCCCCCGTTGTTAAATGTTTAAGTACCCAGGCTGCAAAGAATTGATTAAAAAATCTGGCAATTTATGTATGCCATTAAACTTCATTTTTGCTGTAACATAGTTTGCTAACTTTTTATGTATGCCATTAAACTTCATTTTTGCTGTAATATCGCCGGGGTGCTTGCTGCAGCTTTTCGCCTAGCCTGCGGTGCCCTGTGACCTTTCCTGCCGACGCGCGCGCGTCTTCGGGGCAGCGGCTGGGCGGGGCTGCGGCGTTGCGGGCGGTCTGGCTGTGCAGGCAAACACAGCCTCCAAACGGAGCGAGCGCTACCCAAGGCGAAGGATAGAGAGGGGTCTCTTGTCCGGATTCCAGAAAGCACCTTTTATTCCAGAGGGTCCAGGCGGTAGAAAAAGGCAGGCGGCAGAACAGTACAAACGCTACCGCGACTACAAAAGACCCGGGAGCTGCGCGGGCACCGGGTTTTATCCGGGGAGGGGGTAACAGGGTGGAGAAAAGGGGAATAACCAACGGGGAACAGCCGCGGGAGAGGAGTAACAGGACTAGCAGCGAATGGGGTGAACTCGGAGGAGGGAGCCAGAACAGGGGACTAATCAGTGTCTGAACTCGAGAGAACTTTGTGGTGAGAGAGGCAGTGATTCTATACCTGGGAGCTGCCCTCGGACTCGCCTTCAGGGCGGTCCTCATCTAAGTGTTCCCACCACTGGACAGCCAGAGGATGATAGGCACCTGTCAGCTCCAGCCCACCTGCGGGGTGGGTCACAGCAACACTGTAACATAGTTTGCTAATTTGTTATGATGTCTTTGATTTGGTAGCCATTGCCAGAAGCATTAGAGGAAAAGATAAACTTTAAGCTTGTTTACTAAGTTGACTTATTCCTTCTTTTGACAAGTTTACACCAATAGTTAAAGCAAGAGCTATAACTGCTGCTCAGTCAATACTTCAGTTTCCCCTGTAGTAGGAAATACTTTAGGTCAGGCATTTTTGTGACCAAAGCTTTCTGAACAAATACTGCAGCATTATAACAATTCCTTCAGTTTTATTTTTTTAATTAATTCAGTACTTGTGAGCTACTTTACAGAAACAGTCTCACACATTAGGTCCATATTAATAATTTATTCTCCTTATTAGACACAAGCAGAGCCTTAGAGGCAATTGCAGATATGAGGGTTTAAAATCTACCATTCCCTCAGAAGGACCATGGGGAGGGGACACTTACTGTGAACAAGGCTTGGGGGAAAAGGGCCTATTTTTATAGACATACAGTTAGGTGTATACAGTTGGAAATTGCCTCTTTGCGTAAAGTAAAAAGAGATTTGTTTCCAGTTTGTTGGAGTTCACATATGTAAGAGCAATTGAGTCTGGAAAAGAAAATTTCAAAACTCCGTATTTATGAATTTTAAATCTGCATCTAGAAGTGCTCCTAATAGATGTGGTGGGTTTTTTCCTCCAGCAGAAATTGTTACAAATTACTGGATGATTGCATTTATAAATATTTTACGGAAGGCTAATTTTTCATAGGTTTTTTTATGCCACAGCTACAAGCAACCTAGCCAAATGAAAAGCCAGTGTGGGGCAAAAAACCCCAAACCCCTCTGTATTTAAGGTCAAGTCAGTGAATGATGGTGGATTCACTGTGTCTTGCAGAACTGCAAAGGAAAAAGGGCATAATTTTGGTTTTTGCCCTGGACGTTGTTAGTGCCTATATAAGACTGTAATTCTTTAATGTAATACCTGTTTTTTTGTTATGTTCTTATATGTATGTTTAGCCTATCATATATCTATTTGTTGTAGCAATGGGGAACAAAGATGACAGACCCCCTCGTATGTCCAAAGAAGATCTGTTGATTGCCAAAAATCGCTCCCTGTTTATACCCTTAATCTCAAACGAACACAACTGAAACCAAACTGAAGCCTGACAGAATTTAACAGCAGAAGGGCACCCATTGGCTGGCACAGCTGCAGCGCTGCTGCCCACGTGTCCTATCACCCAATCAGCTTCTCATTCATGTGCTGTCCACGCCTCCCTCCAGCCAATCACAATCTCACTTGCAACTGTCACTCAACTGCCTCTCACCCCTCAACCAACTTCCATCCGTCCAGCCTGCAGCTGTGCCTTTCCTGTGGGGCCTTCTGGTAAGCATAAGCCTTAACCATTTTAACAACATAACCCCATATTCCACAATTTGTTCCATTGTTTAGTAGTAATAACTGCATAAGCACTAGAAAAGTGGAGATCGATAAATGCGCTGGAGTTGGTGAGAGGGGAAAACTGAACTGGATTTAATGCAGGTATCCAACGTGCAATTTCAAGTACCTGTGAGAAAGACACTATCAGATGTTTCCACACAAAAAGATGTGCAAGTCATTCCGACTTGCTGATCTGGGTCTATAAAAGCTGGACCTTCTTGCAGCAACTTTGGAGACCTCACTTAGGAGTGGATGCACTGCTAGGACCTCCCAGTTCCTGGGAAAGTTCTCCAAATCATCGCTGCAACAGGGGCTCCCCAGCAACTGCGGATCTGGACGATGGTAACATATTTGAGCAATTGGTGATGCATCTTTCTCAGTCACTATTCTCTTTCTCACATAGTCATGATTTGGTATCTTCCTCATTTTGTTTGTTGCTGAAATCCCAGTATTTTGAAGGTGTCAAGCCTAATTTAGGCATTTAACCTGCAGATGACAGGCTGGCTCTTTGATGTCCACACTTCTTTCTGTGGAGTAGCTAAGGCCCTACTTCTCTGTGTCAAAGGAGACTTTTTTCCCCTGACCTGATATCGTATTTCTCATTACTGGCCCTTTCACTTGTTGCTACAGCTGGGTGGGAGGTACATAATCCATTTCAAAAAATGAAGAAACCAGGCTTGACTGCAAATCTGCTTTGGCCACTTGCTCTAGGGGTGTCCCAGTCCTGGTTGAGGGCAGATGCTCCCAGAGATGCCAGGGTGTATCATATCCCTTTGCAAGCAGCCTTTTTAGTTATAGAAGATTCATTAAGTTAATTTTCTTTAAGAAAAGTTTTGGGCAAATGATTACAGAATCAGAATACCCATACTGAAGAAAATCAGAAAAATAACCCCAGCTTGCACAGATACTTGAAATTTCCCCCGTGGCCCTCAGGTCCCGAAACACCAATTTCACTTCATGGCCCCAAGTGTGTTGCAGAGAGTAACCCTCTCTGTGGGCTCATCACTTCCATTTATATTCTAGAATTCCACTGATTTTCAGGGCTGCCATGTTTCAAACACACCTGATTCAGATGTTCTTGTCCTGGTGAACCTTTTCTTTTCCCTGTGTCAGTCTCCAGAAGATGCTGAAGATATTTCTGGTCATATGTGAGTACTCCTTTCATTATTGAATGAAGATCCCAAATACCACAGGGCCAGAGGCATAAACTGGAGAGCTTTAGAGTGGATATAAGGGAGCGGAGAAGTAAGAAACACTGGAAAAGGCTTCCTAGAGAGGTGATCTATACCTCAAGCCTGTCATTTTAGGAAGCATTTGAACAATACAATAACATGCTTGAACTTGTAACCAGACCTGAAGTGGTCAGTTGGACAAGATCATTGTGTAATAGACACAATTGGGTTTGTTCACTAAAAGCAGGACTTGACCCTTGGACANTCCATTCCATTCCATTCCATTCCATTCCATTCCATTCCATTCCATTCCATTCCATTCCATTCCATTCCATTCCATTCCATTCCATTCCACTCCATGCACGGCCTGCTGTGGATGATGTTAGGAAAAGCATTATACACCTTTTCTGTCTCTCACTTCCAAAGTAGCATTTCCAAAGAGCAGGCATACTGTATTCCTGTCAGCTACTCACCAGTGCGTCGGGTTTCCCATTGGTAGGATTTAGGGTATTCTGCCAACAGCCCACTGAAAAGCTCCGGGATGCAGAGTCCTTTCCAGAGCCATTCTCTCAGGCTTTCAGAAAGAATTACAAAATTATTGCATTGATGACTCCTTGGCCACATTTCCAAAATTTTTTTTGCTTAACTCAGTAAAGCCTGAAAAACCATTGTTGTTAACACTTTGTTGAGTCTCCCTGGCATTTTCTTTAGTGCAGTGTTGTTCTTACAGATGCAAATATTTGTCTGATGTTCATCTTTTCTCATTCTTACACCTTGATGTTCTGCTTGTCACTGTTGTCTGGTGATGACCAGGTACAGTTTGCTGGCACTAAGAGCTTGATGCATTCAGTGGTTGACAGAAGGTAAAGCATGAAGGCATTTCAGACACACCTTAAAAGCTGAACACAGTCCTCTATTTCCAACCTCAGGATGGAGGCAGAGGAGTCTTCAAATCTTTGTGAATAAGACGGAAGCAAACAAGCAATTAACAAAACCACAGAGTGTGAGAGCGTGGTGGTGAGCAGACTGTGCTAGGGGAAAGGAAGGCTTTGGAGGAATCACCCTGCCCCCTCAGAAGTGCAGGCTCCTGCCAGTAGCCTTAGCTACTTTATCTAGAGAGAAACCGGTCAGAGCAGTCATCATGAAAGAGCAGGACTTGATGTTGCTGACCTCACTAATGTGAAAAAGCAGCCTGGAAAACAACCCAGATTTTTGACTTCTTCTTCTAACAGAGGCGAGAGAGGAATAAGGCTGGCTGAGAAATATCTTAAAACCCCTACAAAACAATGGCTAGGTCACCCCTCAGAAGCCTAACTATCATTATCTTCCAGATGCCAAAACATAAGTGTCCCCCTCTCCTGCTCCTTCCAGGTTTATACCCTTCATGTTTACAGAGACAGACTGGGAAAAATACTAAAATAAATCCTAAAAATTAGAAACTATACGGCAAATGTTGTGGATGCTGAAAGGCTTTCAGCAGAGAAATTTTCCAGCTTTCTGCAGCATTCTGTGAGAGCCCTGCGTTTCCCATGCAAGCTATTAAAAAACAGTGCTACGGTTTTGTAAACTGATCCCTTATCTCGCACCTGCTAGCTGTTATGTAGTATTGTTATGATATTGACTAGAGAAATATTTTGAAATGGGTGTTGTAAGAATTAACCAATCGCTCTGGTAGGTGGTGGCTAAAGATCCAATAACGTTGTGCCGTTCAGGCAAACTTCAAGTGAACTAACACATATAAACCTGTCTGTATATTAATAAATAATTCCATTTCTTCCTGGACTTGGATTTTGTGTCGTGATTTCTCTCCATCCCCGGTACTACAGCGACAAAATATAATCACTATTGTATTTTTTATTTATTTTATCTTTTTTCAGATAGTCTTTTGGTGGTTTGGATATCTAGCTCATGGGTATTTATGTGTGCTTGGAGTTAGCAATATGCCATTAGACACAGTATAAAAGCAACCCACAGAGAACTACTCAGAGTTTTCTTATGCACAAAATATTTGTGAGAAAACACACCATAAAAACACAATTTGTTTTCAAAAAGAATTTTTAATGGACAATGCTTATTTTTTAATCCAAAGTCAAGGTACAGTTTTCCCTCACGAAGTTTTTTTATAAGCTGAAAACATCCTTCATAAAACTAGATAAACCCATACTGTGTTCTAGCATATTTGTGTTTAAAAGAAAAAACACAGATCCTCTCATGCTGACCTTGGGACATATGACAAGTTCTCTAGGGAATCTGGAAACTTCCATTCTGAAAGGAATGAGAAGGAGGTGTCTTTAAAACGAACTGTAGTTTCTTTGGGCCTGATGATAGATAAAGCCAGATACTGATAGGTGAAAGAAGCAATGGGAGGAACCTTAAATTCCATTGGAATTCTACTAATTGACACGGACAGTTACTCACTGAAGACTGTGCTAATCCCTGGATTTAGAGAAAAGAACAGAGACACAAGGAAAAGAATAGTGGGGGTGTGTACACATTAGAAAGGGGGTTTGTATTAAGCGATTTGGGAAGTCTGCACCTGTCAAGTACCTCAGCTGATAGGGAAATAGAGAGGGAAATGCAGCCGGGAAATTAGGATAAAATGGAGGCTGCATCCTCTAACAATTTGGGAGACCCCAGGGGAATGCCCCATGGCCTCTCCCTTTATTCAAATAAAGTAACAGGACTCCTCTGTCTCCTTTTCGGACATAAACCTCTGGTGTTTGTGGGTTAACTTTCCTGGCAATTCCAATTAGTTTTTAAAATGGCGTTTTGAAGTGCTAGGGCCTGGACAACAGGCCTGAGCCAGAGCTGATTTACAGATGAATCCTGTACATTATGTAACTAATACCACCTATGCTAGTTTAAAAATAGATGAACCTTGTTTACAGACTCACCAAACCTCTTATGCTAGCTGTTTTAATCCCAAACTGGAAGCTTTAGAGATCTTTGCATGATCTTGTGTAACTGTCTGCAAGATAGGTTAAGAAACCCTCACAACCGGAATCACCAAATGTTTGTCTGCAAGATATTTTAAGAAACCAGCTCTGGCCAAGCCCTGGTTGGGGGTGTTCAGGAAGTGTACCACCAGATGTTTCTGCACAAAAAGATATGCAAGTCATTCTGATGTGCTGATTTGGGTCTGTAAAAGCTGGACCCTCTTGCAGCAACTTTGGAGTGGATGCACTGCTAGGACCTCCCAGTTCCTGGGAAAGTTCTCCAAATTATTGCTGCAACAGGGGCTCCCCAGCAACTTGCGGATCTGGATGATGGTAACATACTTGAGTAATTGGTGATGCATCTTTCTCAATCACTATTCTCTTTCTCATATAGTCATGATTTGGCGTCTTCCTTATTTTGTTGTTACTGAAATGGAGTGCATAGTAAACTTATTGTTTTATTAAATGTATCATTTTATTTCTGTGTTGCCTTGATATTAATAGTAAAAAAAGAGCATTCTTTCCACTGGTGTCTGTGTCCTTTCTGTTGCCCCCATCAACTGGCAAAACAAGTATGTGTTATTGAAGGTTTTTGCTTAAATTCACTGTCCTATTCACCCTTTTTTGGCAGACCGGTGCTGAAGAAGCTTTGAGGGACATATAATAGGATACAGGGAGAGTGATAGATCTCTCTAAGGAAAAAGGAGATCAAGGTAAGAAAACCTGGAAGGACGAGGAGCAGTATCCACTGCCCCAAACAGTGCTGTAAAATCTTACTGACACCTTTTTCTGTGGGCTGCTTGTGTTCATGGCCTGGCTGGACCATTACTCCAATCCTACCAACCTACGACACTGCTGCAGCCCCCTCTGCACAGCTAGCACTGTATTTCAGTTCTAATTCCCTCAATGACCTGCCACTGTTGCTGTGACAATTATTCTGTAGTTTATTAAAAAGGGAAGAGTCACAGTTTATTTAAGGAAAATGAAATATACAATATTTACATCTGACTTTTGTTTTGTTATTGCTAATTTTCTTTTTTTGTTTTTCCTTTATAAGCAGCAAAAAGAATGCTCTGTTTGTGAAAGGACAGATTGGATTTCTGTGTCAGGGCTGCTTTACGTAATTAATTCAGAGTCATGGAGAAAAAAGTATTTATAAATCCAACCTCCACAAAAGAACAACACAGGATCAGCTGAAGCCAAACATATTTGGGGCTTTGCATTATGTAATCGTAAAATGCTCCTGCTGAAATGTTTTGTTGATTGCTCAGTAATGAAGGAACAAGACTAAGCTTCCAAAAATGCAGCACGAAATCTATATGGACTGATATATATAATTTATTCCTTTCATTATGGAGCGTTAACATAAAAAAAGATTAGGTTATCTGAGAGGAGCAGACTGAATGTTTAGATTGGTGTTCAATAAAGCCTTTGTATGGTACCAGCACTTCAAGGGGGCTGCTTTGTATTTTCGGTCTTATCTGTCAACATCTCTGCATAATCCTCAAAGGGTGGATCAATAAGAGCCAAAGGTATTGTGTAGTACAGTGTGATAATTCCTCAGAAAAGGGAGTGTGTGTTTAGGCTCCTCTGATAGCACTGATGTCAGTGGACACACTAAGAGCGAGTAATTATCTCTCCCTCAAAATATGATTATTCAAAAGTTCTCATGGATTGGCAATATGCGAAGCACAGACCTTGTGGAAGTGAGTGGCCAAGGAGCAGGTATCTGGCATGGTCCCCTTGGCTCCAACATGCCCCATCATGGCCAGATTGACTTCTGGTGTGCATCATCACAACTTCACATGGTGGGGGAAGAAACCTCACTCCACATTGACTTTTGATGTGCATCACATCACAGGTTCATGTGCTGCTTCAAGGACCGTCACCAAGCACGTTGCAATGCCCAGCATCAAGGGTTGTGATCTGCATCCTCAGGGCTCTCGGTCTTCAGAGCTGGCATGGCAGTGCATAATAGAGGGAGATCATGCTTGGCCTCCCTTGCACGAGTATTTTCGTGGGCCAGGAAACACTGCTGCCAGTGATTTGTCATCTGCCTATTGTTTTTCAACCCCGGAAAGGGTGCCTCTGAGCCAACTGTGTCTGAACTCATCCCCCTGTAACCATGAAGATCAGTGAAACAACCCTGAAATTAATTTTGAACATTCCCCTCTAAAAATCCTTATTCCATATACTTCTGCCACTCTCCTAGATAACCCTCCCCAGCAGATAGACACCGTGAGCTGGGGTGGATGATGCTTTGTGCCTTTTGCAGAGGTAAAATATTCACTTGCATTGATCCACCCATTGATTTTTTAGGCTTGTCTCAAACATTCACGTGACAAACCCCTCTCATGAGGAATCATGAAATCCTCAGGTTCACTTAGGAGCTGCAATGTGCTGTAGTGTAAAGCATAGAGTTTGCTGCTCAATTATAGATATTGTGAAATAAAGAGGACTCACATTTGAATGTGTCCACTTATTTTATGATATGAGGCTTTATTTTTAAGAATTTTGAGGTTCCCCCACTCTTAATTAAGCAAAGGAGGCAGTTTTCCAGATAAAAATACCTTTATTCAGCGCTGACCATAAAAAATAATGAAATTAACAGCAAGGCCAGTGCCTCAATTTTTCAGACTGGGGTTCCAAACAAGAGCAGAGCAAAAGAGTCCAACTTCAGACAGTCAGCATGGAAAGGGCAGCAAAATCCTGATGCCAAGCAAAATATCACAATGCTGTCCAGAGAAGCCTGGGGGAAAATTATATAATCTGGAGAGAGACGAGCTGCACTGCCTGAAAGGAGACAGCTTAAAGAAAAATCCATTTCTGTACTCTCCAAAATACAAGATGGAGCGATTCTGACACCTTGCTCCCAGCCAAGGCGAGCCAGTGCTGGTGCAATGAGAGGAAAGCTGTCTTCCTAACCACATAATTTCTCCCTCTTCCAACAAGAGCATGAATCCCTTCTGGCATGCTGCTTCTCCATCCTTCAGGGTGAGATCTTTTCAGCATAAATCAGCTGATAGGGAGGATGAGGAGCTGGGCTTTCTGCAACAGCAGGGAAGGACTTCATCCTTGCATGGGATTTCAGGTGAGGGTTTATATTAATAACTCATTGGCACTGCACATATTCAATCCATTTTTTTGCTACCCTTTTTTGCAAGCTGCTTACTTTAATTAAAGCTCCCCAGCATGGATTTCTCTCTGCAAATATTCAGTGATGCCTTGAGGTCTTTTGGCGAGCTAAGTATTAATTTCTCTAAATTAATCTCTGTGCCTGCCTGCTTTTTTGCCTCAGGGAATGGGGGGTTTCTGCACACCCCCCCCTTCCATCATTCACTCCCTATCCCTCTGTAGACAGACATGGCAACATAAAACCTTCATCTGTTCCTTGGTGCCCAAGGCTGCACCCAGAGATGCCAAGGGAGAAGCTACAAGTTTTCCAGCAGGGAGAAGACATTTTAATATGCAAATCTTTCCCTGAGAAGCTGTGATGTGGCCAAACACCCAGAGGATAATCTGGTTTGTCTATCCATTTTTCTTCAGAAAGCAAACACACAAAAGAAAAGCCTTGCCCTGGATATACACTTCTATTTACAGATTTAATACCAGTGAAGCTAGTGTGCAAGTGAGCACCCATCCCAAGGTCAGAGCCAGCCTGTTCACTTCTCCCTGCCTCCGGTTCCTGAAGTTTTCCTTATTTTCATATTTATAAGTTCCACTGAAGAAGAACAGAGCTGTCTCCTTCTGTGACTGAAATGCCAGAAAAAGCCTTTGGTTCCTAAAAATCTAATAAACAATATGCTGGGATTGATTCCCTCCCTATCCTTCCTCGACAGTACATTAAAGAGAGGTCACAGCATGTACTAGCAGGACACACAAGTATAAGGGGTGACTATTTGGAATTTAGCAAAACCCAGGAAGAATGAAAAAGAAATGAGTGGAAGAGCTAGTTAAGATCTGATACCAGGATCTGTTGGGGACACCTGCCCTCTCAACAGCAAAATGAACCAAAGCCTCAGAGGCACTTGAGTTAAGGGTTTTGAATTTAATCTTTGATGAAGGCTGGACCTGGTATGCCAGAGGATTCTACCTTCTCTAGACCCAAAACAGAGATGGGAGGATGTCTTGGTTTAAAAGATAAATGTCTCCCAAGGAAGGCGGGAACCTTCCTGGAATGGAAAGAAGACCCCTTCCTCCAAATTGTTATGACTTTGAAAATTATGGATATTCCAAGCAAAAATGTAAGAAAAGGAATAAGCATTCTTTACTATAAAATATAAATACATGTGCATTTAGGACTTACGATTTCTGAGGCGTCTCTTCATGAACTCGAGCTCATCTCCAGAAAGCCAGAGATGGCAGCAGCTGCATCACAAACTAATAGTGGTAAGGTGATTGTCCTAATGAGATATTAGGTCAAAATCTTCCGCGATACTTCAGTTGACCTGGCTATTACATTGTCCCAGGGCGAAAATAATTTACTGCTGTGGTTGCATACGTGGCAAGGGAAGGCTGTTCTGGCAGTGGTGAACTCCTGGTGCCTCACTTGACTGCTTGGACTCTTGTGTTTAAGGACCTTGGCATCCACATAGGGTTACATCGGAAGGTTCCACTGTGAAAGCAAGGGTTTGCTGGAAACTGTCTCTACCTTCAGCTATAGCATTTTACTCTTCTGTCCACATAATGCAAATTCATTAACCGTCCCATATATGCCTTTTCCTGAAGCCGTCACATCATGTTGACAGGCCATTAGCATTTCATAGAACTTTGTTGGGGTATTGACATTCAAAGTAAGGCTTATGGTTATGCCTGTGAAACTCTGGGGTGTTTTGCCCAGCCCACAAGCACCAGCTGGCTGGCGCAATCTGTGTACAAGCTTTGCTCACTCTTAAATTTCTTTTTTGGCTTAATTTAGGCTGATGGCTCAAGTAATGGCCTTTTTCAGGAAGCCTTAGAAAACTCTGTGAGCAATGTCAGCACAAGGGAGAGAGCCCAAAAGAAAGGTACATAATACAGAAAACCTAAGAGCAAAAAGCAACACAGCTCTACCCCTTTATAATGAAGAAAATGTTAATTAAAATCCTTGTAAGCCTAGAAAGAGCAGTTTCAAAATTAATGACCTATTTTGCCATAAAATGAGGAACATAAAGCAATATTTTGCAAAGGCTGAAGAACTCTGTAGGCATCTGCTTACTGGGTATGTGGCAATCTTTTTTGAAAATAGAAGGCAAATTCCTCTAATTCTTTCTTATGTGAGAGAGCTTTCTGCCTGTTTTTAATTGCTGCTGCTGTTGGGCTGCCATTATTTTAAGGTGTCCTGAGGTGCAGGACAAAAAAGGCTCAGATTTGTCAAGGTGGCGATGGCAAAACCTAACGTGGCCATGCTGCAGCCTATTTGTGTTCCTTAACGCTTCGGAGGCTTCCACATGAAGTGAATCATGCCAGAATAATAATGCCACATCTTGCAATTCATTCTCATCAGTTTTAATGAAGATAAAAGGGCTCACTTTTTGAATCCATTTGTGCTTAACAAATTAAACACGCTGCTGAAGGGTGCATGTGTACAGAATATTTGTCCATATGATGTTCATTTAAATGGCAGTGTTAACTAACCTTATTCCATATATTTTTATTTTCTTCTTTCTTCCTTAAGAAGGCCTCACAGCTACACAGTTGGTTCTTATCTTGTTCCCTGCTTATTTAAAGTTATTGTTAATAATTTTAATCCTATTCTTGATGTTGCAGCATCACTTTGCTTTGAGGAAGTATTTTTGGAGTCCAGCAGCCAGAAGAAGTGAGCGAGAGGGAGCAGAGGATAGGGGAAAGCCTCACAGGAAAATCTCCCTTATTTGCTGCAGCAGCAAAATCCACCACCAGTCAACGGGTTCCACCTACAGGCAGTTCTCTGTCCCCTTCATGAAGCTTCATTTCATGGCCCTGTATCTACTGATTGCTACCAGAGTGCAGCAGCCACTTGGGACAGTGTAAACTTCCTGCCATGCCGGGGAAGTTGGCAGATTGCTCAGGTTTGTTACGAGGAGATGCTATGGAGAAACTTAGGGATGACACCAACTTTGCCTCAAGAAATGCAAAGAAAAGCAAGCAATATCTGTTACATTAAACATCTTCATTCTGTAAACCACTGAAAAGAATAAGTTAGTAAATACAAGAAAGGAGGTCAATTAACACCCTGACAAGATTAGTTTTGAGCAATAAACAGTCTTCAGTAAATAGCCAGGGAAGGGTTCCAAATACTTGGTTGTCTGGACCTGTGACTTTGGATAAAATATAAAGCAGAAGTGGAGAAACCAATGGGCAACAACTTTGAGTTGTGCTGGGAAATAGTATTTATTACTGTAATCTGGGCATCAAGGCAGGCTGTGCACAGGCAGTACCAAGAGAACCATCAGGATGTGTCCCCAGAGAAGCTGTGCCATGAAACATGTACAGTTGCCATGATGTCATTTCCCACTTGCTTTTTTCTGACATAGGGAATAAATGGCTATAGGAAGTGCAGGGTGATAACTTGGTTTTGGCACTAAGCAATTCCACATAACTCAACATGGATCTCTCCATGATAACTTTTGACTCACAGACACTTGATGGCATCAAAAATGCTATTTTTTCTTTCTTTTTCTTTAAAGAAAAGGAGAAGCCCCTGACTCAGCTATCTGTTGACTTGAAGGGTGACCCAAATATCTCCTGGAAGACAGGAGAGAAAGACAGAATCATAGAACATCCTGAGTTGGAAGGGACCCACAAGGGTGATCAAGTCCTGACTCTGTGCAGGGAACAAGCCCCAAACCCCACCATGGGCCTGAGAGTATTGTACAAAACTTCTGGAAATCTGTCAGACTTGGGGCTGTGAACAGTTCCCTGGCGAGCCTCTTCCAGTGCTCAAACATCCTCTGAGTGAAAAACCTTTTCCTGATTTTTAAACCAAACATCCCCTGACTCAGCTTCAGGCCATTGCCTTGAGTCCTGTCATTGGTCCCCAGGAAGAAGAGTTCAGTGCCCCTCCTCTTCTCCTTGTGAGAAAGTTGTAGATTGCAATGACATCTCCTGTCAGTCTCCTCCAGGCTGAAGAAGCTGAGTGACCTCAGTTGCCCCTCATACAGCGTCTCCTCCAGACCTTTCATCATCATCGTGCACCTCCTTTGGATGCTCAAATGACTTGAACAGTTCAACTTTCAGTTTCTTTTGTTATGAAGGGCATATCCTGTATTCTTGAAGACAAAACAGTACGTGCACATGTCAAAAAGGAGAGATCAGAACACTGACTCTAGAAAGTGCAGTTTTTCCCTCTGCTTCTGTCTTTTTCTTGTAGCTTTGTTGCTGAAGAAAGGTAAGCACAGTACGTAGTAATAACAGTCACTCAAAACCTTGGACCAGATGTATCATCATTTGTCTGTTCAAAATATCTCAAGGTTTGTTTTGGCCATGGATTCACAGCAGTTGATTAAAAAAAAAGCCCTGATTGGGCTGGCAGAGGTAGGCTGCTACTGACAAGAGACAGAAAAGGAGGAACAAGAGGAGAAGGGACAGGCAAGTGAGCAAGAGGACCACAAATATCCCACAAACTGGCTTCAAATATTGAAACATATTCAAGGTCACTGACTTACAGCAATTTACACTTATTTATAGGGGATACCTTGAAACACCATCCATTATCAGCACAGACAGCATCTGCAGTTAGGATACAGACGTGAGTGCTCTAGCACCACAGGGTGAATTTCAAAAATAAAATCAACACTCTACTGAGCAAGGAGAGATTTGTGTGGCCACAAGGAATCTTTAGCCGGCTCTTTTTTTTTTTTTTTTTTAATTACTCCATAAAAATAGCGAACATCTTATTTCATTCACGGATACATCTTTTTATTCCCACTGTGATCCTTTCCAGCCCATTCGATATGTCTATAGTGCAACATTTCAGGATGCAGATATCACTTCTAAGACATCCTTCCTTTCCTCCATTCTTTCTTTTACCACTCAGATTATCTCAACAAGACATCTGCCTCTCTTTTCCATATATTAAGCTCTAGATCATAATGATCTCGACTTTTCGTCTTTCCATCTGTTGTTATTGATTGTGGCATAAACAACTTGGTAAATCTCACAGGAAGTATTTGGGAGAGCTGGACCTCAGTTGAATTGATTGTGGAGAGCTCCATGAGCAAATAAGATAATCCATAAAATGGTAAGTCTGGCCCAAATACTGTCCCTTACTCAGACTGTCATTGCCCACCGACACAAATCCAGGTCTCACAGACATACTTCTGTGTGAGAGGCCAACTTGTCAGTAAAATAAAGAAGCACATTTGAACTGTGTTGAAATCTCAAATCAGGTTTCAGTGCTTTTGTTTACAACTTTCCCATGTTCTTTCTTCTGGCTAATTTATTCTGAAGCACTACAGCAATGCTTGGTGGTATGTGAGAACAGCTGCCTTCAGAAGGAAATTGGTGCACAACATCCACCAGCATGATAGTTTTCCAAGGCAGAGCTATTATTGAACATATTTTACTAAAACGCAGTTGTTTTCAATGGGTTTATAAAAAGAACTATTTTTTTTTTAAACACAGGACTTTCCAGGAAGTAAGACAGGCAACTTTGTCTTGGAAAGTGCTTACTCACATTTAGCAGGAAAAAATTGCACAGGAGTCTCTTCAGTAGCACATAAGAGTGCTTCTGGCAGGCAGCATTGGGAAAAGAAATCAGAAAAACTGAAAGAGAAAGTTCTCAGGGACTGCAATAAGCCTGTTGTCCTGCAGATACAGTTAACAAAAATGACATAAAAGGTAAACCTCCTAGTGTTATCAACTGTTGTTATTACTGCAGATTGGGACAAAAGGACCACCACCAGAGGGAAATTTCCCAAGGTAGAAATTAGGCAAATAAAGTTGCTTCACATTCTTCGCAGGTGTCTCAAGTCTTGGAGGTGTAGGAATGTGTTTTTCTTCACTTTTGTTCGTTTAACCATTCATATCATCTTTATAAAGTCAATTTTAACAGTGTCACATTTAGTCAAGCGTGCCAACCCAAGTCTGAGAGAAAATAGGAATGCCTGAGGAATGTACGGATGCCCAAAAAATGCGACCACAGCTCAATACCGGGAAAGGTATCTGGTAATTAAATGATTAGCATGAGATTCATTTGAAAGTTTGCAATATCTGCAGAAATTTAAAGGTCTGTTTAATAATGGGGGAAGATATTACCCTTTCAGAAAAATTCCTCTAATGGAAGGAATACGAGCGGGTGATCATATAGAGAAAAAACCTGTGAGTGTCTGTGACATTAAGATGGGTTTTCAATTAAAGAGTTTTTAAAAGGCATTTGAATCCTCAGTTTCAGTTAAATTGCAACATGTAAAACACTAATATACCAGTATCCTGGTTCTAAAAGGAACCATATGAACAGGGCAAATCTAGAGTGTATTTGTTAGGAAATGGATCTTTGTGAAAAGAGTCAAGAGATTTTTTTTCTATGTAAGCAAGAAGTTTTTAGCTAAAATGGAGGGGAGGGCCCAAATTCATGAATCCCAGCAGCATTTTCTGTCCTTATTCTCTTTTGTGTTGTCATTACAATACCACTGCCAATTTACTCTTTTAAATCCCAAAGCTATATGTATTGAAAAAAACTGTCATAATTTCGCCTGAGAGGAGGCACAAGTCAGAGTCATCTAAGAAAAGTCTGTTAATCTCTTCTTTCTCCAGAGGTAAAATCCATAGCAATTGAACTGCATTGCCACCTCCACATCTCCCTCTGTTTTGATGCAGAGTTTACAGAACTACCGTCAACAATCACACAATTAGAACACTCATTTGCTGCCACATCCTTAGCTCTCCTGACAATTTGCCAGTGTGGGCACTGAAGGGCATCTCTAGAATCAGCTTTAACACATTCATAGTGGCATATCCTGGAAGCTCTGGGACAGCTCAGGACAACTTTTCTAGGATGCACTATAGACACTATCAACTCAGTAGAGACATCTCCATGGAGAGGAGCCATGGAAGAGTATTTGATAAGAATTTTGTAGTAAAAATACTCTCCCGTATTTTCACTCAAAGAGAAAATCTTAGAATGGTATTAAATGTAGTTTTTGTAAATGTTAGAGAGGGAAGTTAGGAAAGGGAGCAAAGACATCCCCTACAGGTAACCAAACAGTGTATCTTGTGAAGAAGAAGAGAGTTTAAAAATCCACATTTCTGTATTTTGTGTAATACAGAGCAGGTGTTTGCACTGCGTTTGGGCTAAAGAAAAAAAGTGAAATTTAAGTAAGTTTGCAGATGGGAGCAGCAGACTTTTTTGGAGGCAAGAGCTGCTATTCAGAGTCAGTGATAAACAACTCCTGTCTGGAAGATAACAGAGAACATGCGGGATTGGAGATAAAATTCAGTTTTGGACAGAAGGTGGCACATCAAGCCCATATGGGTATTATGAAATAATGAACAAGGACTATGTTTGTCCATCATCCCTGGGGAGAAAACAATGGGAGAAAAAAATATTAAAGCCGAGATATCTCTTTGTACTGCAAGAGCCTCCATTTTAGATCCTCTGCCATCCAGAGGATCTTCTTCATTTTGGCAGAAGAGGACCAGGACTCACCATGGAAAAAATTTTCCTGCTTGATTAATCTGTTCAGAGAGTCAGTTGTTCACCTACTGAATATATGAGAGACTGAAGGGGCAGGGAGGCCTTCAGGACGAGAGGAAGATTTATCACTTAAAAGTGAGCATTGCCCTGAAGATGGTGTAAGGACATGAGACATTAGCACGAGAAAAGAAAATGAGAAAGTTAAAATGTATGTGAAAAGAAATGTCTTAGAAGTATTGGGAAGAAGAGAAGACAAAGTGAAAAATGCAGTTGTGGAGGAGATGATGAGGCATAAATGGTTGTTAGAGAATAGGAAGTTCCAGTGGGTAGATCAGACATTCATGACAGAAAAGTAAAAACAGACAAAACAAGTGATGAAGGGGCAGCTTAGATCTTCAAAGAGCACCAGGCTATTCACTGGATGACTGAGATGCTTTGAACAAAGGATACAGTCAGAAAGGTATTGAAAAGGGCCAGAAAGGAGGTAGAGATGGAGTCAAAGGCCACAGAAAAATGACACACAGTATGGTGCTGGTGGAGACCAAAGGGAGACGTGTTTCATGCGGAGGGAATTGCCACCAAAGCAAGGAGTGGCAAATTTTAACATACTGATGTACAACTTGAATGGGGGAAAGGGCAACACCACAAATCTTGGATTTACTCTCTCCTGATCCCCTGTTTTCCCAAGTAGCCACGACAGGTTATCCAGGAGGCTTGACTCTTTATGGCCATTGCAATGAAAAATGGCTGGAGTTTTCAGAAAGCTGTCCTGCCATCATCCTGCAATGAGACATTTTTAAAAGTGTTGATTTTCTGTCTGCTAATTTTATCCAGGCTTAATTAAAAGCAACCAGAGAGAGCGAGAGACTCAGAGAGAAGATGAGAGGGAGGAGGAAAAAATTAAATTATTTGGCTTAACATTTCCGGGACCCAAGCACAATTTGACAACTAACTGAGGCTCATGAATGTTTTTAAATTTTTTTCTTCTAAATTATATGTACTGAGCTTATAATTATAGAGATCCAGCTCCTTGGCATCATCATTTCCAGCAAGTCTCATTACATATCTTGCAGTAAGTACAAAGCCGTTAATACTAATTCCATAATGACAGTGGAGCAGTGAAGTCAAATTTAGCAGTTCCTTAGTTAATAACTAAAATTAGACTATCTCTGTGGATACTGGATCTTCTAATATTTCTGTGCAATGCCACTTTGGGAAGTAAATGAGATGGCAAAAGGGGCTTTTGAATGTGTTATCATGCCATGGAGGGCAATAAGGCTACCTTGGTCCTGGCTCAGAAATGTTGGAGTGGGCTGCGCAAGCCAGTTCCTTTCTGCAATAGTTTGCTGGGCAAAATCTATTCTGCCATAACCATAAGATATTGAAAGGTCAAAGATGGTGAAGCAAATACAAGACAGCCAGAGCACATGGTATGCTAATAGCCATGCAGTAGGGAGAAGGAAAAGAAAGGCGTCACAATGGTCAAGTTGAGCTGCACTGTGGTGAACTCCACCACGCACAGATTCTTGTGAATTCTTTCTGGCTTCGATCTTATTTTTTTTTTTTTAGTATTATTATTCAATATTTTTTATGTTCTTATTCCTGAATTAGACGGTTTTACCTACAAGATTAAATGCTTTGGCATGACCTAGAGATTGAAGCCACCTCAGAACCTGGGTAGGGACTTCTGGAATGGTTTAGTAAAGTGAAACTGTCTTATCAGCTTAATGAAGCTTATCAGCTTCTTGGTCATGAAGGCTTTCACTAGAAAAAAAGCTGAAAAGAAGTATTTTATCACTGGAGAAACTGAATGGGCAGCAATATGAAAATTTTGTTCTTCTTTACGAGTAGATGACTGGAGGGAGATTATGGATTTTTAAAAATAATCATCATCTCTTCTCAAATATTGATTCTTAAAAGCTGCAGACAGGTTTTCTTAAATAATAGGCTCAAAATCTTTGCTGCTTTCTAGAAGAAAAACCACTAAGCTAAATAACTGCTGAGTTAATAAGTACTCTGCCTTTTAGTTTGGTTGCTCCTTTATGAGCTCCCGACTTTAATACCATTGCCTTGATAAGGAATACCAAAGGAAGGGACAGAGAAAAGACAGAGGGATCTTAAAGCACACAATAAACAGGAACCCAGGCAGTGTGTCACCAGGGCTGCTGTACAGCCGAACAGAGGAAGGTAGTGTCAAGAAACACCCAGGCAAATTGGCAGCTTTCAAATATGGGAGGGTCCTGGGAAATGAAGAATAGAGTGGTTGTATATCCCATGACTCCAAAAATACAGGGATCTCCTACAGGATGTCTACCTCCAGACGTTTGATATCGGGGTTGCTCTGCCTTCAGTGTCAAAAGTGCCAAGATTTCTCTTCTGGCTTTGGGTGCCTGAAGCTGATAATCTCTTGACTAAATTGCATATCCTCAGACATCTTGACTCCAAAACAAAATCTGGAGGAAAACGTCTGTCATTTTTCGGTGTATATTAAGATTGTACACTTGTTGTCTCTGAAGGATCCATATCAACTCAGGCCATTCAAATGGTCTGTGTTGTTGAATTTTATGTCCTTTGCACAGAAGATAGCAGTAGAGATAAGATTCAGTTAACATAATTGATCCAAACTGGAACTCCAAATCATTTTTTAATGCTTTGACAGCACTTTGTGTAGCACCAGATTAGCCAGTTTCTAGTCTGAGGATGAATATCTTTGTAATGAGATGTGTGGTGATTGCATTGCGGCGGCTGATGGTAATTTGCCGCAACCCCCTGAAAGCGCCTCCAGGGAGGCCGCTACCTTACAAGCATAGGCACGCTGGATGGCATAAAAGAGTCGATGACAAAGAGCCAGGAAAGGTCTTCGTATGGGATTCCAAGGGAGAGGTTTATTCCAGCCACGCAGGTGAAGAGTCCTGGGGAAGCAATTGAAAAGCTGGACCACGCGGGAAGGTCCAGGTTTGTATATAGGGCCGGTAGGGGTGGAGTGAGCACCAGGGACCAATAATCTAAAGGCACGGGGGTGGTACACAGGCGGGACTGGGGTACGGGAGCTAATGGGGAACTATGAGGGAGGAGGTGA
>VXBT01009406.1:133046-143220 GCA_013400235.1 Oriolus oriolus | reverse complement strand
AGGAAGGGAGGAAGGGAGGAAGGGAGGAAGGGAGGAAGGGAATGTTCACACTACAGGCATGAATATCTAGGAAAGGAATGTGCAGGAATAATAGGGTAGGTTGTTCTCCTTCTTAAAGCAGAACTGCTGATAACTATGCATGCACGACTATAGAAAGAAATAACTGAAAATAGGTACTGTTGAAGAGAATACAGCCTTCTCATCTCTAATTTTTAACAAAAAAATTTTCTGGTCTGAACAGGTTTCACGTACCTGTGAAGATCTGAGCTCTGGTGTAATTAAGTTTTGTAGTGCAGTTTGAGTTACAATGAGTCACTGGACAGTGAGATTGAGGTAGGGGACTGTGCCTTCACAGAGAACTTCTTGTTCTGTTTCATGTCTAGATGTCATGATTTAGCTCTTCCTTCTCTTTTCCATTTGGTCTTTTGCTTGTGTGATTTGTAATAAGAACATCACAGCACTGGGAAGGAATCTCACAGGTCGAGTCCAGGCTCCCATTGTCATCAAAATTGTTAGAACGATCATAATTCTTGCCAAACTGTGCAGTATGAATCACTTGATAGTGTCCAGTCTTAACAAATGGTTATTATTTGTGGAGTGAGAGTTCTGCCAGTTTGAAATGAGTCTGGAATCCTCAACTGGAAACAAGAGAAAAGGAGAAGCCAGCTGAATTAAACGAAAAGGATCTCATCACATTGCAGCTGTTGCAGTGTAAGAAAACCACTTATCTAGGAGGCAAAATAGTTTCAAAAGGCTGGATGCTTGCAAAAAGTCTACTGCTCCACCAGCATAAGGAGTGTGGGAGGTTCTAATAGCTAATGATGTAATTTATTGATTTCCTGAGACTAAAGGAGCTACTCTATAGCTAGCAATTTCTGTAAGTCAGCACATGAAATAGTGCTGAGATTGAATGACTTTGCAGGATCACCTGTCCACAAAACCACTAGTGATAGCAAAGATCTTCTGCTGCCATAGCAGAATCAAATAGAAAGTACCTTATTTTTCCAGTATGCAGCTGGATTAAGAGTTTGATGGGACATCACGAGTTTAGCAATTCATCACACCAAAGCAAGGGGTAGAAACTGCAGCAGGAATAACATGGGCTCTTTTGAATGGCACACAGCACAGATGATACAGAACCAGACTCTGAGCACCATGGTATGTCTTGAGGGAAATATCAACAACATTCACAGGTACTGGGATCTCACTGGGTTCAAAACGCAGCAGCTTCTATTTGTATAAAGACAAAACACTACCATTCCACTGAGCTCCTGATAGCATGCTTGTTATCTAAATTGGAGGAAAAAATAGTCTACCACAGGTGCTTGAATTGTTGTTAATCTTCGTTTCAAAATATATGTTAGTATAGGATATACAAGCTGAGGCAACTCCAGACATTGATTTGGGCCTCAAAATACATTAATAATTGTTGTGTCATGGCAGAGAGACCTGGTAAAGCTGTCAGGTAGGTGCAGCAGCATCACACAAAAAACAAAGATACAGATCAGGCAGAAGGAGTAAATGGACGCTCTGTAAGGGCATCCATTAAGTTCAGGAGACCAACTGTAAAGGACTTGAATTTTACAATAATTCACAAAACCACTTTCAAATGAAACTTGATTCAAGGTTTGCTACATCTATATTTCAAAGCAGAAAAAGTTGTGAAAACCAGTAAAAGAAGAAAAGTTACAGAAAACTTGGTGCTTCTAAAGCCCCTACTGGAAAAGGCATTCTACAGACCTTCCTAGACAAATTAGCTAAAACTAAAACAATATTTGCTAAACCTCTATTTTATGAAATGGAGGGATAAAGACAGAGAGAGAGAATTGGTTTCAATTGCCATGCTTCCAAACATTCCAAGGTTTTAAAGAAAATACTAAGCTCTACCCCTAAGCGAAAATTGTTGAAATTGCTGGACTATGCAGTTGGCTGATGTCTTTCAGAAGGAAACTGGAATCTATTGGGACAGGTGAAACCTAAAATTATATTTGAAAACGAGGCTTCTTACAAACTCGTCTACTGTTCCACGCTACTGCAAAAAAGAGGCAGACCACTAGATACAGAAATCTAACTGGAGTAAGATGAAACATGTTAGTTACTGTGGTAGTAATAAAAGCTGGGCTCACACCCAGCTCTGCAGTCATTTCAAGAACACTGGTAACATGGCATGAAATCACCATATGTAAGCTGCAATTAAGAACATGTTTGCCTTACTTGCTGGTGATAAGAATTTTCTCAAAGTATATGTAGTCTACTCCTACATAAAATGGAGACTGAAGAAGATAAGAAATAGTGTTAAGAAACATTAGCTTACCAAGGTACTTTGCTTTAAAACAGACTGGTGTTTAGAACAAATGTGCTGCCTTTGCCCGTAAAGAATTCTTTCATTGGTTCCCTTTAGTGTGAGAGAAACAAGTTAACTTTGTATGCATGAAAAATTTATATTGAAAAGCCCCCAAATGCACTCTGGGAATGTAAAAGGTTTTGCCACAGGTCACTGTCCTGTCACTTAAATGTTCACACAAATACGGCAATGGGCATGACCTTTGCTTTTGAAAGCCCAGTTATGCCACTCGTGTCTGAGAGTCTCAGTCAATAAGAAATCTCAGCCTATTTATTATTTTACCATTTGAAGCAGGAGATAAAAGTAAGCAAGCAGCAAAAAGGACAGTATGTTTTGCTACAGAATGAGTAAAACCCCAAGGAAATTTGGAATAATTAATTCCTCTTTAAACAACAGCTCTTGTACGAAAAAGGATTACTTCGTAACTCTCTGGTGACCACAGAGAACCATCACATAGTATTTTTCATAAAATACTCAACTCCCCAGGAGGAGCTGTTACAGTTTCTGCTTGGCCTTCTCCTCAGAATCGTACAGACAAGAGGTGAGCCTGTCTTACCACAGGAGACAAAAAGAGCTCAGACAACTTAATGCTGCCACAAACACACTTGACGTCTAGAAATACAGTGGGGGATAGAGATACACCAAAGAAACGCCAGAGATCAGCATTGGCATAATCACAAATATACATTGGTAGTTTACAACCTAATATAAATTTTCTGATAAGGCCAGTGAACATGAATTACTTATTAATTGGCACACAGTAAGTTTGTGATGGCAAATATCACACCTATAATTCAATGACTGGAAGTCGCCTCCAGTCTGATATTGTTCATCAGTGTGGAAGCCTTCCCTTGAAAACTCTTTTCAACACAATTCCCTTCCCCTTTTTGTGTGGTCATATGCTTGTTGCAGTCAGGATTTGTCTCACTTATTCCTTGCAACTGCTGATAACCCCACTCCTTTCCAGGGCCTCTGATCTTACAGTGATTCAATATTCCCTTTGTTAAGTTCAAGTTTATAAAAGGGATATTAAAGGTCTTAAATCCCTAGGTTCAACTCCCTCAATTAATTGTTCCTCAAAAGCACCTTATGATTGCCATTGCTTTTATTCATTGATTTAACTGTGTAATTCAGGTACAATAATACAAAACAGGTAAACTGAGGCAACACCTAATATTTAAGATGGCAATACATATGTAAGAAGGTTGGTTAAGCTGTGGGCACTGCTTATGTAGCTCAGTTCATAAGAACTCCCATAAGTACAAGAAAACCTGAGGAGTAATAAACTACTCTTTCACAGCATAGAGATTATGTGGGTTCATTAATAGAACTATAATTAGATTTCAGTAGATGCATGGTCTGTATAGCCTGAAAGAGCCAATGTGTATCAAATACATCCTGAATTATGATGAAACTGTGAAAAATTGTCTTCTTTTATGGATGGCAGCTCCTGAACAGAATGTGGATCACAGTTTTTATCTAAATGATTGTTTGAAATTATTTGAAAAACATCACATTACTGTCCTACCATCCTGCCATAATAATAATAGCAGAAACTTTGATCCAGATATTTAGCAAACAAGGTACGTTTTGGGTCCAAATGTGCCCAATAACAGCCTGCCAAGCCCATTGCCCGATGCCAACAGGTGTTTCCCTGGGTTTATCAAGCCCCTGTGAAGCCTCAGTAGAGGGCATGCCGCCATCAGATCCATTATTGCCCGCACTGCTCAACATCTGCAGTATAATTTGTCACACCACAGTCACATTGCAACCATTATTTGAAAGCTTACTGACAGATTTACTTTGAGGAACCAAAAGTCTGTTCAGCAGAGTCCAAAGACAGGTTATTAAGTCAAAACCAAGAAGGTGACATTGTAATATCAGTGAGGAATAAAATGTTATTAAAGTAGAAATTCCATTTTTCACCTTTGTGGAATATCCCACTGTGCACTGGAGTCATGCTGATGGAAAAAAACCCTGCAGACAGATTGGACAGGACTATATACAATAGAACAACTGAACTTGTACCATTTTTCTCAAACTGCCTGAGTTGTATCCTCACAATATGTAGAATAATGACTGAAAAACACAGCTATGAAGAAGGATGCAGTATTTTCAGTATGACAAGGTTGAATGTAACTGCTTTATGGGAAATGAACAGCATCAGACTGGAGTACGAAATTCTGCAGATGAGTAGCAGATGGCAAATGAAGGCATGTGAATACATGTACCTCATACTAAGTCAGGCTAATTTACTAGAAATTTGTGTTCTGCTTTTACAAGTTTGCATTGGTATCAATTTTCTGTAAGTGTTCATTAAGAGTTAAAGCTGAATCAGATATTGCTCTCATACTGTTCTCCTTCAACTGCAAATATTTGCATATTTTTAAAGCACTCTAATAGAGTTTTCCATGTTTCAAAGCTCACAGGCATCAGGCAGAGCAGCCCTACAGATGTAGGTGCAAGTTTGTACACATCTACAACCTCATGGTATTTAGAAGTCCTGTAACAACTTTTCTTCACATTGACTTTGTGCGCAGAATAAGCACAGTTTTAGCCAGATTGACAACTCATTAACATAATTGTTCCAATACATAATTATTTTTGGATTGTGATTAGAGGAATTCATGATTCACAATGCACAGTCATTTTAAAGAACCCGTGGAGTTCTCTGGAGCCAAAAGAGACAACACAATAGTCAGTTAAATAGTCTTCCTTGAGTGTGATTTCTTAACGTGCATCAGAAAAGCACTGAGCTTGGTGTACGTGGGTCCTTACATCTGCATCTGCTTTTATCTTTGGAGTACCTTCAGTCATTCTGGAGCAATTTACAGCTGATGTATATTCAGGACAGAAGCCCAAATTAATGCATTTGGAACAATGTGTTCTTGCTCCCATTTTCATAATGAAATTTGACTTGAATGGGAGCAGTGCTGGGCTCTCCACAGCTACTGATTATACGTGTCAGTATTAGACTGTGTTTGAGCGATGCTGTATTATGCATAAGAATAAAGTATCATGGAGTTGTTGTGAGACAGCAGGCAACATAATTACATGGATTGCAAGTGAAATACAAAGCAAAATATAGCACTATACATTAATAGCCCTTCTCAGCCTTTCCTCATATCTGGACCTTTGTTTACTTAATTAGGAATTATTATAAAGTTAAATCTCTATTTATTTTTCTGATTATGGTCTTGTTCTGAATGTACATACACTGAGAAGCTCTTGTTGACATGACTGAGCAGGATATTGTATTTTATTTAATTTACTTTGGAGACTTCTGACACCAATTGCCAGCCTGCTTGCAGTCCCAATCGCATTGAAAATCTAATAGCAACATGATCTTAGAGCAACAGCCATGTGTTGTTCCTGCTTGAAGAAAAAACACTGCCACCCTGTTCTGGTAGACTACAGGAGGCCAAGATAGACTTCCCTGTAATTTCAGGTAAAGGAGACAAAGATTTTTTGTCAGAATTACATTATTTTAACAGGATATTAGAAAATATTTCCCACCTTGTATCCACAGCAGTATGAAAGGAATATGTGAAAAATTGTTATCAATGTCTGCAAACAATAAGCTTAGCTAGTACAAGTGTTATCACTGTCTGAGGTAATATCAGTTTTATATATTTATCCTTAAAATAAGGAAACAATCCTAGTCTCAGTTCATAAATGTGGAAAGCTGGCACAGAGATATGTAGTGGCAATCCTAATTCCACAGAGAAAGAATGTGGAAAAAAAGGAAACAAAGCCTGAGCTCTGAACTCGATCCATTTTAGAATCTCTCTTCTCAGAAAGAATAAAAACCTATTCTTGCCATGTAATTACTAGGATATAAACTGGATTTTAGAAGTCCTCAATCAATAGCAGGATTTCTCGTTCTATTTCATACCTCATCATAGGTATGCAATGCCTTGGACTTCTCATGATCAAACTTGAAGTTCAAACTGAGTAACTAAATTTTAAATCTTCTCCAATGCAAGACCCTTCATGTTCCCACAAGATTTAAAAAATCCTCACTTTTCCAGTTTAAATATCTAAGATCTAACAGGACAAAATAGTCTCAGGCTGGAGCAGGTCATCTGAATCAGCCTGGGTGCTATGAAGGCTTCCAGATAGGTATTTGGCAACAGCAAGTGTTAATAGCAGAAATACGAGAGTATTTCATGGGCAAATGCAACAAGTGTCTTCTGATTCAGTAACAAAGATACATGGTCCCTGGCAGAGCAATCTCATGGAAACCAATGTTTTAGGAGTAGGTAATGATTGACTTGCTATTTACAGAGGGCTTCATTAGGCCTTTTCTGCTGTCTGTACTTTGTCTTTCAGTCATTACAAACAGTGGCAGCTTTCCTATGTTATAATTACATATTTGCAGATGTAGTTTCAGAAATTCAGAAGAACCTGCAAATAAAACCAGCACCATAGTTAATTACCACAATGTTTTATTATTAACACTAATGTATGTAACGTTCCAATATACAGTTTTCTTTTATGAAGATGTTACATGTTCCCTACAACATTTTCAAAAGAAAGTGGCACAAGAAGCACCTTCACAACATTACTGTGTTACTGTTATTAACTTAAGGTGGACATGGTGAAATCTATTAATGGACATCTCCGAGTACAAAGTTAAGTATGTAACAGATACATCAACAGAACCAAGGCAGCTCATCCTAAAACCTCAGCAATACTTGGTAGATTTTTAGTTAGAGCTATCCTATATTTACAGCAGTTGTATTGAGAACAGTCTGAACTCTGATCTGCAAACAGTCTGTCCTATGTTTTTCAAAGTCTTTTTTAAATCAGTGCTGAGTTTACAATATGATTGTGTTTTCAACCAGGAAATTATATGTTTTCAGTACTAAGGTGGCATTTTCTTTCTTCGAGTTTTCGTGTTTATTGTTAGTATGAAAATTACAATCTTTGAACTCCATTATATATTAAATCTGAGATTTCTAAACGGCATATAAAAACAGAACTAGAGAGAGAGAATAAAAGAGATTTGAAAAGAGCCTGGAGAACGGTAGCAAAGATGTGCAGGCTTTCTGCAATATATCAAACAAAAAAAGGAGGTAAAATCATAGAATATACTGAGTTGGAAGGGACCCATCAGGATCATCAAGTCCAACTCAAAAAAGTAGGAATGAGGAATAACTGGAAATTAGTAACTCACAACTGGCTAAAATAATAAATCCCTTTGTTTTCACTGAGGTTTATTCTAATGAGAGCAATGTAGGGTTTGACCATCCAGTGCGAGAAGAGCCACAATATAAAGTTAGTGCCCTACCAGCAAGTTTTCTTCCTTTGGTACCTGCTGGATTTGCTGTGTGTCTGAGGGAGCGTGCATCCCACCCTGCCCGGGGGCACGGCCTCCTCATGCCTGAATCCAGGGCTCCCTCACCAGCCACAAGGCTCACACAGCGGATCCTACCGCACAGACTGCCTGAGTGTCTCAGCTGCCCTCCTGCAGCCCATGGGCCTCCCTCCCAGTCCTGGTGCCCTATGCGAAGTGCAGTGAGTCCTGCTGCCCACTGCCCTCCAGCCATCAGCACTTGACTCGGTGAGGAACTGTCACACAAGATGCTGTCAGGGCAAGGTGGGGAGGGGTGCGCAGTGCCCACATCAGTTTCATGGACTCTCCCTGTCCATGGGAGTCCCAACACAGCTTCAGGCTCAGTTTTATGTAGTTCAGTATTTCATGTATAGGCGCTGAAAGTTCCTAAGAAGGCAACGTATGTACAGCAGAAGCTGTGACTTTATCTTCTCTTTATGACTTCACACCTCCTGTAAAACTGCACCTAAAAGAGAAGAATCCAGCTGACAAGGGAGCTGTCTCTTCTCTGCCTCTTCCTCTTCCTCTTCCTTCAGCGAGCTGGCAAAGATGGATGAGCTGATTTTGCCGTGGGAGAGGCAGCTGTCAGGGCTTGCTTTATGGGGCCCTTCTGGAGGCCTGTAACCTACCTGAGACAACTCAAATACGCTGTCCTTCAATCTTGGTGTTTTCCATTATCTCCCTCATTACACACAGTAGAAGACCATGAATGTAGTATCCAATAAAACCAGGATATCAAGCACAATCTCAGAGTCATGATTGCAATACAAATAGCTGACAGAAACTCACAGAAGACAGAAAATTGAGACCAACTGTAAATACTAACCAATATTAACCAATGATATTAAAAATTAACTCCTGTGGAAATTGCATGATTAAAAGCTTGGGCAGACACGGACAGACTCAAATTCCAAAAATCATGGCTGCAGTTACAAAGAAATACTCTAATACACCAAAACACCTCTAGAGACCAAGCACAATGAAAGTTAGCAAGTAGGAATATTTGTTCCATTTTAGCAATGGAAAACATTTGGGGCCACTTACTTAGGGGCAAGTAAGATGGGGGATGGCAGTGACAGAAATATTTCTTCTTGGCTTGGTGTAGTGTCACTGCACTGTTATTCAGTTTTTAAAACTCCATATGGTGGTGCTGAGAAAAATAAGATAAATTAATGCATTGTTGGATTTTTCACACTTTTCACTTCCTTCAAGCACTATGCCCTTAGCATAGAAATTCAAGTGGGACCAAGGAGCAGTCTGGAGAGAACTGGAGAAGTCTGCTGCACTAGAGCAGGGTAGAAGTGAGAACTAGACTATTGCTCTAGGAGCACTCAGTACTCTTTGAGTGGAGGGCTCTAGTAGTACCATTCATTTCTTTTTTATTCGAAATGTACCCAGCAAATGCCATGTTGCTGGTGCTGTTCACTTGAACAGTCCTAGTATGGAAGTCCTGTCATGCAACATGGGCTGAGGTTTCAGAGCTGGAACTTGAACCATCCAGTGTTTGGAGCATCCATAATACATGTCTTCTGTCTCATCATGCTCACAACTATTCAAGTATACGTGTTCTCTACACTCACATTATGTCCTAGCACAAACTGAGCAGCTATTTGTCAAAGTGAACTGCAAAGGGACCCATAAGAATGTAGTGGGTTCTGGGTATAAGAATATGAGGGTTCTGAAAAGCAAGGATTCATATTCCACAGGGATTCAACGGCAGGTGTAAACCAATCCCAATACACTGAATCTATGCAAACAGGCTACATACAAGTTACTTACAGGTGCTCAAGAAGCATAAGAAGACATGGAAGGAAATAATACATAAAGAAATACACTGGTAACATTGCAGTAGTGCTGCAATGATTCCGGAGGTCATTGAGATATTGTATAAGGCACATTTTGAAGAGAAGAAAAAACGCATTAAAGAAGCCAGAGAACGTTTAACTGGTGTGTGAATTTTGGACTTCTAAAGTTTTCAAGATTATCCGTTATCATGAGGGCTCGAGTCTTCCTTGATGAAGAGGACTCAGATGATTGCACGCGAGAGTCAATGCGGTAAGGGGAAATTCTAGGCACCAGCGGACTCCCAGAAAATTCCAGACCTGCCCGGGGCTCCATTAGTGAGCGAGGGCCGCGCTGGCCCCGCGGACGGTACCCCGGCGAAGGGGGGAGCCTGGCGGGCCGAGGGGGAGCTTCAGGTGGCCGTGGCAAAGTAAGAAAGGTGTCAGCAAGGCTTTAGAAAACCCGAGGGATACCAGGGGAAGGGCGGGATGACCGGGTCCGGCCGTCACCGCCGCCCCCGCGGGGAGCAGAGGCAGCGGCACGGGCCTTTCCCGCACATTCGAGCAGGGACGGCCGATGCGGTGAGGCCGCCGCTCCGGTCCGTCACCGCCCCGGCAGCGATGCTCCGGGGCGGGATCGGCGCTTCGCCACTCCCCGCAACCCCCCGGGTGGCCCCGCGGGAAGACACCGGCTGCCGCCCCGGGGCTCCT
>VXBT01009406.1:93848-132669 GCA_013400235.1 Oriolus oriolus | reverse complement strand
CGGCCCCGCGGGGCCGGGCATGCCGCGCCGTCACCCGGGCAACCGCGCCCGCCGCCGCCCCAGGGCAGCCCCTGCCCGCCTTCCCGCCTCTGCCCCGTGAGCCGCCCCCCGGGCTCCGGGGGGCCGCCGGGCCGGCAGCACCGAATGACCGCCCGCCGCGGGGCCGCTGCCGCCTGGTGCTGCTCCCGCCGGAGGGAGAGCTGCCCCGAAGCCGACAATCCTGCACAGTCATGGCGGTTCCGAGCGGGGAGGCGGCGGCAGGGCTGGGGCAGGGCTCTCGGAGCGGGGTCTGCCGCCGGCCGGGAGGGCTCCCCGGCGGCCGCGGCCCTTCCAGCCGGGGGATATAGCGGGACATCCCGCAAGGCCCCGGGGCATCCGCGGCGGGGACAGAGTTCTGTCCGCCGAGACAATGGGAGCAGCCCCCGGAGCTCGGCAGGCTGAGGGAGGGGACGGGGACTCAGCCGGTGCTTTCGCGGGCACCACAAATTAGGACAGATTGCTGCCCAAGGGTTTCGGCGTCTTAAGGTTGTGGAAGGGTTTGCCACATGTTGTCATAAAACGTTTCTCTCTCTTTGATAATTCCTACGTCAGCTTTGCGCTCTCGGGAACTCCCAGTGCAGGTTGGGCTGTTACTTTAGTATTTGATGCATACTTTACTACACTTACAAAAGCTTTGAATCAATTTTTGGAAATAATAGTGGCGCTTAAGGGGGTTCTGAGAAAGAGTCGTGATTCTTTTGTAAGCTAGGTAAGTGGAATTACGTAAAGCAATCCACAATGAGCCTTTAAATACAAGTACTGCTTTAAATAAAAGTATTAAAAATTTTCTTTAGAACTTTACTTTTTGCCATGCTCTAAACTCACGTAGTAGTTCTCACTTTTTCTCTCTTCACAGTCAGATACCAGAGAACATTTATGGAGTTTTTATTAGTTGCTTCATTCTCTAGCTCTGTGAAATGTCCATGTGTTATTTTACACTAAGCTAGGAATATGCATTTAAAAAAACCTCCAACAATCACCAGAAACACTCGGGACTGGTGTGAAGTATCTTTCAATTCTTCTCTTTTTTTGTTATTTCTAATTTACGCTTGCACCGGGGAGGTCTAGGCAAATACCATGTGGGTGTTTTTACCTGCCATTGTAGCTAACATGTGATCATCTGCTGGGAATAGTTCCACAAGGACCTGATTTATTTATACTATAAAAATCTTAGTTTGTGAAATAAAAGAGGAGAAAGTAAACTAAGAGCTGGATGGATATGCAGTAGCAGAGTAACTACTTTTGTGTTCCAGTTGAAACTGCATTTCTGGTTATTTTCCCTATTTATGCTGACACAGTTTTGAGGGAAAGACCTACTTTACTGAATTTTGTAATGAGATGTCAAGTTTTTTGAGAAATTGCAAAGGAAGTGAAAACATGTCGTGATTCACTTGCAGCACAGCTGGTGCTTTGGTTTTTGAAGCTGTCTGCACAGCCAAGGAAATCCTAGTAATTTTATCAATTGCAAAGCCTAGGAACTGAGATATAAAATGGAGACTGGAAGATGCTATGAGAAAAGTTTACTCTAAAATAGACATTTATAAATAGAATATAGCAATAAAATACTGCTCTATATTAATACCCTTGTTAACATCAATGAGCTATAAACCCAAACAGAAGCTTGAATGTGAGGAAAAGGTATGCACCTCTCTGAGAAAAGCCATCTATTTTTAGTGTCTATTGAAATTGATTTTTTTCTGTCTGTGTGCATGTGCTTTACCCAGGAGACCTACGAGATGCAACCATTCCCTTGAGTAATATGCTATATTGCTTCTGTGAATAATTGTACTCCTATTCAGTAAAATATCTAAAAACATATTCAAGTCTTACAGAAACTACTGGAATTAAACAAATTCTTAAGTGCTTTAATGAATAGAAGCCAAGGTCCTGAACTCCAGATGCTGGCTTTGAAACGAGAATAGAGTTGTTGTAACAAATTTTTTCTACCTCAGTGAAACTGTTCTCTAGGCTTACCATTTTGGTTGGTTTTTTTTTTTTACAGTAAATTCTTGGTCATAGCCCATAGACTTGGATAACTGAATTGATAACTGGTAATAAGAAACATACTGTAAATACTTGCATTTAAGCATCTTTTGCTGGCAGCTCAAAATCAGTAGAACAGTTTGTGTCAGGAGGCTGTGTTTTGGCCCAATTTATTGACATTTCATAAGTCTGGTAGAATTTGTGTTTGAGTTAGTTGCAGATGCGACTATGTGGAGATGGGCTGTTATAACATCTATATGGAGATAGATATTACTGGTTTAAAACAGATTCACTTTTAGAGAGATATCTGTACCAAGCACAGTGCTTTTCTGTTTGGGTTTTTTTTTTGTTTTATTTAGACGTGGAATAGGTAGAAAACCCAAATCTTCTCTAGCATATGGAGCTCTACTGCTTTTCTCACTTTTTTAATGACATATCACAAAGAACATTTGTTTTTGGAAATCCTCCAAACTCAGTTGCACCTCCAAGCGGATTTGCACTTTAGCATCTATGTGAATCACAGAGAGAACCGTGAGGTCTTTCTCTCAAGTAGTTAATCCTTGCAGTACTTTTTGTGTTACTCTTGTACTTTAGCTCTGTGCAAGGCTTTCTTTTACCTGAACTTTTTCCTATGGCCATTCAAGTTCATGTATGTTCTGTCATTTGCCACTGTCAGATCTGATTTTTTTAAGTTTCGGAAAAAAAAATTTAAAGCCCTGGAGAAGGGATGGGGGGAGTGTAGTTTAGTTACAAGTAAAACTATCATTAGTATCTTCAACAGTACGTTTTGATTAATTTCTCTTTTTTCTAAGGGTTGTTTTTTATTAGAAAGTATCAAATTTACATGCACAACTGGTTTGGTCTGGAGTTGTTCCTTTTTGTGCTATAGCTTTGCCTATCAAGGTGAGGGTTTTTTTATTATTAGATGATTATTTTAACTCCTTCTCAAACTAAAACTTGGTTAAATATAAAGTTTTCTTAAAAAAATGCATTTTCAGTGTCCAGCCTTTAAAGCTGCACTTACCTCTCACAGAGGTCAAGAGCTCTTGAGGAACCAGGCACCAGACCTGCTAATTGAGAGTTTTGCAGCATTTGAGTTAAATTAAGCCATTTAGATGGGGAGCAAGATAGCTTACTTTCATAAGGTAATCTTAACCTACAACCCTTTCCTTTCAGTTCTAGAGGAAAGAGACTATGTCTCAGGTCAAACTGAATTTAATATTCTTGTTCCTTATGACTCTGCTTTTTAAAATAAGAATTCTGGCTGTGTTTGAGTCGTCCAACTGTCCCAGTGATATTACTTGTAAACAGGACCTTTATCCTGGAGCATCCATGCTTTCCAGCTGTGTTGCCCTGGTAGTTCCACTGTGGTTTGGTACCTGACCACCTTTTCCTCTCAAAGGTGGCGTTGCTACCTGCGTGAGAAAGAGCTTCATCTTTTTAAAAGGCTTCTTATTATACCACAAATTATGTAACATGTATAGATTTTTTGTTTCCTGTTCTTTGGAGTTTTTTTAAAGCCTGTATGCCTCTTTTTATGCCAGCTTTTGAAAACTGTCTTCTAACCTATTTAGTCCTATTTTTGCCTGGGAGGGATTGACGGCATTCTGCAGCGTGCTATCTCTGATCTCTCCAACAGGTAGTTTCCCATTAGCATATTGCAGCCTCTGTGTTCTGACTTCTTTGTAAAGAACAGACCTTGCAAGATGAACCAAACTGAGTTCAGAGTTTCTTCCCAACCATAAGTTCCTGCTGTTTCCTCAGAGTCTATTGGCATCAATAGTACTTACGTTCCATCTCTTTTTGATTTTAAGACTATGCAATGCCTAACACCAGCTCAGGTGACCTAACATTTTTAAGAAGAGGCCTGCTAAGTCAGAGTGTACTGGTACAGGCCTCAGTTCAAAAAAATGCAGGAAAGCAAAGCCTGCCTTAAGTCACTTAGAACACTTCAGCATCCCTCTATCCTGTTAACTTTAGGCGCATGAGCACATGCTTTAGATTCATTAAGTTTTTGTCCTGGCTAGTTTTTGGGTAGAAAAGGGAGAAGGTGGAATGGTGTTTAGGTTACAGCTTTGCTTTGAGGAAGTACAAGTGGAAAAATAGAAGCAGAAGGCTCTAACCTTGAAGTTTAACCCCTTCTTTCTTGCCATCCACCCCATTCTGTGCTTCTGGTTAGATGGTACTCGCAGATGTTTTGATGGCGTTAGCTTGCTATACTGGAGCATTACAGTGCTGATACCATCCTTTTCACACTGTGGTGCTCTAAGAAGATGCTAAGACAACTCAGTAGCACGTGGGGGTTTTTAAAAGCTGATATAAATTGACTTTATCTGACAAAGAGAAAAATTCCTTCATCCAAGATTGTACTTGATGATTTCCGGGTTTTTTTTTAAAGTATCTACTTAGCTAGCTGTAGTGATACTAAGTGTATGATTTCAACTGTGAGATCAGGTCACTGGAGTTATGGTGTGTATCACTGTAGCACTGCATGCTACTTTAAATAGTAAATGCTGAGATAAACTTTTAGAGTAGTGGCAACACACAACTGCTGTGTGTAAATACAGCTGGAAACTGAAGATAGTATAGATCTTTACAGGCTAAATGCAGAATCGCAGGCATGTGTAGATTTTAGTGGACTCCCTTTGGACTTCCTTCTGATTAAGTCTTTTGTTTCCAATGCAAATATGGAGGCTGAACTTCATCTTACAAGCGGTTATATTTATTGCAAACTTTTCACACAACGTTGTTAAAATACTGCTGTCCAAGATCTGCTAGGAGTTGTCCATTTTTGGTATGCATAATTCAGAAGGAAAGTATTGAAGCCTTTCATTAGTTTTGCAGATATTTACAATGGGCCCCTCTAAGCATATTCAAGCACTTGCTTGAAAGCTGAGATGAAGGCTGATATGAGAGTCCAGTCAGAGGCAGGACACCTCTTAAATGCAGTATATGTAATAACAATACTTAGAAACAAGGCCTTGAAGGTGAGGTTGCAGCAGAGAGAACTAAATAAAAGGAGTTGTAAGGTCAGCGTTACCAATTAGAAGGATTTGCAGCAGTATTGCTGGAGTGAATGAGTGAAAATAAGCAAAGCAACAAAAAAGAGACCCTCAGAGGAACATAAAGAAATAGCCATTAGAAATGAGGACACGGTGGGATTTGCAGCTACAAAGCCAAGGAAGGTCAAGAATTTGGGAATTTTTGTGAAAGATCCATGAAGGAAGATGGAAGGGTGTTTCTGAGCACTGGCTGGGGAGACATCACTGGAGAGTTTGTTGAGAGTGGTTTTGTGGAGTACTAGGGTGGAATGCAGATTGCTTGTCATTCCTTTGTCTGGTTTCATCCTGAGTATATTCCAGCTGTTGGAACAGTGTAGTTAACTGACTTGGGAAAGGAAAAGGAAGTGGTAATTAGTGGCGTCAAGGTCCCTATTTTAAATGAGAATGTCTGAGAACACTTTTAATGAAGGAGGTGTTTGTGAAGAAGGATGAGAAAGGCTGAGAATTGCTGTGACAGATGTCTATGTAGGGTGCTGTCACTAAGCCTGTGGAGTAGTTTGAGAGCAGATGACACCTGAGTATGTGTGAGGAGGGTGATAGAGGGGTTTGTAGGAGAGATGGACAAAAGGTTAAGAAGTGGGTAAGACCACTTTGTGTGTATTGTGCAGGTTTTCTTTCACAGGGAATTAATGACATCTTTTTTAGAGAAAGGGGAGGCATGGGATGGAAAAGAGGTGAGAGGCACAAGGTGAGCCATTTGTGGCAGAAAGGCAGCAAGGGTCGTGGGATGGCAGCCTTCTGCATGGCTGTGAGAATACATTAAGAGAGGGTATTCTCTGCAGGTCTCCTCTGTCCTTACTTCAATATTTTTTATGATACATACCTTCCTGACTGCGTGAGGGAGCAGTGGCATAGCTGCCTCCTTTCCTGTCCTGCTGTCAGCAATGATTGCAGCTGGGGCACAGTCCCTGTCCCAGAGACCTGAAAGTCTTAGGGCCTGATTGCTTGCTTCAGTACAGCTTCACAAGGAGCTGTTTGCAATTTCAGAACCTATTAGTTGGCTCGTACCAAAAATACAGTATCTTGGATCTGCCCATACAGTTGGGAAGGGAGAGGACATTTCAAAACCCCTACATAACCTGGGAATAAATTGCTACCATTTCACATTTTGACTGCTGTAGAGAGAGGAAACAGGAAATGTGAAGGAGAAGTGGGGGGAGGAATAGGAAAAAGGAGGACAAAATATAAGTGAGATCTTGTCTGTATAGGTTTGTTTAATATTTTTGAAAGCACCGATATTTTTCACACTAAACTTTATATCCAGATTAACTGCAAGCGTTTCTAGCTGAAGCTTTGAAACCCACAATATATAACTACCTGTCAGTCTTTTTTTTTTTTTTTAAATGCTGAATGGAACACATTTGTCAGTAGCACTGTACTGGCTTAGTAGCAGCTGACTGATAGTCTTGTTTACATACTGACATTGGGCTTAGGCTATCTAAAATACATGATTATTTTAGTACCCGTGAGCTGGTTGCACACACTGAGGAAGCTAACAGCTTATGACCCTGACCTTCTGTACGTTTTTCTCACAACCATGATTTTAAATGCATCATTCCCACTAATATAAGCTGGGCTGTCTGCAGCTTCCCCTAAAAAAGTGTGACTAGTCCTCTGTAAAGTTATTTAAATGTTTAAATCACTGCGGAGGCACAGGAGACAGATCAGAAAATAAAATGTGGCTTGTGGATTCATAGGCTGATGCAGCACTTTTATGATCATGTTACATTGAATGAAAACTGGTGATGTATTCACATAAACATGTGGAGATCAATTATTTTTTAGTAGTTTTCAGTGTCTGCTTAAAAGAAAAAAACAACATATTTTTGTGTTGGTTATAGAACAATTATGTTGCATATGTGAGAGATATTCTGTGGGTTTATGTTTAGATTTAGGGGTAAATTAATCTGAGATAATTAACAGTTATTGTACCAAAACCATTGATGCTAGTGCTCAGCATGGTGTGTTGTAATAACATCCAAGTGAGGGGATGTAATTTTTACAGTACAATAACCTGTCATCATCAAGCAAGTGAGTTTTTTTGTCTAATGAGAAGATTAACGTGTAGTTTCAGATCTTCCCATTACTCATCCTCTCACATTTTTTCTTGCTTCCATCTAGTTTTTATTTATGGTTTCCTTTTGATGCACATATATGTTGTGATTTGTGTTGTTTAGCAAACAAACCTTACAGCTAGCTCTTAGTGAGTGAAAATCACCAACATGAACTTGCAAAACAGTAACAAAACATTTATAAAGAAGAAACAAATGAACCATTTCCTGGGTTTACTTTACTGCTTAACTTAAAATGGCTGTGGGTAGCCGTTTTCTGCTCTCTTGCTTCACTGCCAATAGCTGATATGGTCCATTTTCTGGTATTGGATGGATGCCTTTTTTCAAGACTGCTCCATATCTCAATAAAAAGTAGCTTTTAATTTAAATTAAAAATAAATTAAAAATTGTATTTTGAAAAAGAAGAGCAAGATAGATAAGTCTCAGAAGACAAAGCTCACAAACTAAACTTCGCAAACAAAAACCAAAATCCATGTTGTTCCTGTGATGACTTTCTTTCACTTACATGATATTTATGAGAAGTGTAGAGAAGGGTTGTTATTCACTGTAGTTGTAGGAACCCAAATTGCATGAAATTACTAGAAAATGTCCCAGGACAGGGTTCCTGTGGTCCCTCTTTCCTGTCTTACTTGCCAGTGCATAGTGCAGTAAGGGCTGCCTCCGTCAGCGATGAGGTTCTCTGTATGTTGACCCTTCTCCAGTTCTTTCCCCTCCAATACCTGCTCACATAGACCCTTCTGCTGCTGTTACTTGTTTTTCTCTGAAATTTAGGATCTTAGAAATTGAGAGGACATCTGTCCACAAGGAAGTTCATGTCTCCTCCAGTGGAAGGAGTCAGTGGGTACTTGAAAGGGTGCTGAGGTATGCAGATAAGAACTCAAAACTGAACCTGTGTTTTGGGCATGAATTGCATTTTTGGGTTTTTTCTTTCTTTTTTTTTCCTTTCTCTTAACAGTTACATGTGATGGGGAATTTTCACATGTTTTGGAGGAATGTGACCCAGTGAAGGAAAGAAACTTGTCCTGCAGTAAAAGAAACAAAAGTAGAATCCTGGAACGATATGGGGAAACACCAGACCCAGTGTCACTGCCACATGTGCTGTGTACAGCATTCTGTCCAAGTTTTGGTATAGTGTGTCCAGCCAGTTGTCAAACTTCTGATGATGTAAAGGTAACAGCCTCACAAGCTGAGACACTGAATTATATAAAAAAAGAAAATCGGAAAAGTTAGTCTTCTGGTTTTTGCACATAACCCCAAATCAGTTGCTTAGATTGGATATACCTAATTAAGTTGTACAGCTGTAATGCTTGTGAAAGACTTTGTAGACAATCAAAATCTTGTGGTTATCCAGAGTGATGGGGATGGAATATTGATGGGGATGGAATATCGTCTGACACAGGTAACCTACAGCAAATGGGGATGTTGCTGGAGACACAAGACTGGCACCACGTACAACCAGCTTTGGGTCATGCCTTCATTCTGCATCAGTTACACCTGAGCTGGCTCCAGGAATGAAGAGAGCTTGTAGACTGAATGCTGCATTCAAGATGAACTTTTTCCAGGCACTGTGGGTAGTCCTGTGCCCAGTTAGTAAACCTTCTCCAAGCCCAAAGCATTAGGAATTTCAGGGACTGGCTGTAGTTCAAGGGGAGCCACTGATCCCAGGAAGGATTCTTTCTGCATTCGATACCATAGTTTACTTAATAGGATACAAGTCGGCTCCAGGTGTGGTTTGTAAGATCAGGCTCCTACAAACAGCCCTCCTGCTGTTGAAGCAAATTTGATCCCAAAGACTAAGTAGTCATAGGTGAATAGTGTGCTTCTAGTCCCAAAATCCCTGAGGGGTCTGAGCAGGCTGCACACATGAATGGCCTGTCTGTCCAGTTTTACTGCTCTGCAACCACAGAGGATAAACTCTGTGGATGCTAGGGAAATTACTGTCTGTACAGCCATAGTTATAAACATCAGCTACCAAAATCCATGTCCCATCAAAAGTTATAAAGTTATTGTGAGGATGTTAACATCTCATGCTTTCTGCCTCTTGAGTTTTTGGACTGCAGTAGCTTCCTATGTTCAAACTTTTCTCTGAACTTTTAAGAACTGGGAAAATGTGCATATAAATAAAAACTGATATCTCATCTAGTGGAACTTCAATAGAATTATTAAATGCAGGAGTTGACAACACTAAAAAGGTGAGTCTAATTTAAGCAATGATTGAAAATCACACTAAATGAAAGTCTCTAATCTGTGTGAAAATGATGCCATCATGGCAGAGTAATGGCTTTTTATGCTTGATCTTGAAAAGGAGAGACAGGAAAAAATGTGTCATAACTCTGATGGGTTCTGGGTCAAGAATGATCATACCTGAAAAAGCTGTTGCTACAATTATTACGAAATTGTTTCTTGTTAACTAAAAGATAGTAGTAATTCTATTTCTTTCTGAACTATGATAGAAAGTCTGTCTAAAGTAGTGTTATTTGGCATTATGATTACATTTTATTATATTTTGTTTCAATTATTGAATTGTTCATATCTCAATGCATAAGGTTTACTTCTTCTTTCTGAGGTGGAGGCGGAGGGGAGTGAGCAGGCAGCAGTGTGGCACTTAGTTGCCAGCTGCAGTTAAACCATGACACAGGGCCTCTAACCCTTTTCTTCCCTGTTAAATCAAACTAGTTAACAGCATAGATTTGGGGGCTTTTAAAGAAGCTGTTTTCAGTCATTTTAATCATGCTGGTTACAGGCCCCCAAGGAAGGATTTACAGGTGCCAAGCACAGGTGGGCCCATATTTTTGCTGTGACTGTGACCAGAGATGTCCTCTCAAGGGACTACTCTGAAAGCTGAGCATTCATGGGTAAATGACACAGAACGGGAAACAACTCATCCTGCCACCTAATAGTTTAATCAGGGGCTGATGAGGGATTTGGGGGACAAACCAGATCGTAGCTCTGATGATATAATAGCAAGACAGATCTAGTCTAAAAATGTGATCACAGAGGCAGTAGCAGAGATCACATATGCAAGTCATCCTTGAATCTGACAAACAAGACAGTTCAAACAACGTGAAACATATTTTTGAATGCTTTACTGTTAATAACTTGAATTATGGTGATGGTAAACCAGGCAAAGAAAGAGTTTGAGGGCATTAGCTCTGATTATAATTTGGTACAGTTAGTTGAGTGTGGAGGAATTCATTTAAACCAAGTCAGTCCCTGGCCTGTGCAGCTTCAATTAATGATTTCCTGTTGGAGGTCTCAGGACTCAATTCCCCTTCCCCTTTCCCTTTTCTCCTCTCTCCTTATGTGGTTCCATCTTGGGCCTAAAAAGCTGCTGTCGTAAGAATTACTGAAGCTAAAAAGATTGTGCTTTGTACAATCTGAAAGCTTTGCAGCCTTGAGTCATATGAAGGATGAAAAGCAATTCATCTTAAAGATCAGTGGTTTTTAAACCACTGAAACTCACATTTGAACTAAGAATTGGGAGGAGGGTGATGTTTATCATCATAATAGGATTTAAAATCTAATTCTTCCTAGCCCTATGTAATGTGTACAGTATTTCACAAACTGGTATAAGCATGAGTGGGAAGGCTTGTGAGTTACCAGAAAAACTGAGATGTTAAGCAAACTGCTGTTTTGAGCAATGTTATTTATTTACCTGGATAAACGTTTCCTTTCCCCAAAAGAATTGGAAAAGCTATAGACAGTATGCATTTGTGAGGCTTGGCTGTGTTCTCCAGTGGCTTTGTTGCCCATGACTAAACACAGGGCAATTACGTCTAATCTGTGTTATATTGCGTTGGCTTCCTTTCTTTTTCTTTAGATTTATTTGTGCAACCTTCATGTTGTCCCTGTGGCTGGTCATGTGGAATTCAAGATATTTCTGTTGTCAGTTCTTCTCACACTGTTCATTCCTTGAGCTGCTCCATGTATTTAAGCCACACAGCATCCTCATATCCTGAATAACTCTGTCCCTGCCCCACTGTTGGAACAAGTTTCTCTGTTGTATCCCTTCCATCTGCTCATCAGAGTGATACCAGTCTTCTTCTTCCTATGCATTTTTTCTTCTGCTTGGGAAATGCCCTTTCTGAGGTGCTCAGCAAAACCACAGCACTCTGCACCTTTAAACCTTGCCTGAGGATCAGCTTCTGTGATGCTTGCAAGAAACTAGCTAAGTAATCTGCTTATCTATTTCATTTATCTCATCAGAGACTCCCTCCTTCCGTAGTGCCTGCAGGAAATTTGTTGGTGAAATCTACTTACTTCTATTCTGTCTGCCTGAAATTCTGGATTGGCTTCCTGGAGGTTGGGTGAAGTCTAGGACAATCACCTTTCAGATGCCACTGTTCCTCTCGCACATTTCTTGACTGTATCCTTTGTTTCTTCTGATTAGAAACACCACCTTGTCCTGCAGATAGAGGCTTTGCTCTTCACTTGTCTCTTCGTGACTTTAGCATAGCACTAAATATGTGTAAAAGTCCACCTATTTGGAGCTGATTGTAGGCTCAGTGTATTAGTTTGGGAGCTACTCCAGGCACAATCAATGTTTTTTGTCTCTAGCTGATGTGTCCTATAACAATTTGTAGGAGTGGCTAAAACACTGTGCAGAAGAAGTTAATAGCATTTGATGTGGCTGCTAACTGTTGTCATTCTACTCCATGCATTTTTCATGTTGTCTAATTTTTGTATTTGTAACTCCAAAAAAGTTCTGTAAGATGAATGTGTGGGAAGACTCTTGACTTGTTAGTGCTCTCTAGCAAGTACAGATAGTGTTATCCACACTTTAAACTGAGAATTTCCAGGCATTTTAATTGAATACAATTACTTTATAGATAACAGTAACAATTGAAAGAAATTTTTTTCTTCGTAAGAGGAGGTAACAAACAGAATCGTTTTGTAATTGTACTATGTAGTGTCATGAAGTAATACATACAGGGATCATTTTTATCCCTGTGCTACATATCAGACGTCATTTATTTGTGGCTTGGGCTTGTCATGTCTTTCTAATGCCCAAAAAAGAGTGGGTCTCCCTTATTTGCAAATATTGACTTGTATATTTAGTGTCCTCTTCTGCAGGGCACCTCCATCTGTGGGACATTAAGCACATGCTGTGGATATGTGGGCTGGAGTATAAGATGTGCCCATTGTTCACTTGCTGGGAAAGGCATGGCCTTGGTTATGTCAACATCCTAATTTGATGCCAGTTGGGGGACGTTATCATCTAGCAAGCTAATGGCTGCATAATAATTAATATTCATAGATAAAAAGGCAGTGTTCTTCTAATTAGTAAAGGTTCCAATTTGCTTAGTAAAAACAAACTTCAGTTTGAATCCCCCTATTCCCTATGAGCCTTGCCGTGGAGCTGGAGGCTGGAGCTGCTCTAATGGAGCTAATTGTCTGGTTACTTTTCCTGCCATTTGGGGAGGGGTTGCCTGGGGATAAGTCCTGAACACTGTCATAGGCATTAGTAATTTGCTAGATGGAAAACAAGAGACCTGTGTTCAAACACTCAGGAGTTACTGCTGACTGACTCCCTGTTTGCACTCCCTGAGTAGAAGGTGAAAGAGGGTACAGGAGGGGGTAAGAGCCCTCAGCAGAGTACAGGTTCCTTCAGTGAACTGGTTGAGAGCTTTGCTGTAGAACATCCCATCAGTGTGGACTTTTTCTTTCCCTCTTCCAGCTCAGCTTATGATACCAAAACAAGACAGAAGGTGGCAGTGAAAAAGCTTTCAAGACCTTTTCAATCACTTATCCATGCCCGGAGGACCTACCGAGAGCTTCGGTTGCTTAAGCACATGAAGCATGAGAACGTAAGTGGAGAGTGAGTTCTTTCCCTTTGGATTTCCATTACAAAAGTTTACAATATGGGCTTAATTTCAGTTAGGTACAATCTTTTTCAAAAAGTATATGCAACTGTCTAGCTACCCAAGATACCTGGACTTAGCCATCTTAGGTGTAGTGAAGTCACTGGACTTTAGAAACCTTCAGTAACAGGCCGCATTTTTGTTTTAAAAATATCTAATTAAATCTTGAAGGTGTGATTAAAGAAACTCAAAACAAGTCATCCTACTCTTCTCTAACTAAAGTAATAAAAGTATTCTATTCACTACTGTTGAAATATCTTGAATCATCCGTCCAAGAAAAAAAAACACACCTCAAACCTGCTTTTGCTGAATTTGGATTCTGTTGAGAAAAGGGCAGATTAGTCTCATTGCAATTGGCAACAGTGTAATAGTTAAATGAAAGACAGTAGACCTTCAGACCCCATGAAACTGAGTACTGGTCTAAGTTTAAGTGGTAAACAGTTGATTTCAGTGGAGCATCCACTTGCTTAAAGATAGCTCGATGACTTGAAGCCTGAATGAAATATAGTTGATTGAAAAGTATCCCAGAGAAAGGATAAAGTTAGCAAAAACAAACCAAGAAAACTCATGGAAGTGTACATGTCTGAAGTCTAACAATCATATAAGGCATGTGTCAGCTTTTTTGTAATGAGACATTACTCTTCTGCCTTTAGTTTTTTTTACTCTTTGTAATTAGGATTGTAATTAACATGCCTGAGGTGATACCTTTGTAAACCACCTATTACGACAGCTTTCAAGATGACCATATATCATAATTTTTTAAGCTTCTTCCCAAAAATGCTGAGCATTGTCAATGCAAATTCCATGTTGCTTTACAGGTTTGTAAAAATAAAATGTCACTTCCTTCGCCTTCTTTCACCTGACAGGTCATAGGACTGCTAGATGTTTTTACACCTGCAACATCAATAGAAAACTTTAACGAAGTGTAAGTAAAATTTTTTAAATCATTATGACTAGTTTCTAAGTAAATGAATACTATTCTGGTTTTTAAAAGGAAGAACATATATTTCTAAAAGACTTTCAGCCACAGTCAGCTTTGTGAAAATCTTTTTGCAACTTTCCCACAAAAGAGGAACCAGGGAGATGGACCTCATTTTTGTACTTTTCTAAATGAAAATTGAAATTATTTAAATTAGATTAAAGGTATATGGTAAATGATTTAATGTTGCATAAATGCCAGCAAACTTAAAACTTTTTCAGTTCAATTGTGTGTTTGTAACCTATAGATTATTTTTTCATAGATAGATGGCAGAGTTCAGGAATGCAGGAAAGTATTCTGTCAATTAACTGAGACGAGGTAAATTTAGGCTAGAGTCCTGGCTAACCTAAAGCTAGGTATATTTTTGTGTGACTCAAACATATGATTTATGCAGAGTTCCTTTTGGTTTACTTAATTGTATAAGCACTTAGGTAAACAATTTAGCAGAAGAAATAATAATGAATATGTTTTTGTCTCCATGGAAATTAATGCCACTTTGACTCTGGGACAAAATTACACAAATGGGAATTGGGTATGACAGATGCATACTTTTGTCCCAGCACTGTATTTGGAAAATAATCGATGTTTCTGCAAGAATTGTCAAAAGATAAAACTTCCAGTGGGAACAGGGAGGGAAGTGACACAAAACACTTTTATTTCTACCACTCTTATATTACCCTCCATCATCAGATATTCCAAGGCCTTGCAGCTCCTGTAGTTTTGGTGCCTCAGGCTGCCACTTTGATGTTGGGTGAGGCTTCCTCTTCATCAAAAAATATGTTACATGTATTGCTGCTGTAGTGTGTCATGGAGAAAACAGAGAGAAAAGCTGCTAATATACTGTAAGGATTTTCCTTTTTCATTATGTTAAGTCTCATAGCAGTGATTGCATTATTAGAGCTCATAGATGATTTAAAGGATATAAAATGTGTTAGTAGACAGTGGAAAAGGAACCTACGTGGCCTGTGTAGATACTCTTCTACAAGAATTTATGTTCCACCATTCTGTGCTGGTTTTTTCTCACTGTTTTGTTTTCACAGATATCTTGTGACAAATTTAATGGGTGCTGACCTGAATAACATTGTGAAGTGCCAGAAGTTAACAGATGATCATATACAGTTTCTCATCTATCAGTTACTTCGAGGTCTTAAGGTACTGTCTGAGCCCAGGAGCCTAAATGTTCTAGTGATGAGTCAGCAATCTAAATGTTGTAGTAAGGACTGGTTGGTTGCAATGAGAGTATTTAAACACTTTTTTTTAATGTCTTAAAAGTGTGCAAATAGCAGGAATAATTTCAGAAATTATCAGATAATTTTTCTAACCAGAAATAAACCCCCAAGCCTACCAATGTTTACATGCACAATACACGTGATACTCCCCTTGAACGTTAACTTTATATCAGTGTCTGTTTCAGTTCCTATTGCAGGACAATAGCATGCTATATAATGTCTCAAAAATTCTGAAGAATGTGAAATGGATAAAGAACAATATGGAAAGTAACTGACATTTGTGGTTTGAAAGACATGATCCACTTTGAAAAACCACAGTCCTGATTTTTGTGGAGAGTGTCATGTGGGTGAAGAGATAACCAAGTTAGTTGAGCCCTTTGGGAAATGTCTGGAAGTAGAAATTTATCCCAGCAATGTACAGTGTTGCACACAGTCACTTAGGATTTACTCTGCCTGTAAAGTCATTATTTCCTTTAATCATATCAGCTAAAATTTATACTCTTAAATAACACAGGCAATGGGCAATGAATCTACAGCAAAATTTTCTTCCAAAATAATCAAAATATGTGTCATTTTGCTGATGTTTAACATACAAGTGTCTATAAACAGGAGAAGATGGAGGTAATGCTTCTCGTTACTAGGTGCTAAGCTTTTTCTCAGACCAGTATGGATTTTCCCAAGATAGAAGCAAACAGAAAAGAGAGGTCAGCAGCTTTACTAGCTAACTTTACAGTAACTGATATAGTACAGATTTTAGTGAATAAAAATTGCAAAACTGAGCCCTTAATTGCTTTGTCTCATTTACGTGAGTTAATAGCTTAGTTAGGAAGATGGATTCTGGCATTAATTATCCTGCTTGTGGTTTTGAATATAAGTCTTATGTTGTGTCAAAGCTAAATAATAATAAGAATTGTGCTGTAAGTGAATATTAATTTCAGAAATGCACTCAGGTGCATTTCTGGCTCTGTTTCAAAGGGCGGGGGGGGGCGTTGCTGGTGGCTCCTCTCTTCTGGAATTGAAATTCTCATGTCTCATTAGTCAAAGAACATTTGATCGTGTATATATGACTGCTTGGTGGCACCAGGAGGGGCTCCCGTGGTTGTCTCAGCAGAGCAGGGATATGGCTACTTCTGTTGCAAGCAGTGTTTTGGTTTCCTGTTCATTCAGCTGCTTACAGCTGCTGTGAGGAGCGCTGAGAGGTGACCCTGCCTTCTGGTAGACGTGAAGAATGCCCTTGTGTTCTCTTCAGGTTTTCCCAGTTGCTATACAAGTTTTGTGTATAATTCCTTCTCCTAAAAAAGATGAATTCACCTCTAGAGAATAGAAGGTTTTCAAGGTCTTGCTGATGCTGGTTGATAAGATCATAGGTAAACTTGTTGTTAGTCCTAGCTACAGAACAATAGGCAGAGTGAGCTTTTTCAGTTTTTGATTTTAAATGTTTTATGTAAAATAGCAGAGACACTAAACAGCCACTGAAATACTGCTTTGAAAGTGGAGTTGAAGTAATGCTGTGGCTTAGGTGGGTATTTTGGTCACTAACCTGTCCCAGAGTACAGGTGTGGCTGCTTTCACCCACATCAGTGTTCACAGTATGGGAAGGTGACTTAACATCGTGTAGGAGTCAACCATGCTGTTCCCTAGGCCACTGATTTCACTAGCCACTAGCTGATCAACGTGGACATCCAGGGAAGGCTGGAACAAATTCCAAATTGGTAAGAGACTTTAAACAGCCAAGTCACTGTGAGTGCTGCCTGTGAGTGAAGATGGTAGTATCTAGTCTTCATGGTTACCTTTCTTGAAATATCCAGTTTTGGATAAGACAAAATAGGGAGGTTTTGAAGTTTGGCATACCTCTGATCTGAGAACATGGTATGATGTGAGTATTTTCTGTTTATAAAACAGTCAGTCTCAGAAACAAAAAAATAAGACAAGTGGCTTCAACCTCCCTTCACCTCTAACTTCAAATCTGACTTTTCTTTTTTTGTTGTTGTTTTTTCACAGTATATTCACTCAGCTGGAATCATCCATCGGGTGAGTTCAGTCTTTGAGGTAATGAAAATGAATGCAGTGTGTCCCTCAGTGCATCAAATGTGTTACTAAGTCATAGTTACAATGTATTTTAAAAGGTTGAAATAGTACTTGACTAACTCTCTGTGTTCTGCTGCAGGACCTGAAACCCAGTAACCTAGCCGTAAATGAAGACTGTGAACTGAGGGTAGGTATCACACTGTTGTCAGAAAGAGTGTTGTAAAAACTCTCAAGATGACAGTTTTCTAAGAAAATATTAGTTACCATTTTTATGTCTCATTCCATTCATTTCAGCTGTTTGCTACTTGCCCATGTCTGTGAACATGTGTTTTCTCCCAAATGTTAATTAGTATGAATGCAAATATCTTTGCAAAATCCCTATGTACTCCATAGATGGTACATAGATAATAGTTTGGCGCCTGAGTGCGTGCTTAATGGAGTATATCTTGAGAGTCTGACCTGTGATATGTATCTGCATCTGCCACGTGTAGATGAAGCCTTGTAACAACTTTCATTTTTGTATCTATAGAACATACAAGCTAAATTAAATAATGATGGCACAAAATATACCAGTATTACCAGTTACAGGCAGTAAGACAAACAAACCAACAAACAAAACCCAACTAACCAAAAAGAACCCTGTAGTCCTTGCTTCTCAAGTGCTGTTTTGATGTACACATCTATATAAATACATCTCTTGGTATATATGTGTGCTATGATACTACATAATAAGTATGAGACTCTGGAGAAGGAAAAGATGTCTTGTAGCTTTCTAAGCCTTTAAGCTTAAGAATGAGAAGTTAAACATTTCTCCATGACAGGCAGAAACATCTTTATTCCTGTTTCTAAGACTCTGATGTAATCACTTTATTCCAGCTGCAAGGGATTTAAGAAAAGACTCCAAATACTACAAGATCAGCAAAAAATCACAGTAATGAATAAGAGCAGTGCAGTTAGGTTGTTGCACTAATCCGGATCTGTGGTGAGAAACTGTAGTTCCTGTTTGATTCAGTGACACTTGCAGATGCTCAGCAAGTTTCATGATTCTCTTTAATGTCTTCACGCATGTATGTTCAGCATCTGTGGAATTTTGTGGGTCATCTGTGTTTGATCATGTACTCTAAAATGTGTACTGTATTTTTGTACTGTAAGTAAGGGAGACTTTTACTGGTTTTTTATATTATTGTGAAATCTGTGCACCTCCCTGTCTAGCATTTGTTATACTGCTCTCTGCTTTGTTTATATTTATAGCTTTACTTCCTCAAATTATTTTTAATAGAACAAACTAGTGGATTTTTCCAAGTACTAACAAAAAGGAAATAGAAACAAAAAGAAGGCAAGTGTGTATGTGTGCACACTTGATAGAAGGGATCAGCTGTTAAGGAAAAATATTGCCAAAATCCTTATAAAAATGAGGGCATTAGTGTTTGAGTTTCACGCTGTTATTTGTGCCTTGTTTGCCTCATGCATTTTTCTTCACTTACTTAAGAAACAAATTATGCTTTTAAACTATATTGGAAGTAAAGATGTTAATTATTTACATCTTAATATTTTTCTCTAGGCTTTTTATATCTTTTAATTGGATTATAACTGAGGAATTTTGAATGATACTCTTGAAATTTTCTTATTCCCTATGAAAAATATTATCCATCAGCTTAACAAATAATCCTGAATCTCATCACAGGAGATACTCAATGTTCTTATTTGCATTTCTGTGTGAAGAGATGGCTGACTTAACAGCACTGAGGCTCAGATGGTACCCTTTCACAGCAGTCTCTCTTAGAGCTAGGGTCCGTAATTAGTGGGACAAACACTAACCAGAGAATAGAATAGGAAGCAAAGAAATGAGCCGGGAAAATTCAGTTGAAATAACTTCCCATCAATGTAAAGTTAGCAAGGGAAAGCATCTGGAGGGGAACACTTTGCAATCAAGCCTCTGTGTACATAAACAGAGCTCCTTTGTTTGTTTTGGTGGGCAAGTTCTACTGAAAACAAATGGGGTGTGATTTAAATTTACATTGTTACACAGGATATACATTTCTCTCCAAGGGGCATTGGGATAATGTGTGATTTGAGTAAATGCTTAGACATAAGAAAATTAGACAACAGAAATTCTGGAGATTTGTGATCGGCTCATTTGGTCTTTAAATGGCCACTGGCACTTGCTGTTGGTGTTTTACACAAACACTCCCAGTTGATAATAATATTTCATTTTTTATAGCAACAGTGTTTATTTTTAGTAAATGAATGTCAGTGGAAAATTGAACTCAAGGCAAAATATAAAGTCTGTTTTGGAGATCAAAGTGCTAAGTTCCTTGCAGTGGAAATACCTTTATGCAGCACCAGAGGCTGCAGGGATACAGCACGGAGAGCAGATGAGCTCGTCTGCAGAGTGCTGCTGTTTTACTTCACCGAGAGCAAGGGACTACAGAAAACTCAGAAATGAGTAATGGGAAAATCAGGACCTATAACAAAAGTGAAAGGGGTTTTTAAAAAATTATTATTTTATTTTTATTCTGTAGATTTTAGACTTTGGTTTAGCTCGTCAAACTGATGATGAAATGACTGGATATGTTGCAACAAGATGGTACAGAGCTCCAGAAATTATGTTAAACTGGATGCACTACAATCAAACAGGTAAACTGAGAAGACTTGTATTTTGCTACAGCTGGATTTAGTGATAGTTTTAAACCAAGAAGCAGCTGTGTTTAAGGATCTCTTTGATTCACTGTGCACATTTCTGTCTCTGTTTTTTGGCAGTTGATATATGGTCGGTTGGATGTATCATGGCAGAGCTGTTGAAAGGGAAGGCTCTATTTCCAGGAAATGATTGTATCCTTAATATAAAACTTAAAATGCAACTATAAAAATACTCTCTAACTCTTCCTTTTTTTTCCTAAGGACTTGAGTGTTTCTATGGACATGTTTTTGAGGTAACAAACTTGTAAAAGAGTAAACAATTTGCTAATCTTTCAGTTCAGTGTATATGACAACTGAATGTGAGACCCACTGGTAGGGTAAAAACCAGTAACAGGTGTTCCTAAACAACAAAAAGTTACATTTATTCTTTTGTGTATCTGTATTTAAATAACCTAGTTACAATAGAGTAGATTTCTTCCATGTGTGGATCTTACTGCAATAACATATGCTAATACTGAAGCTGAGTAAGGGCACTCTTTTTTCATCCGCTAATACAATTTTAAAAAACAGAACTGCTTTTAGGCTGAAAGTTCTTAACATGCAAATGAGTTAACTTTTAAATAATAAGTGAATTAATAGGCCTGTTGTGTCCTGTTATATTAAAAAAAGACAGTAGTTCCAGAAATGCCACAGGAGCAACAAAGCCCTCTCTTTTCTGCAGCACTGTGCTGTGGTCCCTGATGGAGCATCAGGGATTTCCACTGGCGTTTCCTGTGCTGGCAGGAGCAAAAAAGAGATGTTGCTGAGGAGAGCAGTAAAATAACAAAAGAAAACGGAAGAAAAACTCATAATAGGGAATAAGGAAACAACTGCATCGAGGAGGAAAGCTTTTATTATGAGAAACAAAAGCACATTCCTCCATACTGAATATTGACATTTCTTGCTGCTCCGAAACTCCTCAAAAAGCAAATACTTCTGCTAATACTAAGCTGTTGCTGGGTGCAAAGCATCATGGTGTTAGAACTGCCTGAAATAATCTTAAGAGAGCTGAGACCAAGTCTCCCCACTGGCCTTTCTGTTGTGCTCAGCATCATTAGGCTCTGTTGTAACCACAGGCATTCTCCAGGTGTTCATCAGCGGGAGATGACTATCCTCAGACTGTTTGATTACATGATATGTGGTATTTGAAAAAATCAATATATCTAGTTTGCAAGAAATAAGATTTTTTGTTGTTGTTTTAAAATATTGTCTCAATTATATTATTATATCAATTTAAATAAAGCTGAAAAATAATCTAGAGTGTTCATGAAAAATGTAATATACTGTACAGGTCCTATATGACAATGAAAAATTAACATTTTCAAGGTTTTTAATCTTGAGACCTATATAAAACAGATTTTTAATGGTACCAAATGGGAACCTTTCACTTGCCAGTCTTCAGGTTAGTAATCTAGCCCTATGAGCTGTGTATTATATTAGACTGATCTTCAGAAATCCCTTGGATTGCTGAAACATAAATGTGCTATTAAGGTTAAGCTTAAGAATGTATTAAATTGGTAACTAGGACAGAAAAGCAATATTATTCATGTGGCTGACATACCTGACAGGTTTATATAGTACAGTAGAGAATTTGATACTCCAGGGCTAGGCTTTAGCAGGTATGAATTGATATCCTTCCATGGGCTGTGGTGGAATTGTCTTGCTGAATGGTTTTAAACATCTTAGTTACATGCATGGAAGCTCATGAATTGTCTAAACCCAGAAGGATCGTGTGCTGTTTATTTCCCTGAAATAATGCAGATATCGATCAACTAAAGAGAATAATGGAAGTTGTGGGCACACCCAGTTCGGAGCTTCTGAAGAAGATATCATCAGAACATGTGAGTTCACAGCTTCATTCAATTAACTGACTTTCTGTCATTCTTTTTCTAATTGGCACTGTATGTCACTGGCTGTGTTACACAGACACTCTGATTTGAAAATTAGCAAATACCTTAAAATGGTTTCTTTTTTTTTGCTGCTAGAATGCCACCATTCAAAAAATACGCTTTTGGAGGCATCCAGATGCCTTGACTGTCACCTGGTTAAATTTTGATACTTGTTCTCACGTACTCAGTTTTTGCAAAGAGCTAAGAAATTAGTCCCAATGGTCTTTTAAATTGCTGTTATAATTTAAAAAATTCAAACTCGTGCTCAGCTCAGAGCATTATATTGTTGCTATTAAATCTGATGTCTCTGTAATTTTTATGCTTTCCATTGTTGTATGGTTTCTAAACAGAGATATTTCTGAATCAAATAATGTGTGTTCTGCATGAGTGCTCTATTTAGATCCCTAATTTGAAAATCATATTTTTTAATCGTATTATCTCTCTAAATGCTTGCATGAGGTCCACTTTCTTGTTAATATTCATAGTTAAGAGTGGGCTTTTTAACTTTCCACGTAACTTCTTTAAAATAGTAATCTAGTAAATGAACAATTTCCACATAATTTCTCTGCTAGTTACACTTAAAATGTTCATTGTAAGCAATAACTGTGGATAGCCAGCTGAGGAATGAGATGTAGTATTGTTTGATAAAGGCAGGTGATGGGCACAGTGTCAGACTTCAGATAAACAGCAGCACACAGATACCTCCTGAGCTGCAGCTGTTTTCTTAAACCTTTTCTGTATACACCTCAGACTCATACTAATGGCTCTTTCTCAGCTTGTATATATTGATGGGTTTCCTTTGACCTTACTGATGAAAACACTAACGGGTTCAGTAAGCAGAAGCAGTAGGAGAGCCAGAGCAACCCTGTATTTCTGGAAGCTCCAAGCATAATGAAACCTCATCATCACAGGCCGATACACAGTCCCAGAGTTTTTGGGTAGCCAGCACCTGGGAATGGCTGGGGCAGGAGGCTACCTAAGCATCCATCCTTTCGCCAGGGCCTGCATCAACCAACACATCTCAGACTCTGCTGTCCTAAGCAGAGGTCCTTGTATAGTCTCATAGGTATTTTTGTAGCCTTTATGTGTTATTAAGATCCTCCAGGTTTTGCTGTAACACATTCTCAGTACTGTGTACAAATGTGTTACTTACCCACAACTAGTGAGTTTTCTGATTGTGAGATTAACACGTTAAATACTTACTGGAAATAGTATCTGCTTTGCTCTTTTAATTTCTTGTGTTTCAGAGCATACCTCAGTGAGCTACAGGAATCTTGAAACTGTTTTATTTGGGCTAATTATACCTTTAGAGCACAGGCAGAACACAAAAACCAGGTTAATGAACGGGAGTGCTGCTAGGTCACCTCTGTGCTGCTGCTGCCTGATTAGAGGAGCAATGTCAAAAGGAGATGTATACCTTGCTTGGAGATAATTGCCAGTTGCAAGGCTGTTCCTTCATTCTAGTTCTTCTTTACCATGTAGTTTGGCCTTATTGTTTAGGTATTTCTTAATGCAGCTTGCAGCCATGGACAATTTTCAACATTCCTGTAACAGCAATGTCAGAGATTTCCTGAAATGCCAAACCTATTTTTGGTTATAAGTAGACGATTAAAGCACTGGAAACTAAAAGATCAGCCTCGCTGGATGTTTCAGCACAAGTTACTGACGTGTTGGTTTTTCATGTTAATATAAGTTTAAGTGGTAATTGCATTTCAGAATAATTTAAACATTGGGATTCTCTTCACTGGGTTTCTATGGTGAGTATATAAGCAGAGGGGACAGGCTGGCAAGTGCACTTTGATAGGTCTGTGTTGTTTCCAAAGGATTTCTGGGAGAGGTTGGACATAATTTTCACTGCATCTTGTTCAGTCATGTTTTAGGATTAGCTGTTGATTGATGATTAGTTGTTGATTAGATGTTGATAGGTGTCCATACAGAAACAAATAATCAATAAATCCACAGATGTTTGTTGTAAGAGAAATCTCCCTCATTTTTACCCTAGTCCATAGCTTCCATGAAAAAACATATGATAGCTCTCTCTTGCTCTGTTGTTCTTTCATATATACATATATATACACACACACACACACACACACACATATAATGTCCTGGAAGACTTAACTCTGATGAGAGCTGCACACCCTGACCTTCTAGGAGGTGTTAGCTGCCTTTATGAGCCTTAGGGATATAAAATAGGTGCAGTGAAGGCTGTGTTTGACTAGTTTTTAAACATCTTTCTCTGACATCCCATCCTGACTGGCTACAGCTGTTCAGAAGAAATCATCCTTTTAAGAAAGCCTTGCTGTCAACCCCAGGAATAAAAAGGTGATAATAAAAATGATACTAATATCATTTTAATGGGTTGGGAACATAATACATAAAGGCTTTCTTCTTTTAGTAAGGCTCTGAAATGTGTCACTTATGGCAGTCTAGAGTTTTGATAGAATATGCTTACATCTTACAAAAAGCAGAAAAAATAAATATATCTGCCTCATTAAACTAGAACACATCTTGAAAGGAGGTTGTATTATGTAAGGATTTAACATATCTTTATATCAATTCATTAATGCTGCAGAAATTAAGATGAGAGAGAACAATGTAGGGAGCAGGATCAGTTTCCCAAGTGCAGTTGTAGGATTGCACCGACATGTCATAGTATTTTATAGTCACTTTGTGATAGTGCAGAAGATAACTCCATGTTTCTCATTCTGATATCTCTCTTGGAGTCATAGAGCTGCTTAGTATGAAGCACTTCATTTCCTTTGCTGTTTTCCATAGGCCAAGGATGCTTAGTTAGCTTTCTGCAGATAGTGTCCTTCTAACAGGACTGCTAAATGTGGAGAGACATCTGTGTAACACAAACATGTTTTAAAAGGGTTAGGGTTTGTCCAAAGACCAGATGGGGTTTTTTATGAATTTGGGGAATAGCCATTTGCTTCTTTTTTGACAGTTCCTTTTCAGAATTCCCTGTTCTGTCTGATCCCAGTATTCAGTCTCTTCTCTTGCCAAGCTATGTACCTCAGCCTAAAAAGTCATTGCTCATGTAACGTCAGGCTGACATTTGTGGATCCTGTATCTGTGCAGGCTATTGCCAGCTGAGTTTGGATGAGCCTTTAACAGGAACAATGAAAAGGCAAGCTCTGAATTCTGTTAAACGTCTGGAAATCTGTTCCCATGGAGTATCTGAATTTGTTCTTTGTTTAGTGGAGCCACATCTCACCAGAGAAGAGAGGGGAGGGAAGGCTGCAGATTGAATTTTACCACTTTGCTGAGGGTAACTGAGGGATGCTTTAGGCTGCAGTTTCTGATTGAACGTTACATGCATGTGTTCCCTAGGGATATACTGCAACGAACCAGTAAGCACACGGGAAAACTAAACTGCTAACACACAAGCCTTAGACCAAAATACACCTGCTTAAAACTCTGTTTCTTATTGTCCAGTGTACAGGAGTGAGTGTTTGAAACAAAGTCATACACTGTGATTTTATGTAAAGAGGATTTCCCATGTATAAGAAACATAAAAAATATGATGTCTGGTTTTTTAGAGCTGATGTGGTTACTGTTGAGCAAAATTTAACCCTGTGGATATGGTATGTATATTGACTTATTTCTAGGCAAGAAAATACATCGAATCTCTTCCACATATGCCTCAACAGGATTTGAAAGCAGTGTTTCGTGGTGCCAATCCATTAGGTAAGAAAGTCAGACTGACAGATAAAACTTTTCACTAACATAGGAACTAGAGCATTCCTTGAGTTCATTGCTGTATGATCCCATGTGATAACAATCAGACCAGTGAGAAGGGCATTGTTTAACCTTTCAACCTGAGACTGTTTTCCCTTCATGAAGCCTGTGTCTTTTTGTTTCTGGTGGAAATTACAGGAACCTCCTAAAGGGAAATGGTCCATGGATGAAAAGCAAAAGCCAGCTATACATAGCAGAAATAAATAAAAATGTTGTGGGGTCTGGATTAGAGACATCACTTCTGGCTCAGGAAGGCCATGAGCTGTAAATTGCTGGCAAGCAGAAGAATGTACCAGGAAGTATATCTGTTTGAATGACCCTTTTGGGTATTATTTCCTAGGAATATATGAGCCATTGTTGGACACAGGATACTGGGCTAAGGCAGACCTTTGATCTGATCCTCTACAATTGTTTTTCTGTCTAATCAAATGGTTCTGCTGTGCAAAAGAGCTGTTTCTGTGAACTTTTTCTTGTGACATGACAAAGGAGACGCTTGAGTCATCAGAGTCATCTCACTGCAGTACCTGGTCAGTTCCATCAAGTGCACATTATAGGGAAGTATTGTGAGTTAAATTGCTTTGAATTAATTCTGTGTTTTAATACCAATTTTATTCTTACAAATACAAGTAGTTTGGAACGCTTTCATATTAAAAATGGGATTTATTTGCCTGAAGTAGATGAGTCCATGCTACGTATTAATAGCATAAAGGCAAATTAATGCCAATGCTTATATGAAAGCAGTAAAAAAAAATAGATAATATTTTAAATAGTTATGATAAAATTCCATTTAAAAAATTTCAGCTATACAACTCTCTCATTTCTAGTATACTTCAAATGCCAACTTCAAACATATTTTGTTTATGCTGGGTCCTGTGAAGTTGCTTTGGGGTTTTCATCTGATCGTTTCATTGGTGGAGCTTATTAGAAGTGCAATCTCACGTTTGATTATTCACAAGTTACTTAGTTTGGTCCCTATCAGTGCAAACTCAAGCATATGATGCACAGCACAGAACATTACCTTATAAGCACACACGGGTCTTTTTAGAAATAAGTCCTTGGATATTTGAAGAGGTGAATCAGATCTCAAATTGACTATAGTGAACCTCTGTGCATGCCACAGGCAAACCAGAAGCTTCCTTCAGCTCTCTTTGGTACTCTCAGTACAAAATCTTCAAAACTTACTTGTTATATTGCCTAAATTTTGTCAGTAATACTGCGTTTAAGGTGAGTGAGAATAGGTTGTGTGTAAACAGTTGCCTTTTCTTTTATTTCCTCATGGTCTCTTCTGGCTTTAAACCACATTTCTCTTTTTCCCTTAGCTGTAGATCTGCTTGAGAAGATGCTGATATTAGACAGCGATAAAAGGATCACTGCCTCGGCAGCACTTGCGCACCCCTACTTTGTTCAGTACCACGATCCGGAGGATGAGCCTGAGGCCGAGCTGTACGACGAGTCCATAGAGAACAAGGAGCGAACCATAGATGAATGGAAAGGTATCAGAATTGCATGCAGTAGTTAAGACATGTAGCAGAAGAAAGCCTTACTTAAATTACAGTTTCCCTCCATTTCTAGACAGAGGAATTTGAACTTTCAAGCCTCAGGCAAACAAGATAAGTTCATATATGTGCTCGTGGGAGTGGAGAGGTAGAAAGGCTTATGTTTCCTCTCTGGATTTTGCCCACACCCCCCATTCTGTCATCTCCGTACTAGATTCCCTGTACCAGTGAAAGCTTAACTGAAAGATTATGCTAGTTACCAGGTAATCACACATTTTGTTTTGCTTTTAGTTTTCTAGGTCAGATCCCCAGCTGAAGTAACTGTGCTGGGGCAAGTTACACTACTTGGGATTCTGGTCTAACTCTGTCCAGAACCAGAAAGTTATATTATCCACATAGATGTGCATTTTGTTAATAATGCTTTAGATAGCAAAGGAATTGGGATTAGTAACTAAACCATGCTATTGGTCTCGTTTGAAATGATAGTTGATAATTTTACTTGGGAGTGACACCTCAAAACCCTTCTTTGATAAATACTGCAACAACCTTCCACGCTTGCAACACGATCATATTGCACCGCAGTATTACGGAAGTAAGGTGGCTCAACATTAGATTGCAAGTACACTGAAAAGTGCAGTCCAATTTCATCACTGTCTAATAAGGGCATATTATTCTAAAAATTCCTTACTAGAGATTTTAAATTGAGAATAATGTTGTAGTAAACGGATTGTTTCTGTTTATCAATAAAGCCTTTCCTTGGCTTAAGATGAAATATGTCTTCTATAAAATAAATGTTCTTTTGTTTCTGTTTGCATTTTCTATAACTTCTACTCTGGAAAGATTTGATAAAAATGTATTATAATAGTGGTTAGGTTTATGATGAAGAATATTGACCTGTCATGGCTTCCTCGTGCCCGTCCACTTGTGCCATGTTTTATCCTGGGCATTACAGGGGAGAAAGCAGACTGTCTACACCAAATCTACAGTATCTTAAAGAAAGATGATAGTGGGATCATGGCTCTCTCTACAATAAATCAACCTCCTAGAGCCCTGAAAATGCTCTTCTAGAAGCTGACTGTGTCTGTACAAACAAGGAGGATTGACTGGCATAGCTTACTCCTTACACGTGCTCTCCTCTGCAAAACCTGGCAGCCTACAGCACCACCCATACGTCTTCTTTGCTGAGAGCTGTGTTCATTTGCTGCTGTACTTAGGAGTGGATGATTTTTTTTCTGCTGCTTTTTCAGTTGCCCGAGCCTTTAACAGGGAAGTTTAACAATTTCTGAGTCATGAAGCTGATTTCTGTTTGTGATGAAACTCTATTGAAATTATTTCAGGAGCAATCTTGTTAACATCTTAACACTTTCTAAACTGAAATGAGGACATGAAGGTGAATTATCTTGGAAGGACAGTATCATATTATTTATCATTACATTTATCATATTTTACATTAGTAACCTTGACAGAATGACAGGTCAAATTCCTTCTTTACTCAGGTTTAAAAAAAAAGGCCTGAGACAAAAATCTCAAAACTGGCACAGCTGGTTTGCTCTTTTCCTTCTTCCCTCTGGCCATATTTTTATCTGGGGGAATAGACTTTTTATTTTCAAATACAGCATGTGCCACATTTAAGTAAGGTGACATAAAATGTTTGTACTGTTGATGAAATGTTGACCCACTTTCTCAAGATGTCGATGGCATGTTTCTGCTCTTTTTCTGTTCAGGTTAAAAATCAGTGGTGCCTGATATCAAGGGGCTGAGCACCAAAGTAAAATGAGATTTCAGACACTGTCTTATACATTATGCACTTCAGAGTTTTCTTGGCCTCCATTGCACACTGCTGAGGCTTGCAGCCCAAGCTCATAGATTTCTTACTGACATGTTTAATCCATTAGAAAATATTTCAAAATTTTAGAGGCCAAGAGTATGCTATTCAGAGTTATGTCCAAGGTAGAAAACAGGGCATAACTGTTAGCATGAAAAGATAAAGGGTTATTCCCAAGGCAGGGTAGCATAGCAAGTAACCCATGTTTCTAGCTATTGATGAATCTAGAACTTCTTGATGAAAGCTGTTACATGCTTCTAAGACAAAAAGAAAGTTTTTTTCAGAAAACCATAAAATTAAGTTAGCTACAGTAAAACATTAAAAAAAGAACAAACAAAAACCAGGATCCCAAGGCATTAGCACAGAATTGCAAATGATATATAATTGAAGGCAACTGACTGAGAGATGATAAAGAATGTTCTCCACAGTTAAAAGTGTACATTTAAAAACCTATCTAGGTACTTTTAAAGATTCCATTTTCCATTACATTTTTGTCTTTTATTACATCATTTTGGCAGTCATCTGACAGCATAATTGGTGTTTTCATTTCAGGGCCCGTGTGTTTTAGTAATTAGTTGAAGGGGACAGTCGTGTTGTACAATAACAGTATTTGTGAGTCTAATTTGTAATCTGAGGTTAAGAGGAGGATTCCTAGTGAATTCAGTCTGGTTTTGGATCTGGACGCTAAAAAGGCTGGAAATACGAACTACAAGTCACATGTATCTGTTGATGCCTGAGGTGGCCACTTAAAAAAACAGAGACTAGACAGGAATAAGGGAACAAAGGTAGGTATTTATTTGAAGGGCCTTCAAAGGTACACCTTGGGCAGGCCAAAGGCAACACCCAAGATGGACCCTGGGTCACAGGTTCTTCACACTTTTATAAGTTTGGTTCATTTGCATATCAGGGTTAATTCTCCAATTAAAGCTTCAGTTAATGATGTAATTTCCCCAAGCTTACCCCATTTCTGGAGATGTTAGTTTACACATTTTTCAGCCTAGGACAGTCTGGGTGTCCTTGGAGAGCAGGCTTGGAGAGGCTTTGTTAAGTCTAACTGGCATAAGAGAACAGCAGCTGACAGGCTACAAGAATCTTCGGAGTTATGCACTAGGCAATACAGGATTTGAAAAATATGAAAGTTAAAACCTAAGGCATCACTGTAGAACTGTTTTATCTGGAATATTTTTCTTCTGAAGAGAATATCACCTAATTCTTCTCTCTTCCTTACACCCTCTCTGCAGAACTTACCTATGAGGAAGTGAATAGCTTTAAACCACCCGAGTTAAAAATGGACAGCCTGGAGATAGAACAGTGAATATAGGCAGCTCTGTCTTGCCTTGCTGAACTATGAAGACTGTTAAAATATAAGCCTACAATTTAACCTGTGGTCAGATGTAGATTTTACTATCCAAAGATGTTGGAGGAGATGTGGAAAAACAGATGCATTAAACAGAAGCCAGATGTTGTCTGTTTGGGTGGGGGGGGGTTTTGCCTTGTAATATGAATGTATTCCCAACTCACAAAGGGTGGTAAAGAACTGCTTCATTCTGACAAAATTATGCACTGAGTTCCGTCAAGCTGTGTGTTCTGCATGTTTCATTTTATCAGTTGTATTGCCAAAATAAAGGTGACCTTTTAAATTAATTTTTAAATTGTACATTTAAAGCATGAATGTATACAAACATGAGCAAGAAGTCCATACAAGCAATCCTTTTTTTTTTTTTGTGGCATTTTACCTGTCTGTTTTCGTACGATTTATAGTTAGTGCCTTTAAGAAGAGAGGGCGTGGTAGTGAGATAGACAGAATATGCATATGTAGTCATATCTGTGGTGGTCTTACACATTTACTGGATGTCTCTCAAGCAATCTTAACACCAGTTGAAAGTCAGTAAAAATAAATCTTTCTCTTCTCTTGCCATTCGAGTGTCTGTTCTCATTATTTTCCCCATGCATTTTTTAATCTGCACAATACCCATTTGTGAGACAATTTTACTTCCCGATGGTATTCCTAACCGTGCTGCTGCTGGTCTGTTGGTGAATTTGCCTGGGTTTACAGGAAGGTGCCTTGAAGGTACTGTGGCAGAGCTCTGTAGACTTCTGCAAGCTTCAGTAAAGGCTGCCACAGATGGCAGTGCAGGAGTGCTCAGTTCAGTTCACAGCTTTGAATTAAATATTCCGCATTGTCTTATTTTCCTTCACATAATCCTTGGGAAAATGATCTAATAATTGCCATTGCAAGACATGACAAAACAAGATTTAGGAATCTGACACGTTCTCATTGAAGTTTTTTTTAAAGCAAAATTTTAGAGGCTTTCTAACTCTGAAACGTTGGAAAATTAAATTTAAAATTGCAGGATACACCAGATACTGAGGTTTCTTAAAGAATTAAATTTATCTGATTCCTCCACTGAATGCACAATACTGTGACAGGAACATCCTTTTTGCACAAGGCCTCTTGTATTGTACTGGCTGTGTCTTTCCACACACTTGTGATTCACAGTTGTTCTATGTTCATTTTTGTGTCTTGTTCTTGCTTTGTCAGAGTCTTATTTTGGAGGTGGCTTTTTGTAATATTTAGGTTTTCTGAAACTTTTGTCATTAATATTCAATTGTATAGCTATTATAAAAGCTAATGGATTCTACTGCATTTACTTTCCTCTGTATCTTTTCTATGTAAAAAGAAAGGCTTTTTCTTAATAAACAGATTTAAAAACAAAAAATCAAGTCCAAGAACTTTGATTTTTTCAGAAATAGAAAAAGGCATTCCTTCTAGAAAATATGCTTCTAATTTGTGGACTAAGTGATGGATTGTTTTGATAATGTTTTCCAGTTATCCAATACTTGCAGCCAATGAAATACAGCCACTTGTATTCAACTTTCCCCAGGGCATATTAATTTGAAAGTAAATGCCTGCATGGATTTCTTGCAATTCCTCTGAAGTGCTGTCAGCCATCATTACTTTGGCTTCCTGTGAAGCTGGATGAGGCCTGTAATGATCATGCAATGACAGAATTTCATGCTGACTGAAATAGGTGAAAAAGTTGTAAATCTTTAAATTATTTGTCTGACTACATAATGAAAATATTCACTCAGTCAAATCTTAAACATTTTGTTTGTTTGTTTGCCAGTTAAAAGCTCAGTGCTTTATTTTCTCTGAAATCTGATACTGAGCTTACAAGCCAATGGCAGCTCCATTTCAGCTGGAAGGGCAAGGATGAAGTAAAGAGATTTCACAAGAACTTTTTGTGTCCAACGATAATTAATTTATTATGGGGTTTGTCCCTTCATTTGTTTGATCTGGTTTCCTGGCTCTGATGGTGGCCATTTTCGAATGTTTCAAAGGATGCATAAAACTATGGTTGCCACAGCTCTGCCACTTGAGGTGGAAAGAAAGTTTTATATTGGTTACAAAATTTCTTCTTCCAGCAATTCTGAATCTTCCTCTGAATACTTCCTTTGACATTCAGAGAGGCAATTTTTTTCTAGGAGATAAATTATGTAGGAAGAATGTGGTCATAGCCACATTTAAACTAATCAAAGGTGACAGTAATGGGCAACAATAGCTCAGCTCTTTTTAATGAATTACCATCAAAACCAGTAAATCATCTCATTTTAATATCAAGAAAAACAGTAGGGAGACAGACATCTTTTTCCCAGATGTGAAAACTGAAGGCAATTAGTTAGACCTCAGAAACCAATAATTAAAGTATTTTTCTAGAGCAGGTAACCAGCTCCCTTGTGGTAATCCAACATGGGACTACAATTTGATAACTTTATCAGTTTATGACAGCAGGAGAGGGTAATTGGAAAGCCAGTACCCCACTGGGACAGAAAGGTGGAAGGCTTAGCACTAACAATGCTTATCATTTGAACACAGATGGAAGAAAACATTTATCAACCAACACAAACAGGCAAATCGAGGTAAGCATCGAGGAGTGAGGGCTTTGTCAGGCTTGGTGAGGCAGATGGCTTAAAAGCAAATTTTAAAGAGTAAGTAAATATAAGACTTCTATAAAAGTTTATTTGCTTAAAATGTCTTTAATGAAGGCATTGATTACATGGCCCAAATGTTATTTGCAAAACTTGCAGTGGTGCCTGCTTAAACAGTGGGGGTTTAATCTCCTGACAGCACTCTTGCTTTCATGAGCACAGTTGTGCCTTTGTAGGTGCTCTGTATGTTGCACGCATGCTGGAGGAGAGCAGCATAGGTTTTAGCCTGCATTAAATTCAGGTGCTCTTATCCCTGGCCACCTGCAAAGCACAGAGGGGAAGCTCAGAGGAGCATGGCTGGGCTTTGCTCATGGAGGAGGCAGCTCAGGCTTCCAGTGGGGAGAACACAGCTGTCCAAGGGCTTTCTCTGGTCAATTACTGACATTGTTAGCAATTTGCTTTTCATCTGAATTTATCTAATTTCAGCTTCCAGTCACAAGAGCTTGTTATCTGTCCACCTACTGAACTGATATCACTTCTAGTATTTATCTCACGCTATAATCAGGGTTAGTGCAACCCCAAGTCTAGTAATTTTATTGTCACTGGCAGCAAAAGCTCTTGTAAAAGGAAAATCTTTTGCATGCATCTCAATCTTTTGACATGCCTAAGTATACACTAGACCTTTGGAATCTGCGTCTTTATTTTTTAAGCTCTTTACCTCATCAGCACTGAAACCCAGCAACAGGAAATTGATACGACACAGCCAAAGCAGACAGGAATGAAAAAAAAATTAATCTACAATGGCCCCCAATGGAAAGAAAAAACAAGGGTGGTTTAGAGGAGAAGCACAGTTTTAGAGGATATTGCATGCCATACCCTGAAGATACCAAGTGGCTACTTGAGTATGAAACAGCAGGGTTACTAATAAGTTTGAGAATTTATAGAGAAGAAAAATAATAGGAAATTAGGTAATCAATACTGATATATTAAAACAACATGTCATCAATAGGTCAAGTCATTTTTTAGACAGCATTGTAGCAGGTAGTGCTCTTGGTGGTTTTTTTATACGGTATAAAAGATGAAAGCAAGAGGGAAGAAGGGTCAGTGTGCTGCAGGATATGACACAGCGAGCTCATCCTAAGGGTCAGGAGGGGAACAACCCTTTCAAGGACAAAATGTTGGCAGCAAAAGCACTTTTGACAGAGGTGGGAAGCAGTCCGTACAAAAGTCACTTCCTTCCTTTCTTCCTGTCACATGTGCTCTTGGATCATAACAAGAAAACAGACCTCCACTTTCCCCACTCTTGGGACCTGGTCAAAGATTAATCTGTCCAAAAAGTACTGTATTGAGCTGCAAACACAAATTACTTAAGTACTTTGCTACATCTTTAAATTACTGACTTGGTCTGAGAATCCCTGACAGATGAGCAGTGGTAAAGATTTAGCTGTTATGAAAAGAGAATTGCACTGTAAATTGAGTAAACTATGTCTTTTGTTAGCAGCAGAAAGGGATTCAACCTCGACAAGATCAGTCTCCTTAGGAAGGAATTGATAGCAACACCTGCATTTGCTTTAAAAGCAGCTGCTTTTTTCTCTCACATTGCTGCTACTGCTGCTAGTGTTTATGGATGCAAACACTGGTCCTTAGGAAATCAGCACACTTGCACAAGTGAGAGTACCAAGTGTTATTAATTTATGAGTCTGGGTAAGGGGTTTTAAGGCACTAGTACCAAGAGATTTAGAAAGCTACATTACTGTCGCTGCCACTATCCTTCTTTCTGCTGTAAGATAAAATATTGAACTGATACACCTAAAAGGATCTAAGTTTTCACTACAAGGAGGGAATATATTGTGAGCTTTCTATGTGAACACTGATCTTCCAACCAATCTGACACTTAATCCATTAGACCGGAAATTTCTGCATAATGAGCGAAACTCTTCAATTAGGCTTCAATCTTGCACACATACAAATGCTTGCTTCATTTTGCACTCACATAGTCCCCCAGCTCAAATAATTGTCACAAATTAAGATATGTACCATAGCACAGAGGTTTTAGCCTGTCCTTTTAAGTTCCAGTTTGCTCACAAGTAATATTGAATGCACTAAAAATACTGAATCACAGTGGCAGACCCGAGACAACTCTACATTAAATCTGCCATCACTGGCAGCCTCCACTGACCAATACTTTGTTTGTTATAGAAAAACACCCTGTAGATTAGCACTCAGATAATATATTCCTATTTTGTATTACAGCCTGATGACTCCAATCCAGAACCCATAGTTAAATTACATTGTGCAAAAATTACATACAGTACTCCTGTCCTGCCCAGCTCTCTCATTCGGTTGAGGTGGAAACAAAAAAAACTGAAGCAGCATTGAGAAGGATGGGTGAGATGGGGGTAAGAATGCCACGACATTTTTGGTGATTTAAACAGAAGATGTGCAGAACTATGCAGTGACAGATGAGTAAAGCTGATATCACCATCAGTGATATCCATTAATGCTCTTTTCATATGATTTTGCATTGAAGTTGGGAAGCTCTGGAAGAGTTTGTTTGCTCTGTACACTATAGCATCTCATACTATGAAGGTCTGTGATAGTTTAAAAATTAAACTCCTTCATTTGCATTTGTATCTTGTAGGAGAGGACCTTTTGGTGGATTCTGAGGAGAAAAAGTTGGGAGAGTGCTAAAAGTAGCTGATTTATACATAGGTGTCTACTACTCTCTACAACTCTCTTTCTCCACCAACCTCCAGCAGGCAGGGATAACTGGGTAGTTACATAGTTACTTAGTAAGTTCTCGCTTGACCTCTTGAAAAAACAAAACATACAGTTTTAATTATGGTTTTTAAATTAAAAGGCACTTAGGTGATGCCTATTTAGTGCTTTCTGCTGATAGCTGAGTGACCTTGCAACATGGCAAGTCCCCCAGGAGGGCTACATGTCACAGAAACTGGAACTGAAGCACTCTGCTCTTGGGGCAGAGAGACAAAACCAGAAAAGCTGCAAAATAGTCGGCAGTGACTCCAGTGGGAAAGGGTGGGGACACAATAGCAAAACAGTATTTTCAGACTAAAACTGAGATTTTTTTAATTATTATTTTTAAGCTTTACTTCTTGTTGTAATAAATTAAATGAACTTGCTTCCTCCATGGCAACATGTCTAAGTAGACAAGAATGGAGTATTTTTTGAAGGTGGGGATATAGAAACTTGTTAAAATAATTATGTTCTAGGAATCAGCTTTTGACAATTCAGCAAGATTTTATGTTTATTGACATTTAAGGTATGTTTTACACAACTAAATTATTCATATGTGCATTAGTGTACAAGGAATAAAATGATCATGTGAAAGACAAACACAAAAGGCAGAAAGGTGGGAAGACGTTTGAATTTTCAAAGGACTTTGTATGATGTCCTTTCCCGCTCGTTATCAGTGCCTGGACTGGAGATCAGATGCCAGTCCCTCTCCCTGCTGACACTGATGTACTCCTGCACCGAGGGCCCAGCAGCTCACCTGCAGTTCAATTCCTGACAAATGGGGCTGTGCCGTTTTGTCATCTCCAAGTGACAGTTTGTGGTGAGCAGCGTTGCCATCAAACTCTTCCACCATACTTCATACATGTAGAATTTCTCAGGAAAACATGATTAGATCTCACTGCTTGCTTGTAGAGCTTCTGCTCCAGCACCAAACCTTCACCTCCAGGCTGGAGGGAAATTGAGCTCTCAGTTCCCAGAGGGATTAGAAAGAGTAATGTACACATCCCATCTACGTCATATGCTTTGTAGATGATGACACCACCCAGCACATCAAAAGATGGCTCTTTAGAAAAAGTCACACCACATTCTGATACCTCTTAAATCTTCCCTTTATGGGATGAGCATTAGAAAAGTGCAATTTTTGCACCCTTAATGCACTAATTATTTTTTCGTTAATGGTGTCTGAAGATCCCTTTTTTCTATTAACTTTACAATAAACATATGCCAGAAGCAGAAACATCTGATAGCATTCCTTTTCTAATCTATCCTGTCAAGCACACATTGCCCCGAATAAGATACAGTTGTAGCATCTATTAGTCCCCTTGTAACAACCTGTCTTTGGGAAAACACATCACCATGGATCCAGCTGAGCCTAGCAGGGTGCAGAGGCTCACAGAGTTTGTGACACTGCTGTAAGATCTACCAGCTGTGGATGGACCCACATTTCTTGCCTGACTCCCTTCACAGACACTTTGAATGGTTTATTAGACAAAGTTTCCCTTGTTACAGCAGTGCTGGTTTCCTAGTCTTTTCAGTAAGTTTACCAGTTCTCCTCCTGTATGTGTGATGTGGTGGGAAAAGCTGGTCTTGTATTTGACCTACACGGCTACTTCATCTATCTACAGCAAAGTATGCCTAAATACCTATATGAAGGAAAAATATGGGAAAACCAGCAGTGGATAACTTTGTCAATTTAAAATATTTTACAAAAGTTGCTCTGAAATATTCTCAGCTTGTGCACAAGAGTGACTTTATTTGGTGGTAAGTTAGTACTTTTATCTACCGTATCAAAATCATCTACTTTCTGCCTTGATAAAAAGCAAGCAGTAAAAAACAACTAGATAAAGGAAGAGTAAATGAGGGATGAAAAGCAGAACTAATCCTCTCTATATTAGAAACATATATAATGGTCATCAAAAGTAATTTAACTAATGGACTGGCTCAAAACGAGTGGAAGCTGCTCTATCATTCACCTTACCTGTGCCACATATCACACCAGCCATCATCTGAATGGCAAACAGCATAGAAGGGATGTTAGAAATTAAAAAATTATCTCCTAGGGCACTGGATTTTTAAAAGTAAAACATCTACCATCGATCTAACACTTCTCATAAGCTTCATGTTAACTGCTAAATGTCAGAAGGTTGCTCTCCATTTTCACTAAACCAGAGAGTGGAACAGGTCAGCGAAACAGCACTGGAACACAGGGCTGGTGGCTGGAAGGTTGTGTTCTTCCTGTATCCCGGGAGGAGCGAGGGCAGGGCGGCTCTTCCACATTCGGTAGTCAGGCACGAAAAGGGCTGGGCCCCTGGCAACTACCAAAACGGCATCGGGAACCACGAAACTTGGCCAGATCGCCCCTTTAGAGCTAAACCTCAAACTGAACTCTAGTGACAGCAAGTCTGAATTATCTAACCTCAGCAACATTGCTCAGGGGTGAAGCCAAACAAAACAAAGGCTTTACCAGACCCTGAAGGACAAGAATTTTAATTCTGTTCATACATAGAACACATAAAACATATTTTAAACCAGGTCTTTGCCTTACATGTGTTGCTGGCCCAGGCCTATTTATTACAGAGCTACTGAGAAGGTTGCTCTTGTCCATACTCCAGCACCACAATCATTTCAAGCCACTGTTGCAACAGTTCCATTACAGTTCATTTCAGCCGTGCACAGGACCACTTGCACCGAGCACCTGAACCAAGTGTGTGCTGGTTTTTATTTAACTATATGAAATATTGTTGTAACTTGTGGTCTGACCGTGGGACTATCTGGGGAGCCCTCAGCTGTTCTCAGGGCAGAGGCCATACAAAAGCTCACTTTTGTACTTCCACCTCTACCAGCTGCAGCCTCTCGTACTCCTTAACACTTTGATGCAGCAGTCGGTGACGCCTCACCAGAACCCGAGCACAAACGCAAAGCGGGCCCCGCGTGAGGGGTCGCACCGCGGCCGGGAGGGGTTCGCTCCCCCCTGCAAGGACTCGCACGGACAGCGAGAGCCCCGGCACGTGTCTCCCTGTCCGGGCACGCTCGGCCGCCGCCGGGACACCGCGCCCTTCGCGCCTCAGCCCCGGCGGAGCGCAGCCCCAGGCAGCCGGGCTGGAGGGGAGGGAGGGCACTGCCGGTGCCGGTGCCAGTGCCGATCCCGGTGCCGGTCCCCCGGGGTGAGCCGGGGCGGCGGGCGGTGCTGCCGGCGGGGCTGCGCGGGGCGGGCGCGGGCGGCGCCGCTCGCTCAGGCCCAGCCCCTC